>OZ023140.1:8973692-9503491 GCA_963675895.2 Styela plicata
TCATGACAAACTAAAAATCTTTGTAAAATCTGACGCAAAACACTCAAATTAAAAAGATATTCGATTTTGCCCACCTTGAATTATAGTTTTGTTAAAAAGAGTTCGCGTATCCTAAATATATATATATATGGCTAACGGAATTGTTAAAATGATTCGATTTAAGGTGTGTTAATTAATGCGCCTGCAAACACCCAGTTTGATATTCAAAATCACTCCTTTTGTGCATATATGGCCTTTGCGCAACCTAACCCACGTGTATATTAATTAGCACAACTCTCAAACAAGAATAATTATAAATCCTCGCCTAATGTAATTGGGCATGTGTACTTTCTCTCATCTACAAATTTGGTTTTACTCTAGGTCACTGATGTATGCGGGGAATATGTAAATGTGTGTGGGTGATATTTAGGTCTGGGTAAAACTGATTCCTCTCGAATCCTAATATGATCATTATAATACAAATAACAATTATCCCAATTTACTCCTACTTGCCTGCATCATAAATATCAAAAAATTTACAACCTACGAATTACTGATATTAGCATCAACAGAGAAATTGTATTTTCAATTCACACTGCATGTCTAGGAGCAAAACTTCTAATATTTCAAGGACAAGATGCAATCGATTTTGGTCAAATTTGCAATATTGAATTTTGTCATTAAAAACGAAATTGGCGCTCCACTTAACAAGCTTGTGTTCTCATGAACGATTTCCGATTGATTGAGTAATTTGTGCTTTCCACAAACCTACTCTTCTTTGAAGAAGCAATATCTGATCTGATGACGTATTTTAACTAAGTAAGCAATTATGATGAAGTATAATCTATAGATATAAATGACAACTGCCATTTTTATTGATATGCTCGAAATGTATCATCGATTATGCTTGGACCTTGAATGAATCAAAGATTTTCACCTTAAATCTTTTAGCTTCATTCTTCCTTTGAACATATTCTCCAGAAAAAAAAAAATTTTTGATCTGGAGAAGTGTACATGCCACACAATTTAACCTCGAAATCGCAAATTTCATTTGAATGTGACCAAAGCATTGAAAACCCTCCAAACATATCTGGACATTTTATAATGCCTCAGCATTTTCACTTGAATGTACGAAATCTCCTACTATTTCCATTGCTATGTCAATCAAGAAGTGGTAGATGGTTTTACCACTACCCAGGTCAGATACCACTTACTGCATTTTACCATGGCGGTTGTTTCATTTGGAATGTTATCCGTTAAGAGTACGTTGATGGTCCCAAACCTTTCTGTAGCTCATTTCTATTGAGTGGCCGTCCGTTGGTTCCATTTTGGCACTGTTACCGGCCTTGAATTTCAACAAAAAAAAACAATTGCAACTCGACGACAACACGAACTTTGGGAAATGTAATGATGCGAAGGAAATAAAATAGTATGTACAAGTCAATGTTCGGTGATAAATTGGACATTGAGTTGAAATGTCAAAACTTGATTGATAAATGATTATAATTCCTTTCACAAGATAGATAGACTATAGGGAACTTGACTACAAGTAGTGCTGGGCAAAACTGAATCATTTGGAATTCGAATCAAATAATTTTTACGAATCTGATCGAATCATTAATTACATGCAAATATCAAATATTACCCTTTTTACTATCACAAATCGTCTCCAATATAAAAATTAAGAATTACTAATATTCCTATAAACAGACTTAATGGCAACATATAATAAATTTACACTCCAGGTCTAAGAACAAAAAAATTCATATTTTTCCGCAATAATGCAATCGATCTTGATCAAATCTGACCAAAATCTATTGCTCTATGCCGTTCAAAATTAAAATTTCCCTTCATTTAGCAAGTTTTCATTGTTATAAACGTTTCGCAATCAATCAATTCCAACAATTTGATCATCGGATCGAATCGCACAGGTTCAACTAAAAGCTACACTTTACTATTACGCCATAATTAATACCATTTAATAATACGGTCCTGAAATGTTTCAACAGGCGTTCAAGCTAGTGAGTTGAGAAGCGATGAAATAGCTTATTTGTCTTCGAGTGATGGGACCGAAATAACGTTATATTTACCGGCATTGGATAAAGCGATTAAATACGAAATTCAAAATAACGGTGGAACTGTGTTGGCTACTTTGAATGAATCAGCATTGGATGCCTCCACAACATGGCAGGTATATTGTATATTTTTATGCTGGGCAATTAAATTTGGTGATTCAAATGGACCCGAAAGTGAAAAGTGGCATTATAAAAATGTGATCAAATCTGTGAAGCGTTGTCTGAATTAGTCATCCCAAAGCCTCGCAGATGGCATTGAATAAAGGATGGTTGGTTTCACATTTCATGCAGTACTCTCTCAGTAAACCATTAAACTTTAAAAGTAAAGCTTTAAACCTTCCGCTATAAATAGCTACTCGTAACAATGGCAGAAGAAAATGGGAGGATAGTTATCGATCGCTTGTATTTAATCCTTGTATACGGATGTTTGCTAAAAATGAACAAAAAATTAAAAAAAAAACAGACAACAAAGTTTTGCAAGCAGAAGGAAAGATTTTGCTTTTCTTTCATTTTTAAAACTTACAGCAAAATGTAAACCCCCCTTCTGATATAAAAACACAAACAGCTTGTAGATTCAGGAATTATTATTTTTCATATTACATAGATCACACTCACGGGTTTAACCAACGGTCAAACCTATACGTTGGTGCCAAAAGTTACTTTCAGAAAACATGACGGTACTGAACAAAGTATCGGAGGGGAGACAATTACGATAACGACCGGTGAGTTGTAATATGTATTTAGCTGCAGTAGACAACTAAGTTCACTATATTCAATTACAAAAACATATTTTGTTTGGGCAATACTAGTTCGGCCTATATGGATTTCAAAATTTTAATGAAAACCTCGTCGGTTTTGTATCTAAAGTCCATTGCATTAATCTCCTGGTAGTAGTCATGTGTTTCAAGTATAAAGTATAATAAATATTGGAAGTCTGGACAGCCCGATGTTCGCGTAACGTTACAATCGTAGCCAATGACAAAAACGTGAACACAGGAAAGAGTTGTAAATTCTATTACAACTCTAATAAACGCAAATTTTTGCAGCAATATCAAAAGATAAGAAAATCTTTGATTAAATTATTTTCTAATCATATCTAAACTGGCTCCAACAAAATACAATTCAGTAAAACAAAATTACTTCATAATTTAAACAAAATTCCAATCATGTAAACTTATCCTTACATTCATAGCGTAATTACATTTTCAATCTAACACAGATAGCAATCAATGTTCATCATGTGCGTCAGATGCATCTTGCACTGGAAACCCGACAACGAGAGTTAGAACTACGTGTATCTGCAATGATGGTTTTACTGGAAATGGAACAACATGTTCAGCAATTCAATATTGTAATTCTGATCCATGCCATGAGAATGCTAACTGCCAGGAACAAAATGTAGACTGTGACGGGGATTTGCCATACAAATGTACTTGTAACACTGGATATTCTGGTGATGGTGAGTCATGTTCAGATATTAACGAATGCAATGCTTCACCATCTGTGTGCCACGAAAACGCCAACTGTACGAATAATAATGGAAGCTATACATGCAAATGCAACACTGGATATTCTGGTGACGGTGAGTCATGTTCAGATATTAACGAATGCGATGCTACATCACCTGTTTGCCACGAAAACGCCAACTGTACGAACAATATTGGAAGCTATACATGCAAATGTAACACTGGATATTCTGGTGACGGTGAGTCATGTTCAGATATTAACGAATGCAATGCTACATCACCTGTTTGCCACGAAAACGCCAACTGTACGAACAATATTGGAAGCTATACATGCAAATGTAACACTGGATATTCTGGTGACGGTGAATCATGTTCAGATATTGACGAATGCAATGCTACATCATCTGTTTGCCACGAAAACGCCAACTGCACGAACAATATTGGGAGCTATACATGCAAATGCAACACTGGATATTCTGGTGACGGTGAGTCATGTTCAGATATTAACGAATGCAATGCTACATCATCTGTTTGCCACGAAAACGCCAACTGTACGAACAATATTGGGAGCTATACATGCAAATGCAACACTGGATATTCTGGTGACGGTGAATCATGTTCAGATATTAACGAATGCAATGCTACATCATCTGTTTGCCACGAAAACGCAAACTGTACGAACAACATTGGGAGCTATACATGCAAATGTAACACTGGATATTCTGGTGACGGTGAATCATGCTCAGATATTGACGAATGCAATGCTACATCATCTGTTTGCCACGAAAACGCAAACTGTACGAACAATATTGGGAGCTATACATGCAAATGCAACACTGGATATTCTGGTGACGGTGAAATATGTTCAGATATTAACGAATGCAATGCTACATCATCTGTTTGCCACGAAAACGCAAACTGTACGAACAATGATGGGAGCTATACATGCAAATGTAACACTGGATATTCTGGTGACGGTGAATCATGTTCAGATATTGACGAATGCAATGCTACATCATCTGTTTGCCACGAAAACGCCAACTGTACGAACAATGATGGGAGCTATACATGCAAATGTAACACTGGATATTCTGGTGACGGTGAGTCATGTTCAGATATTAACGAATGCAATGCTACATCATCTGTTTGCCACGAAAACGCCAACTGTACGAACAATATTGGGAGCTATACATGCAAATGTAACAATGGATATTCTGGTGACGGTGAATCATGTTCAGATATTGACGAATGCAATGCTACATCATCTGTTTGCCACGAAAACGCCAACTGCACGAACAATATTGGGAGCTATACATGCAAATGCAACACTGGATATTCTGGTGACGGTGAGTCATGTTCAGATATTAACGAATGCAATGCTACATCATCTGTTTGCCACGAAAACGCCAACTGTACGAACAATATTGGGAGCTATACATGCAAATGCAACACTGGATATTCTGGTGACGGTGAATCATGTTCAGATATTAACGAATGCAATGCTACATCATCTGTTTGCCACGAAAACGCAAACTGTACGAACAACATTGGGAGCTATACATGCAAATGTAACACTGGATATTCTGGTGACGGTGAATCATGCTCAGATATTGACGAATGCAATGCTACATCATCTGTTTGCCACGAAAACGCAAAGTGTACGAACAATGATGGGAGCTATACATGCAAATGTAACACTGGATATTCTGGTGACGGTGAATCATGTTCAGATATTAACGAATGCGATGCTACATCATCTGTTTGCCACGAAAACGCAAACTGTACGAACAATGATGGGAGCTATACATGCAAATGTAACACTGGATATTCTGGTGACGGTGAATCATGTTCAGATATTGACGAATGCAATGCTACATCATCTGTTTGCCACGAAAAACGCCAACTGTACGAACAATGATGGGAGCTATACATGCAAATGTAACACTGGATATTCTGGTGACGGTGAGTCATGTTCAGATATTAACGAATGCAATGCTACATCATCTGTTTGCCACGAAAACGCCAACTGTACGAACAATATTGGGAGCTATACATGCAAATGTAACAATGGATATTCTGGTGACGGTGAATCATGTTCAGATATTGACGAATGCAATGCTACACATCATCTGTTTGCCACCAAAACGCCAACTGCACGAACAATATTGGGAGCTATACATGCAAATGCAACACTGGATATTCTGGTGACGGTGAGTCATGTTCAGATATTAACGAATGCAATGCTACATCATCTGTTTGCCACGAAAACGCCAACTGTACGAACAACAATATTGGGAGCTATACATGCAAATGCAACACTGGATATTCTGGTGACGGTGAATCATGTTCAGATATTAACGAATGCAATGCTACATCATCTGTTTGCCACGAAAACGCAAACTGTACGAACAACATTGGGAGCTATACATGCAAATGTAACACTGGATATTCTGGTGACGGTGAATCATGCTCAGATATTGACGAATGCAATGCTACATCATCTGTTTGCCACGAAAACGCAAAGTGTACGAACAATGATGGGAGCTATACATGCAAATGTAACACTGGATATTCTGGTGACGGTGAATCATGTTCAGATATTAACGAATGCGATGCTACATCATCTGTTTGCCACGAAAACGCAAACTGTACGAACAATATTGGGAGCTATACATGCAAATGCAACACTGGATATTCTGGTGACGGTGAATCATGTTCAGATATTAACGAATGCAATGCTACATCATCTGTTTGCCACGAAAACGCAAACTGTACGAACAATGATGGGAGCTATACATGCAAATGTAACACTGGATATTCTGGTGACGGTGAATCATGTTCAGATATTGACGAATGCAATGCTACATCATCTGTTTGCCACGAAAACGCCAACTGTACGAACAATGATGGGAGCTATACATGCAAATGTAACACTGGATATTCTGGTGACGGTGAGTCATGTTCAGATATTAACGAATGCAATGCTACATCATCTGTTTGCCACGAAAACGCCAACTGTACGAACAATATTGGGAGCTATACATGCAAATGTAACAATGGATATTCTGGTGACGGTGAATCATGTTCAGATATTGACGAATGCAATGCTACATCATCTGTTTGCCACGAAAACGCCGACTGTACGAACAATATTGGGAGCTATACATGCAAATGCAACACTGGATATTCTGGTGACGGTGAATCATGTTCAGATATTAACGAATGCAATGCTACATCATCTGTTTGCCACGAAAACGCAAACTGTACGAACAACATTGGGAGCTATACATGCAAATGTAACACAGGATATTTTGGTGGCGGTGAATCATGTTCAGATATTGACGAATGCAATGCTACATCATCTGTTTGCCACGAAAACGCAAACTGTACGAACAATGATGGGAGCTATACATGCAAATGTAACACTGGATATTCTGGTGACGGTGAATCATGTTCAGATATTAACGAATGCAATGCTACATCGTCTGTTTGCCACGAAAACGCAAACTGTACGAACAATATTGGGAGCTATACATGCAAATGTAACACTGGATATTCTGGTGACGGTGAATCATGTTCAGATATTAACGAATGCAATGCTACATCATCTGTTTGCCACGAAAACGCAAACTGTACGAACAATATTGGGAGCTATACATGCAAATGCAACACTGGATATTCTGGTGACGGTGAATCATGTTCAGATCATAACGAATGCAATGCTACATCATCTGTTTGCCACGAAAACGCAAACTGTACGAACAACGATGGGAGCTATACATGCAAATGTAACACTGGATATTCTGGTGACGGTGAGTCATGTTCAGATATTAACGAATGCGATGCTACATCACCTGTTTGCCACGAAAACGCAAACTGTACGAACAATGATGGGAGCTATACATGCAAATGTAACACTGGATATTCTGGTGACGGTGAATCATGTTCAGATATTGACGAATGCAATGCGACATCATCTGTTTGCCACGAAAACGCAAACTGTACGAAAAATGATGGGAGCTTTACATGCAAATGTAACACTGGATATTCTGGTGACGGTGAGTCATGTTCAGATATTAACGAATGCGATGCTACATCACCTGTTTGCCACGAAAACGCAAACTGTACGAACAATGATGGGAGCTATACATGCAAATGTAACACTGGATATTCTGGTTACGGTAAATCATGTTCAGATATTGACGAATGCAATGCTACATCATCTGTTTGCCACGAAAACGCCAACTGTACGAACAATATTGGGAGCTATACATGCAAATGCAACACTGGATATTCTGGTGACGGTGAATCATGTTCAGATATTAACGAATGCAATGCTACATCATCTGTTTGCCACGAAAACGCAAACTGTACGAACAACATTGGGAGCTATACATGCAAATGTAACACTGGATATTCTGGTGACGGTGAATCATGTTCAGATATTGACGAATGCAATGCTACATCATCTGTTTGCCACGAAAACGCCAACTGTACGAACAATGATGGGAGCTATACATGCAAATGTAACACTGGATATTCTGGTGACGGTGAGTCATGTTCAGATATTAACGAATGCAATGCTACATCATCTGTTTGCCACGAAAACGCCAACTGTACGAACAATATTGGGAGCTATACATGCAAATGCAACACTGGATATTCTGGTGACGGTGAATCATGTTCAGATATTAACGAATGCAATGCTACATCATCTGTTTGCCACGAAAACGCAAACTGTACGAACAATGATGGGAGCTATACATGCAAATGTAACACTGGATATTCTGGTGACGGTGAATCATGTTCAGATATTGACGAATGCAATGCTACATCATCTGTTTGCCACGAAAACGCAAACTGTACGAACAATGATGGGAGCTATACATGCAAATGTAACACTGGATATTCTGGTGACGGTGAGTCATGTTCAGATATTAACGAATGCAATGCTACATTATCTGTTTGCCACGAAAACGCCAATTGTACAAACAATATTGGGAGCTATACATGCAAATGTAACAATGGATATTCTGGTGACGGTGAATCATGTTCAGATATTGACGAATGCAATGCTACATCATCTGTTTGCCACGAAAACGCCAACTGTACGAACAATATTGGGAGCTATACATGCAAATGCAACACTGGATATTCTGGTGACGGTGAATCATGTTCAGATATTAACGAATGCAATGCTACATCATCTGTTTGCCACGAAAACGCAAACTGTACGAACAATGATGGGAGCTATACATGCAAATGTAACACTGGATATTCTGGTGACGGTGAGTCATGTTCAGATATTGACGAATGCAATGCTACATCATCTGTTTGCCACGAAAACGCAAACTGTACGAACAATGATGGGAGCTATACATGCAAATGTAACACTGGATATTCTGGTGACGGTGAATCATGTTCAGATATTGACGAATGCAATGCTACATCATCTGTTTGCCACGAAAACGCAAACTGTACGAACAATGATGGGAGCTATACATGCAAATGTAACACTGGATATTCTGGTGACGGTGAGTCATGTTCAGATATTGACGAATGCAATGCTACATCATCTGTTTGCCACGAAAACGCAAACTGTAGGAACAATGATGGGAGCTATACATGCATATGTAACACTGGATATTCTGGTGACGGTGAATCATGTTCAGATATTAACGAATGCAATGCTACATCATCTGTTTGCCACGAAAACGCAAACTGTACGAACAATGATGGGAGCTATACATGCAAATGTAACACTGGATATTCTGGTGACGGTAAGTCATGTTCAGATATTAACGAATGCAATGCTACATCATCTGTTTGCCACGAAAACGCCAACTGTACGAACAATATTGGGAGCTATACATGCAAATGTAACAATGGATATTCTGGTGACGGTGAGTCATGTTCAGATATTGACGAATGCAATGCTACATCATCTGTTTGCCACGAAAACGCCAACTGTACGAACAATATTGGGAGCTATACATGCAAATGCAACACTGGATATTCTGGTGACGGTGAATCATGTTCAGATATTAACGAATGCAATGCTACATCATCTGTTTGCCACGAAAACGCAAACTGTACGAACAACATTGGGAGCTATACATGCAAATGTAACACTGGATATTCTGGTGACGGCGAATCTTGTTCAGATATCGACGAATGCAATGCTACATCATCTGTTTGCCACGAAAACGCAAACTGTACGAACAATGATGGGAGCTATACATGCAAATGTAACACTGGATATTCTGGTGACGGTGAATCATGTTCAGATATTGACGAATGCAATGCTACATCATCTGTTTGCCACGAAAACGCAAACTGTACGAACAATGATGGGAGCTATACATGCAAATGTAACACTGGATATTCTGGTGACGGTGAGTCATGTTCAGATATTGACGAATGCAATGCTACATCATCTGTTTGCCACGAAAACGCAAACTGTACGAACAATGATGGGAGCTATACATGCAAATGTAACACTGGATATTCTGGTGACGGTGAATCATGTTCAGATATTAACGAATGCAATGCTACATCATCTGTTTGCCACGAAAACGCAAACTGTACGAACAATGATGGGAGCTATACATGCAAATGTAACACTGGATATTCTGGTGACGGTAAGTCATGTTCAGATATTAACGAATGCAATGCTACATCATCTGTTTGCCACGAAAACGCCAACTGTACGAACAATATTGGGAGCTATACATGCAAATGTAACAATGGATATTCTGGTGACGGTGAGTCATGTTCAGATATTGACGAATGCAATGCTACATCATCTGTTTGCCACGAAAACGCCAACTGTACGAACAATATTGGGAGCTATACATGCAAATGCAACACTGGATATTCTGGTGACGGTGAATCATGTTCAGATATTAACGAATGCAATGCTACATCATCTGTTTGCCACGAAAACGCAAACTGTACGAACAACATTGGGAGCTATACATGCAAATGTAACACTGGATATTCTGGTGACGGCGAATCATGTTTAGATATTGACGAATGCAATGCTACATCATCTGTTTGCCACGAAAACGCAAACTGTACGAACAATGATGGGAGCTATACATGCAAATGTAACACTGGATATTCTGGTGACGGTGAGTCATGTTCAGATATTAACGAATGCAATGCTACATCATCTGTTTGCCACGAAAACGCAAACTGTACGAACAATATTGGGAGCTATACATGCAAATGCAACACTGGATATTCTGGTGACGGTGAATCATGTTCAGATATTAACGAATGCAATGCTACATCATCTGTTTGCCACGAAAACGCAAACTGTACGAACAATGATGGGTAGCTATACATGCAAATGTAACACTGGATATTCTGGTGACGGTGAATCATGTTCAGATATTGACGAATGCAATGCTACATCATCTGTTTGCCACGAAAACGCAAACTGTACGAACAATATGGGAGCTATACATGCAAATGTAACACTGGATATTCTGGTGACGGTGAATCATGTTCAGATATTAACGAATGCAATGCTATATCATCTGTTTGCCACGAAAAACGCAAACTGTACGAACAATATTGGGAGCTATACATGCAAATGCAACACTGGATATTCTGGTGACGGTGAATCATGTTCAGATATTAACGAATGCAATGCTACATCATCTGTTTGCCACGAAAACGCAAACTGTACGAACAATATTGGGAGCTATACATGCAAATGCAACACTGGATATTCTGGTGACGGTGAATCATGTTCAGATATTAACGAATGCAATGCTACATCATCTGTTTGCCACGAAAAATGCCAACTGTACGAACAATATTGGGAGCTATACATGCAAATGTAACACTGGATATTCTGGTGACGGTGAATCATGTTCAGATATTAACGAATGCAATGCTACATCATCTGTTTGCCACGAAAAACGCCAACTGTACGAACAATATTGGGAGCTATACATGCAAATGTAACACTGGATATTCTGGTGACGGTGAGTCATGTTCAGATATTAACGAATGCAATGCTACATCATCTGTTTGCCACGAAAACGCAAACTGTACGAACAATATTGGGAGCTATACATGCAAATGTAACACTGGATATTTTGGTGACGGTGAATCATGTTCAGATATTAACGAATGCAATACTACATCATCTGTTTGCCACGAAAACGCCAACTGTACGAACAATATTGGGAGCTATACATGCAAATGTAACACTGGATATTCTGGTGACGGTGAATCATGTTCAGATATTAACGAATGCAATGCTACATCATCTGTTTGCCACGAAAACGCAAACTGTACGAACAATATTGGGAGCTATACATGCAAATGCAACACTGGATATTCTGGTGACGGTGAATCATGTTCAGATATCTAACGAATGCAATGCTACATCATCTGTTTGCCACGAAAACGCAAACTGTACGAACAATGATGGGGGCTATACATGCAAATGTAATACTGGATATTCTGGTGACGGTGAATCATGTTCAGATATTAACGAATGCAATGCTACATCATCTGTTTGCCACGAAAACGCAAACTGTACGAACAATATTGGGAGCTATACATGCAAATGTAACACTGGATATTTTGGTGACGGTGAGTCATGTTCAGATATCAACGAATGCAATGCTACATCATCTGTTTGCCACGAAAACGCAAACTGTACGAACAATATTGGGAGCTATACATGCAAATGTAACACTGGATATTCTGGTGACGGTGAATCATGTTCAGATATTAACGAATGCAATGCTACATCATCTGTTTGCCACGAAAACGCCAACTGTACGAACAATGATGGGAGCTATACATGCAAATGTAACACTGGATATTTTGGTGACGGTGAGTCATGTTCAGATATTAACGAATGCAATGCTACATCATCTGTTTGCCACGAAAACGCCAACTGTACGAACAATATTGGGAGCTATACATGCAAATGTAACACTGGATATTCTGGTGACGGTGAATCATGTTCAGATATTAACGAATGCAATGCTACATCATCTGTTTGCCACGAAAACGCAAACTGTACGAACAATATTGGGAGCTATACATGCAAATGCAACACTGGATATTCTGGTGACGGTGAATCATGTTCAGATATTAACGAATGCAATGCTACATCATCTGTTTGCCACGAAAACGCCAACTGTACGAACAATGATGGGAGCTATACATGCAAATGTAATACTGGATATTCTGGTGACGGTGAGTCATGTTCAGATATTAACGAATGCAATGCTACATCATCTGTTTGCCACGAAAACGCCAAACTGTTCGAACAATGATGGGAGCTATACATGCAAATGTAACACTGGATATTCTGGTGACGGTGAGTCATGTTCAGATATTAACGAATGCAATGCTACATCATCTGTTTGCCACGAAAACGCAAACTGTACGAACAATATTGGGAGCTATACATGCAAATGTAACACTGGATATTTTGGTGACGGTGAATCATGTTCAGATATCAACGAATGCAATGCTACATCATCTGTTTGCCACGAAAACGCAAACTGTACGAACAATATTGGGAGCTATACATGCAAATGTAACACTGGATATTCTGGTGACGGTGAATCATGTTCAGATATTAACGAATGCAATGCTACATCATCTGTTTGCCACGAAAAACGCAAACTGTACGAACAATGATGGGAGCTATACATGCAAATGTAACACTGGATATTCTGGTGACGGTGAGTCATGTTCAGATATTAACGAATGCGATGCTACACTAACTGTTTGCCACGAAAACGCAAACTGTACGAACAATAATGGGAGCTATACATGCAAATGTAACACTGGATATTCTGGTGACGGTGAGTCATGTTCAGATATTAACGAATGCAATGCTACATCTATCTGTTTGCCACGAAAACGCAAACTGCACGAACAATATTGGGAGCTATACATGCAAATGCAACACTGGATATTCTGGTGACGGTGAATCATGTTCAAATATTAACGAATGCAATGTTACACCATCTGTTTGCGACGAAAACGCCAAACTGTACGAACAATGATGGGAGCTATACATGCAAATGTAACACTGGATATTCTGGTGACGGTGAATCATGTTCAGATATTAACGAATGCAATGCTACATCATCTGTTTGCCACGAAAACGCAAACTGTACGAACAATGATGGGAGCTATATGTGCAAATGCAACACTGGATATTCTGGTGACGGTGAGTCATGTTCAGATATTAACGAATGCAATGCTACATCATCTGTTTGCCACGAAAACGCAAACTGTACGAACAATATTGGGAGCTATACATGCAAATGCGACACTGGATATTCTGGTGACGGTGAATCATGTTCAGATATTAACGAATGCAATGCTACATCATCTGTTTGCCACGAAAACGCAAACTGTACGAACCATATTGGGAGCTATACATGCAAATGTAACACTGGATATTCTGGTGACGGTGAATCATGTTCAGATATTAACGAATGCGATGCTACTTCATCTCTTTGCCACGAAAACGCCAACTGTACGAACAATAATGGGAGCTATACATGCAAATGTAACACTGGATATTCTGGTAACGGTTATTCATGTTCCGATATTAATGAATGTAATATCTCACCATCTCGTTGCCATGAAAATGGCAACTGTACGAACACCAATGGTAGCTACCAATGCTTGTGCTATTTGGGTTATACTGGCAGTGGTGAGATTTGCTTTGATGTTGACGAATGTGAAATAAACACCGATAACTGCGATGAGATTGGAAAATGCTTCAACTTTGATGGGGGATTTTCGTGTGAATGCATTGATGGATATATTGGAAATGGTACATACTGCAAACGTAAGATGTTTTAATACGTCTCAATGATTGTTCTTTTATTCATTTTTTTATAACTGTTTTTTTCCGGAAAATTCGTTGCATTATCTCATTTTCATTTACTAAATTTGGAAATGTGATAAATGTTCTTCTTGAATAAATCGCCGTTCTTCTTTTTCTTTCGTGTTTGAGAAATGTAAATATTAATGCATTGAATTTGTCAAATTAAAAAACGCAAAGAAGTCCTTATACCGCTTAGAGAATAACGCGGTATTTAAAAATAGTTTAAACATGTGGTAACACTCTGCTCGTAATTGATGTATGAATGAATCCTTTTGTCGATCTGATCTTTTACTTTTATTCCAACATTTGAATAAAGTTTCAGGCATGGTTCAGTTTTTCATGCACGTTGATATTTTACCATGACCCATGAAAGAAACCCTCCGTAATATACTTATAAGATATTTTCCATTATGTATCATTTCTATCTTTTTTTACAGCGAACTGTAGCTTTGACGCAAATGGCACAACTGTTGTTGTCAGTTGTACAAATGTTACTAACCTTCCGGACAATCTTGGCACAGCTAGCATCACTCCTTCCAATGATGTTACTTCGTTACCAGCTTGCGAAGATATTAATGAAGGTAACTATTTCACCATTATATGTATACTTTTTTGCTTGGGTTTGATTACAGTAAGGTCACAAAGCCCTTCTAAAGAATTAGACGCGCTTTATTCTGTTTAAGATACCTTAAGGGAAAAAAATTTATAATTGTTTAAGCCCTATTGAATAAAATAAAATAACTCATATTGTTAAATATGTCCACACAGCAACTCCTCAATGAAGACATCCCGCATCCAATCTTAATTCTTACTTCATAGCTTGATAAATCGCAGAGCAAGCGACCATGTCCTAAATTTTTTCGGCGAGGTATTTTTTACCGGGAGACTTGTATGGGCGACTCTCTGCTAAATATTATTGATATTTTTCTATATTATATTATTGTTCGCTTCTTTTATAAAAAGAATTAAGCCAGCACGCCCACCGAGAATATAATATGGCATACTTCCATTTTCACTGATCTGTAGCGGTTGTGCAATTATAATATATCTAATAATGTTATTCGTGTAACATAACAGTGAATCATATTTATCTCAATCCGTACAATCACAATTTTTTATCATCGTCCAAATGCAAGTGAAATATTGAGTAAATATATATTGAAGTATCGAGTGAGAAATATTTTGTCGAGTTCACTAATAGATGCCATCGCTCTGTTTAGTCGACGAAAGTCTCAAACCTTTCGACGATAAAAATAATAAAGCTAAGAATCATAGGACGAAAAATAACGGGATCAAAAGTTTAGAACACCCGTATATATATAGAATATTGAAAATATTAGGGATTGAATAGCTATGGAATTCCGTTTTTGTGTCCGACATAGCAGTAGAAATTTCAATGCAGTGAAACTTCGTGTAGTCTCAGAGTCGCGCGTAGTCTTAGAGCTAGTAGACGGCCCTTACCAACTGCCAAGTACTGGCCATAATGCCGCCCGAGGTAATTCATTAGATGTTACGTTTAATCGCTTTTATCGATTTCACCAAGATCATGCGATTTAATTCTAGTTGTACATGTGACGTGAGAAAAAATGTAAATAAATCGTTTTATTTGTTTTGTTGCTGTATGTTATGAAACATCAAGTCCCAAATATGTATTAATGTCAATTTATATTAACCGAATATACGGCTTTAAGGGACTACAAAACAAGGCCTAAACTAAACACAATACGATAAAAATAATATTACACTCCGAGTACAGACAAGCTAGAAAACCTGATGCTATGCCCACACTACTCGAGACTAAATGCCTTCGTATCGACAAATCAACAGACCATAACAAGCCTGACTATAATCAGTGATCACTTAGAACTTTTTTTTAGTTGCGGGCCATGTTGATAAAATAAAATATACTGGCGGGCCGTCACTGTCGGGACAGATTTTCTGAAACGCGAATATCGTACTCTTAAATTACACGCTGTTTTACATTTCTATTCATGCTTTTATAATATGTTCGTTGATATGATAAAAGAAATCTATAACTTTGAAACCGATTATTGAAACAACAAATGTGTGTAACATTTTAATGTGAAGTTGCTGTTGTTTGCATTTTTTTTTGCCAAATTGTCAAAGTCAGTTCTGATATTGGAACAAGAAATTTGTAAAACATCATTAACATGTTCATCAGATGAACGTGATCGAAGTTTATTTTTTGCAAAGTTTATCTTGGAAAATAATTGTTCGCCAATATAAGTGTTCCCAAACATGGATGCAATTTTTTTTCGCTTTATCTCGTGATTTCGGAAATAGAGTTGCAGATATATGTTCTATGAAAAACACTTCCGGAGAAGTAACGCCAAACTTCGACTTTAACATTGTATTATTCTGAAGTTCAATCAGATCCATCCGCGAGCCATTGTCCGCGTCGTCGGGATCAACACCCAAAGATGTTGCCAACCGGTACTTACTACGCTGAAGGCTTCGCGATAGCCTTCGCGTACACTCGTTCGAAATACTCAACCAGTTCGAAACGTATGCAACGAAGCAAATAATTTGTGGCACGAGGTAGTATCCATGGTTTTGTTGAACTATGATTTTAGCATGCGAAAACAACTTATTTCTCGTCGCGGGGCGGATTGCGTGCATTTGCTTGGAACTGTTCGCGGGCCGGAATGAAGAGCCTGGTGGGCCGGACTTGGCCCGCGGGCCGTAGTTTGCCGATCCCTGATTTAGAACAATAATACCACAATGATGATAAATAATAATGATGTGTAACACAATGTCTTGCTTGGCCAAACTTAATTCTCATAACACTGTATTTTATACTTTGTACCAGTGTTCCTGTTATGGTTATTTTTCAACAAGTTTTAGCTATTTCTTCGGCACAAATATTGTAATTGCTCTCGACTCGAATCATGCATATTGAGATAAATTTTTATTGATTTTTAGATGATAAATTTTTCTACTTCACTTGGAACAATTCAATTACAAAGATAGACAATCTCACACCTGGAGTGACCTATGTAATAATACTATATTTCTTGAGGAACGGCGAGATGGAGCAAATCGGAAATTTCACTCACAAAATTGGTAAGAGTTCAAATAACCGTACGTACATTACAAAAACTTGATATTTTATAACCATCCTTGAAAATTTAAATACTGATGTTTTCGGAACTAATACATGATTATTGACAATTACGTGAGTTATTACTTTAGTGACGTTTGGTATTCGGCAACAATATTTCAAGGATCAATTTCTAGCGAAGCTTTAATTTTTGAGCAACACTACTTCGGTATTCAAAAATTTGCATTGCTTAGTATTCGTCTCAAAATCGCGTAATTTCGTGTAAATCCTTGGGCACGGCAAATGTATGACTTGAATAATACTTCTATCTCTGCGTGTAATAAACAAGGTGATCGTTCGTCAGAACCGCTCATCAAATTTTTTTTATCGAACTCCCCTTTGAGGAAGGTTGGAAGCATTGTCTAAAAAGTCCCGACTGACAGTCACGTAATAACAAAGAGCCAGATAGAGTACCTGCAACTGTTTTCTAATCGATAAACATTAAAAACGGAACGAAACCGAGTAGTATCTGCCATTTTCCTTTCAGTTGCCTCTTACGACACATTATGACTATTTTAATGCCTGTACCGACAAGGCTGTGAAATTGTTCGATGCATGGTACCTAGTTTGATGCATAAATCACTCGTTACAAATTTTCCTTTATTGATCAAATTATTTTCTTACATACTCTACATTTTTATTTATTCGACATGCAAATTTTATCTTCTAATTTTCGTCGTTCATGCGCTTTAAAAATACTGATGAAAAATTTTTGCGCGTCTCTTCCTCGAAACAACACCTATAAAAGACTTTTCGTTGAGACCACCACCCAGACCTATATCGGCCTATTATTTTCTAGAAATTGGTCCTTTTTATCGCTATTCTTACCGTATCTTCACTTGGGTTCGATGAAAAAGTTTGGGAAATTCTCCTCTACAGTATGATTTTTTCTCTCTTCAGGCTCAAAATAGCGCTGATAATTATTGTAGTTTGCTTGAAATAGACAAGTGCATAACAGTGCCGCTACCATAGCTACTTACGGAAAGTAAGCTAACCAGTTGTCAGCTTTCAGCAGCGGTTCCGAGTTTCCTGAATAGAAAAGATAATATATTTATGAACTTACCGATATCGACTTGCCAATGCGTATCCTGTCCGATTATATTTCCGAAGCTGTTTATACATGCATGTCTCTCAGAAAACAATAACCATGCGCCATTTCCTTGAGTGCGGATTTTCCTGCTGAGTACTGGCTTTGTCGTGTTGTCTATAATGACGTAATAATAATCTTTGCGGAATATCGACTTAACCAGTTAAGGGGAGTATACACGTACCGTTATCTGAGTGATGCATTGCTCTGTGTTTATTGTATTCAAAAGCCTGAAAAGTACAAACGTACGCCATGAAACCAGCGCCCTCCTCTAGCGTGCACAGCAACCCATAAAATTGCGATGGAAAATGCAAACAATACCGAGCCTAAAATGTAAAAAATAAAATAAACCTAGAACGAACGTCACCAATGCAAACGTCTATTACGGCCTCCAGGCGTAGCGTATTTATTTCGAATTACGAGAGAATTTCTTGGGTAAATATTTGTCAATTTTGACGCCAACACGATGATATCTATTAGGATTTCATTTTATGCGATAGTTCCCTTCTATTGTTAAATTATTTAAATGAATAGAATCCTTGTTTCTATTCAGATATAATATTGCTTTGTTACCGTGTCACGCCGGTCCCCAGTCGCCAATCAGTATGGGTGGGAGTTGTAACAACATCATTCTCTATTTCAAGTGCTTTTCCACATTTTTATCCTATATTTAAATTTAGGTGCGGTCGAAATTATTACGAAAATTGCTTTATTAATTATTATTGCTTAATATTAATATATTTCCAAAAGTTTTTGCAAAGGTTGAGGTAGGCAAACCTACTTCAAAACCTAGTAACATGCCTGGGATGCAATGCAAAGAACACTTTAGATGTTGGAAACAAAAATAGTCGATTGTTTATTTCGATATTTCTGAAGTGTCTAATTGAGGTGCTCCAATTCATTTATCCCCGCCTACTTGCTGGTAGTTTCAAATGGGAAGAGGGTTGGGCCAAATTCAACATTCCTTAGAATTTATTTGCCCAATCGTTTTTAATGTCTTTGTTGTCCTCTTTCAGATTCATACGTCACGCCTGTTCCTCAATTCATTGCTTCAAACGATAGCATAAATGGCTACTGGCACAAACCATTCAGTGGAACCGAATATTCAGTGACATTAAAATGTTTGGACGACGACCATGAAGATAATAGGGCATTTGTGTGAGTCAATTGCGTTATTTAATTTCTATTGGATGATTAATGGCTTTGTTAGCAGTCCTGTTCCAGCCAGAACTTGATGATAAACTTTACTAACATCAAACTGTGTCAACATGGTAATATGATCAGATGTATATGATATATATTACAGTACAACCGATTCAGAAATGCAATTTACCGGACTTCGATCAGGACATATGTATGAAGTTTGCATTACATTAACCTTGTGTGAAGCAGAGTCTCTTGGATCCAAACCAAAGTGCAACACAACTTACACGCGTGAGTCGCCGCACATTTTCCTTATTTGCAAAATTATTTGTCAAGACGAAACAGCATTTCAAAAGATATGAAGCAGAGGACATACCTACATATGTTCCATATGTTTGTAAACTACAAATTTGTAGCATTCTAATACGGTGTTACGATCCGAAACACAAATTATTCGAATCAGTCGTAAATCGTTAGTGGAATTTTGCCAAAATGGATGGTCTTTTTGCGATAAAATTTCAGAAATTATGCTTTTAGGCATGGAGTGTGAATTGAAAATGAATAACTTTTGAGTGCGCTTATGCTAAGATATCAGTAATTCATATCTAAAAATTTCTTGGTTTTATTGATAGGATAGGATATCTTTTATATGGAATTGGTGATTTGATCCAATTCAAAAACGTTAAGGCTATAGGAGCCACTTTCGTAATATAACAGGTATTCGAACTCTTTGCAACATAAGCGGTTATTAGTGGGTTCATTTTAAGCGCTTCTACCTCGCCAATCTCAGTAAAATTCTATAAAATACTGATTTCTTTAAAATACTTCATTGGAATCGTGTAACCTAACTTTTATTATTTTTATCCTTGTGTTTCATTTCTAGTGCCGGGGCCGATCAAGAATGTGGTTTTCAACTCCATGGATTTCGTGGTCGTTATAACCTGGGAAATTGCTCGCGGGACAGAGAAAACAATAATAACAATCAGATTAATCGATAGAAAACGATCTTTACGAGAACATGTAATTTATTTTATTTTTTACTTGAGAATTTAATATTAACGGTAATATGGGTTTCTTAAAACTCCTACCGGCTTTCATAAACAAAGTATCTTAGATTGATTAAGTTTTTAAATTTATCTTTTTGACTAATTTATGTGGAAAAACCATTAATAAAGATTTCTATTGTGATTGTGTTTTAGACTGCTGAATATGTCGGAACATCAGCGAGTATATCTGACCTTGCAGCAGGCCAACGATATGAAATGACAGCAACTCCCAGGAACTCGGCGGGAGACGGAGAATCAGTTACACAAATCTTTAAATTTGATCCACCAGGTAGCACAGCACCAGCTTCCACAAGGATAACAACTAGGAAACCTCCAGTAGTAACCACCGGTGTTACAAGTAACCCGATATCAACGCCAAAAATGACTTTTCCTGAAGAAATATTCACAACTAATGTTCCTAATACAACCTCCGTCACTTTATCCACAGGAGGTCTAACACAGGAAACGACTAACAAAACTTCTACGGAACATAGTACAACTGGATACACAACGTTAGATACTAACACTTCATTCATGACATCTACTGACATATCATCAACGAATTCCATTTCTACTGAAGAGTCACCAACTAATACCATTGGTAATGTTTTTAAAAACATATAGCGAGTTAAATGTGTTTGTGAACTCACTTGGGTGAGTTAAGTTTATTCGAAATCCACAATATGAATAGAATACGGTTTCCACATTTTAGATAAATAAAATTGCTAATATTTGATAATATTTTGCAGCGAAGTCATAATTTATGTGAAATTTTACAACGACCAATGAAACAATATAATAATAATAGAAAAACAAGATCACTTTTCAACCCAATTCTAGATTATATCTGACTATTCGCATAGGAAGATTGGTCGGTCATTGAATCATGCCTCACGAAATAAAACTTCTGATTGGTCTATTATAATGGAATGTAAATGAATCGTTACTGGTGCATTGATGCTTCTCAATCATCTATTTTCATCGCGGGAATGTATCTTTCTAAATTCTAATCTTAAATATTGCGAGAGCTTGCGTAATTTGGTTTTACTTTTAAAATTGCACGTGACGATCATTTAATAATATTATTTTCATGTCTAACATACTTTATGAAGCTCGATCGGCGGTTCTAAGAGAATCAATGAAAAAAAAATTAAGAGGAATTGATTAATAAAAATAGGATGACGTACTTTTTTATCCTAAATGAGTTGCAAATATAGCTTAAGCATATGGCAAAACATGACCTCTCGTGCAGTCTTCAGTTTCAAGTTGGGAGTTAAGATTTTTACCTACACTCAACCATATAATTATGACGAACTTCACAAAAATGCTAGGACAATTTTTTAACACTCTGCATGGATTTTACGTCTACACTGTAACAATAATGCGGTAAAACCGCCGGTGTGCAGTACGTCAACCTATACTTAGTACATAAATCGCATCAGGAACACGGTTTCGAAATAAACAAGGACTACAAATGAGGAGGAACTTGTGTATACTTCTGTTACAGTTCACTTACAGAAATTCACGTACTAAAATCACTCTTCTTTCATTTTAAGGTTGCCCCGACCTTTGTAATTCGAATAATACAAATGATAATTGCAATGTTTCAAAGTGTTCAAGAGATGCTGCGAGTAAGTCTTTTTATTGAAGTTTTTGATTAGGCAAAGCAAGAACTAAGCAACTGTCACTTAATTGACAAAACCCAAAACTAAATGTAGTACAATCAGCTGCGTTTAAGTGGGAAAACAACTCCGTAAAGACTGAACCTCTGAGTTGCATTTAAACCTAGCAAAAAACCTACCGGGTAAATTTTAGAACCCGGTAAGCCTCAAGTGATTGTTATCATATATTTTTTACTTAATTAATTTTGTTCATGTTCATGTTTTGTTCACTCACTGTTGGCACTTGAATATCCCATGCTTTACAGTCCCCGCCTCGTTATATTGTGTATGATTTCCTAAATATTCACTTGCCAAGCATGAGTCGCAGATAGAACGCGCCTCGTCCATCAGTGACTCGTGCTCATAAAACTTGTTTCGAAGGTTCGAACCTAATTGTGCTTAAGATATTTTAAGTTAATCGTTCGCTATGTATGTCATTTAGATACCAATTCATCACAATTGACGTTCTCGTGTGATTGCATAACACCAGGAGGTGGGCGATGCCCGGATCAAAGATGTTTTACAGATTATTGCCAACAAAGTCCTTGCATGGATGATTTTGAATGTATTTTGATTGACAACGGATTTCTCTGCTCGTGCGGAACGGGATACGTAATCAAAGATGATAAATGTGAAAGTATGATTTCTTTTTTTATTCCAGTTTGTTCTTAGCGCTTAAAAGGAAACAACTACCAGCCACTCAAAGGGAAACGAGCTAATACAAGATGCTCTACCAGCAATTTCACTCTAAGACTAAAAAAGTCCCAAAGAGAAATGAACTACCATGTAGGGTGACTGTTCTGGACGATGGCAAAACCATAGGTCATTTCTTTTTCTCCTTAAGTCGCTTGAGGAATTTTTTTAATCCCGAACCTACGTCAGGATAATTGTTTATCATGAATTGAAAGCAGAAAATAATATGAAACTGAATTTCATTAGAGATAATTCAATTTTAATTTGTTCAACAAAGCCTCAGTGTAACTGTTCAGTCGCGCCGTCTAAGCGCGGTCCATCAGTGACTCATTCTGGGCGAAACAGCATTTGCGATCAGGGATGGATGACGTCATTAAGATATTGCCCATATTTCGACAGTGGTTGACAAATAACGGTCTTCAGTAATGTATGCAAGATAAAAGATGGATAATAAAATCCAGCAGAAAATATTAAAATCTGAGTACATATTTATCGTGCAAGATCCATCAGTACAAGTTTTGATAGTTTTTTTTTTTACCACGTTACTTCGTAAAACATTCAATTGGTTTTCATAAACTATTCTCTACTCAATTAGTTTTTGTTGCGTCTATGACATTTGCATTAATTTCGATAATGTCTTGTTAGGTTGTTAGTAAAATATTTTTCAAAATATTTAAAATTTCACTTTAATTTTTTTTACAGAAATTAGCATCGCTGGAATCGGGATAATAGAGATAATATTAATTGTCATATTGATGTTGGTTTTGTTGATAATTATTATTGGAATTGTTTTGAGATTAAATCGGGTAAGTCTATTCATTCATTCGTTTATTTATATAATTTTTTACATTTTTACAAACACTCCAACGTCACTTCCTGGGAGGTCTGCTCGATACCGCGGTGGCGGATACACAGCTATCACAAATAAAATCTAATGAGTTACGTGGGTCCGAACCCTAGCGAGTCATAGTCGAGATCGATGAACGAAAAAGGCTTAAATGAGAATTGCATGCGTGGTGCCCCTGGGTGAGACACCTTTACCCTCAGACTTTGGTCGATGCTCGATAATCTTAACGGTTCCTTATTGGTTCCCCAAGGGATGGAATAGAGAGACAAAAGATAAATCTAATACCCATATAAAGTTGTGAGCATTGATAAAAACATGAACTTCATTGTAATTGGTAACTGCGCGAGAGGTGACGATTCGCGATATGATTGAACCCTATTTTCGCTTTTCCTTTGCTGCGAAGCAGAAATAATATTCTTATAATATAATATATTTATGTGATTATAAAACCGTGATTTCAGATTTGAACCTATAAGATGAATAAGCCGTGCCTTGCTAAAAAAATGAGAATTAACTAACAGATTTTTTCCTTTTTTTCAGAAAAAGCATAAATATAGAGTGAATGGAAGATACGAAGACCGCGAACACAGTTCTGATTCAGGCAATGTTTCTGGTGTATCTATATCGACATAAATTCCGAGAAAACTCGAAATATAAAGCATAGAACAGGAAATCTTCATGCCAGTGCTGTATGCTAATATCACATTCACATTCTCCAATCTTAAAGCAAGAGAGATCAAGAAATGGACGCACTGCAGGAATTCGATCCGGAAAGTTCTCATTTATATCGTCATAATGTGCGCAACAAAACAGACACTTTTACTTCAAAAATAAACAATCTTATGCAAAATTGCAACCGACACGCCAGATTTTCGAGAGAAACAATTTTGTGGAGCTGAAGGAGTACAAAGATATAAGTTTTCGATAGGGCTGGGCAATTCGAATCGATTCGCAGTAATATTTCTTCGAATCCATCATGAATCGTTCATAGGTGCAAAAACTTGCCAAATAAACTTGAATTCCCATTTTTAACGATAAAATGCTTTCAATTTTGGTCAAATTTGACCAAAATCGACAGCATTTGGCTGGTGAAATATGAAAATTTTTGCTCTTAGACAATGTAGTGTGAACTGAAAAAACACTACAAACTTTCAATTTTTTGATAACCATTATGGAGACAGATTGTTATAGTAAAAATGGAATATTTATTATTTACGCGGAATTTTTGATTCGATCCGATTTGAAAAAATTATTCGAATCAGATTTGAATTTCAAATGATTCGGTTTTGCCCAGCCCTCTTCTTGTCCATTTTAAATCATGGATATGTTAACTATGAAAACTATTGAGTAATGCTGCTGAAATTTTTGCATCTTCCTGTGATTTTAATTCACACGTTGATGATTTTAAGAGGCTTTTGGGAGGAATCGCCCGCATTCTCTTTCCTTATCTGTATCTGTCTGTTGATGTTGGCCTTTAACTTATCTTAATGTAATTTCATTTTGTCATTAGACGGGACTATAAGTAAACAAAGAAATAAACATTCGTTTTACAATTGTTCATATCAGATTCCACTCATTCTATTAAGGCAAATTCAGTTTTGCTTGGTGTTTTTTCATTTTAGATACTAAATTTTCTACTAACTTCCTTAATTGTATTTAAGTTGACTTTAATATCCAACGGTGTTCCATTGATTCCACATACCAAACTTTTTTTTCTATCAAAAATTTACTCTGAGCAACGCTAGGCCACAAAAAGATGTAGCACCAGCAACTGCACCCTAAACGGAATACATTCCAAACGTAACTGAACCGCAATGGTATAGTGCAGTGAATGGCATCTACCCTGAGCCATGGTAAAACTATCTACCATTTTCATTCTTCCTTTCTTACGTCACGCAGGAAATACGTTAGGCCTATTCTAAAGCCCATAATATTGTTTTCTGCTCAAAGTGCAGTTGCTATTCCACAAATTTATGTAGCTATTTGCGTATCAATGGTTGAATATTTGTTTATTTTGACTCTGCTTCCGTCCTTGTTAATAGTGCCTTTACATAAAAAAGCGCAATCCATCATTAGCTTATTGCCGTCATATTCCAATCCTATACACTGTGATAAAAAACAGCTAATTTACCAATATATGCAGTAATTGTATATTTTCAGAATCCCAAATCGCTTTGCTCATGAATTCTACGCCATTTATGGGTTGTTGATGGACCGCGCCCTAACTTCGCGTTTGAACAACGTCCCATGTTTGGCCAAAAGTGTAGATTTCAATATTGCATTTCAATTGAAATTACCGTCAAAAACGGCGATTTCACTGTATTTTTGTCATAGTGTATATATGGAATAATGATGGCCGCAAGTCAGATATTTTTAGGTGATGCTCTCAACATTGCTTAACATGAATTTATTTAATAATGTGGCCTTCTATCGATACCTCTTTGTATCACATTACCCGATACATTAGGTGCGATGATTTGTTACAGAATGTGTTATATCTAACTGTAGAAATAACAATAGCTCATATACACATTCTATGAAATGATCTGGTCGTGTTGTTATTTTTTATCTTGTATTACTTATTATGGACACTATGCAAATGCTATGCACCTTTGTTCGTTTTTTTAATTAGTAATTGTCTTGTTCCTTCTTCAACTGCCAAAATTTTGTTTTTTTAATATGTATTGTTATATGCTGTTTTATTTTATGTCTGCTCTTCTGCGTTTCTTCAAACATTTTCCAACGAATAACCTAGTTTTACAACATTACTAATGAAATTATTTTAAGCAAGAATAGCTCTCGACCTGTAGTACGTATCTTACTAGTGAAAAGCAAGAATCTTTCAAGTGATATGTGAGGAGCTTTCTTCTATGTGGGAAATATTTGATGTGAATAAAAATAGAACAAAGAAAAATCGACGGACGCGAGTTTCGAACTCGAGCCATGTAGATAAATGTCTGATGGAGAATTGCAATGAATTGAAATCAAGTCGGCAAAGATTTCTCTAAACTAGTCTACTGCCGGCCGATTGAAGGCTGAGAACGACTGCAAAGCATATCACGTTTCATGCCACATATTTTAACATGCTGCTCCTGTATGATATAATTTTCATTGCTATCAAGAATTTATGTTCTAGTGATTTGACTAACCATATACCCATACACAATCACATATTTTTTATTTATCAAACCTCGTCGGCACGAGCCATCAGTGACTCATTTTGATAAAACAATTTTTCTGATTGGAATGATAATCATGTGAGGAGTAGGCGAATACAATTCTCTCAATATATCTATGTAAAAGTAGCGGGTCTACTTAGATTTACGATTTTATATATCAAATACTTTTATCTATATTCTTCGAATTTCTGATTTAGTTCAACTTTTACCGATTTTCCCTTCTGGAGTTTGACCTGTAAAATTTTCCAAATAAAAAAGAAAATTCGTACGATTTCCACTTCGTACCAGAAGCATTTACATCGGTACCAGAATGGCAGATACACTGGTGCTCAGATACTCGAAAAATGGGTTCAGATGAAAATATAGCTCTGGCGATATTTCTTGATACAACTACGGCTAGAATATTCAAATGTTAATTTCCGGTCTGTTAGTTACCAAACTGTATAAAAGGGTTCAAAACCATTAATACTGCTATGAATTTGCTGATGGTTTTGAAGTTTTTTTTTTCATCCGAAGAAAATAATATTAACATTTTGGACGAATAAAACCAAGCTTTTGCCACCCTGCTAGGTATACAGTTTAATGAACTAAGTACTTCACAAAAAATTGCGCAGAGCGTAGATTCACCATATTATAACTTTTGTAATAAATCATTTGATGATTTCAGTTATGAAATAAAATAAAAATTTCTCAAATGCAGCAAAACATCGATTCACTAATTTTCCTGTTTTATTTTCAAAGTTCTACCTGGTTTTGAAAGTGTAACTAGGTCATCATCTGCATATAATTCCGTGAAAATATTATACATTTTACATTGTTTGAGCAAAAACTAGATTGTCATCACTAAGTTCCCTAATAAATCCTTGTGTTTCTTGTTTGTATTTATGTTTACGTATATTTTGTTAACGAGTTACAGTCATAAATACAGTAAAATAGTTGATATGTTTAATATGAAAATAACTTCAGTGATAACGAACCACATTAATAACATGTAAAATTGGGATTTTCACGTTACAAATTTTGATAATACTTTTTCGATGATATACATATAATGAAATCGTATTTTAGGCAATAAATGTTTCATGAGAAGTTTGTTTGAATGCCCGAATTATTTTTATTGCAGCAAGATATCCCACTTCAACACTACATAAATAACGTAAATACGAAGTTTTAGGATTTTAAAGGGCTGCATAGAGGATTTTAAACAAGCCTTGAACCGCCGATAGGTTTATTTGATGTTGTTCCAAGAAGCGCAACAGCTATTCTGTTTTCTGGGGTTCGTATTATTGATCCAGCAAGATTTTACTTTCAGGTGAATTAAGCGATGCTCCGGTAATATTATCATTGACGGAGCCGCATCATCCTAGTCGGAAAAATTTAAACAATTATCGTTGTGCGGCGCGGTCTATCCAAATTAATAGGGATTGTGATAGTCTTATGCGGCAGGAATTTTCTCTGATTAGACGGCTTGAATCGAACATCCGCTAGATATGGACCTTTTTCGTGCCTGATATTTGTTCCATTATTATTGGCAAGAATGTTATGAATGAGAAACTAGTCAACACATTGCATGCTGCCACCATTTAAAGTTACTTCTATTGCCCATCAAAAAAAAAACTTAAAAAATTCTTATATATATGTATAAAGGAACAAAATATAAGATAATATATATATTTTTATAGCCACTCATTTTTGGGGATTGCCCTGAGGCCTTGTGGCCATTTGTAGACGAACGGGGTTAGCCTACTTGGAAGATAAGATATTTCCGGTTCGATCGCGCCTACACGAGTTACTACACTGTGGGTGGGTGGTAAGGCTGGATAACCGAGTCGGGACTCGAAACTGGGATATTCAACATGCGATGCCAACATGATAAAAACAAGCACATCGCGCCCACCATTTAAGTCAAATGGGAGAGATATGCATTGTCCTGTTGCTGCTAAGCTTTCAAATACCACATTCGTAACATTTCAGGTTGGGATTGCGAATACAAACCATTCAAATCAGGTCAGTGAATCTACTTGTGTGACTCAATATAATTATATGTAATTTGAAATGTTTTGACATTTCAAAAAAGTTCACTTCACCAAATGACATTTCTTTACAAAATTGTAAGCATTACTCTATCGATATGATCATATGAACTGAAAATTAATGAGAGGCTACGAATTAATCTTATTAACTTGAGTCTGTATATTCAAATGTTTTTCCAAGGCATCAATGAATGAAGCAATATAACTGATAAGACATGAATAAGCGTGCATTACATTGCTATTGTAAACCACTCAACATGTTCAAATAATAAAAGAAATTGACTATCAAGTGACATGTGCCAGCGCCAACGCAACGATCTACACAATTCTGAGAATAAAAAAATGATAGGCATAAATTTTGATCTGTATACCTATTATTTATTTTATTATTAGCCAGAATACTTAGACAATACTTTATTGCTTTCCCAAACACGAATACCTTTCAAGCGGATTATTTCACGATACTTTGAATATAATCATGCTTGCATAATTAAGAATAAAGCATGGGGTATGAATGAGTTTTCAAGCGCATGACTCAACACCCGAGACAATTTCGAACTAGCATTCAAATATTCTATTTAAAGGGCACTTATGTTCGTTATCGATATCAATGACATTTTGAATGAAGGTCGCATCTTTCTCATACAAATCATTTTGAAATGCCAAAACTCGCCCTCGCCTATATTCGTATATAAGTAAGTAAATGATCGGATGATTAAATGTACAAATGTGTACACCCACTACGCTGAATTTTAAATCATTCACTCGTTCTTAAGCCTTGCTTCTGTGACGATATTTTGTGCTTTGGCAAAGCAATGTAGGTACTCTCTCTGTTAAGTATGTATTCGAGCAGTATTCTGCTAAAATCTTTTCTTAGGGCTTGTATAATATGGAGCAAAACAAAGTGAGTACCTGGTGAGTATGATTGTTGTTCAAGGCTTCTGATAAATCCCTTTTTGGTATGTTTATCCCATTAGAACTGTTATCGATCAGAAATAATAATATAATATTCCAATTCATGTCCGGAGAAGCGTTCAAAACGAATTAACTGCCTCTTATATGGTGGAGAGCCATAGGAATCAGCTTCAATTTTAGCAGAAAATATCCCAAACAGAATTGAATTTGTTATTGAATTGTATTATTATTGGGCTTTTACACCAGCGGTCTAACTTGAAAATTTCTGATTGTATAGAAAAATCACTATTGTATAGAAATTCTATCGTATAGAAAAATCACTGCGAATCCATGATAAATTCATCCGTTCTTTAGTTAAAGTGTATGCTCCAATGTATGACGTAAATTTTCGGGCAAGAATCCCAAAACTGGTTTTCTTATAGCATGTGAGACGTCAATTTTAAGATCGGGGCGGTGATAATTTGTTTGTTAAATTTTGTAAGACTCGGATTTACTACAACTTGAAGGAGCAATCCCCGATAGGCCATATAAATATATATTCCCCAACGAGTCATTTTTGCATTATTTCTCGAATCTTACACTCACATGCAACCCCTATCATAAATAAAGACCTGACATGGCAAGTTTGAATCCGACACAACAAGGCGCGGTTTTTGAGAACGTAAAAATCCCTTCTGGCTTTGATTCTCTCGAAGCAACGTAGCCGATAAATGCAATTTTACTTTTACGGAAATATAATTACATAAAACTGATATAACTTCGGAAATATTTTTCACGGACGAGACGGTAGGAACATCGTGCGTATATCATGTTGACGGGAACCCCCCAAGGTTCATGTCTTCTTGTGTATGAAGAACACAACACTATCACATACGATGGTGATGTTCTTGTTGAAGTAGGATTAACACGTACACACAGTCATTAAAATCGCGACCCAGTTCTTGAAATGTACCAAAAGAGTACATGCAAAAAGAGGGTTTAAATTCCAATCAGAAATTTTATATTGTTAAGGATGAGTCACAGATGCACAATTTGTTTGTTGTTTGTCGAACATATAATTACGTCATAATATTTGACCAGGCGAAGATTTTCTACCCCAAACTTTATCATTATTTCTCAATAAATTTGAGCGCGGCCTAGTAGAGTAGCGCAACGAGCAAATTACAAAAACAGTTCCTTATAAAATCCCCCATTTTGGGACCAAAACAATAAAATCCAGGTGGTATATTACTTGCTAGATTCACTTTCAAGGAAAATCACGCGAGAAGATAGTTAGTTGCTTTATTTGGTTTGAAAAAAATTTTAATCATTCAAGAAGTGTATAAACAGCATGTACATAGCAAAATAAAGGGTTAAGTTGCTGTTAATTAATCTGCTTTTCAACACTCAGTTATTTTGTCAACAATCAAATTAAGGCTGAATCTTGAATATCTTCGGTGTTTATATGCTCCATCGCTCATGTATGCTATAGTCGCGTGGGTTTCAATGTGTGTACCACTTCATTTTTAACAATTCATTATGTTATAATTAAAGCGTGCTTTGCATGTGTGACTGGTAGCGATATCCATCACAATACTTCTAGTCAGAAACCTATGCCTTAGCATCTTTTATCATATATTTTTATATATTTTTACTCACTGGTTCATGCTTGACAAATAAGTTTTTTGATTGGGGCATATCCAAGTCAATACACACTATAATGGGATATTTTGTATATGGAAATGAAAACTACCTGTTTGGTATAGAATACCGTGAAAGCAGCAGTCGTCAATCGGGCGGAGCCACGAATATTGTATTATTAATCTTTTGCGGGAAAAACCCAAACCAAAATGGAATATTTGTTACGTTGGATTGCCAGTATGTCGGTGCTCCATGTATTTAGGCCTTCGAGGAAAAATGTAGAGCTTTTATCGTACATTTTCATTTTGTTTGGAACAATGATGTATTATTATGTTTTTTGCTATTTTAGTTCAATAGTTTATGTATTTCCGAATCCCAAGCCACCCAATAAAATACTTTAAATGGGTTCATTTAATTTTAAATAGTATTGTAGTGCTTACGCAATTTAGGGTGTATTTCATTTTAAAAAAAATATTTTGCAATTTTTTAGAAAACTTGAATAACACGATATAATAAAAAAATTTAAGACGATTCGTACATTGCATATTTTGTTTGATAAAAAATAACGCTTAGACCATTACAATATGCATAGCTTACACTGCATTTCGTATCTTACAATATTTTTTAGTTTTTGTTTACCAGAATATTTATTACATTACATGTACTAATCAAAGTAATAACTGTACTTATGTTGCTTACAAATATGAATAAACGGACTTACGGGAAACTGAGACTACTGTTCCTCAACGTCGTCGTGTTGTTCTCATTTATCTCATTGAGTGAAGGAGCGCCTGGTGAGTGAATGTTGATTAAAGTTAAATGGTTCACTGTTTTTACTCTTGTTCGACTATCGTGAAGTTAGCTTGTGAAAATTTATTGTCATTAAATTCAGGACCATTACTACGTGCGATAGTATTTATAGGAAATTAGCAATTCGATCAGATTAGAAAAAATATTCGAAATGGATTCGAATTACAAATGATTCGTAGCTGTTCCCTACCTATAAGTGATGCTGTTGCACCGTATCTCGATGACCCATAATTGAAAAAAATGCAGAAAATTGATTTTTGTTTTTTGTTTCCATAAAACTAAGTTGAATGAGAACCAAAGAATTTTGATTTTACCGCATTTTTGTCATTTTATATTGAAAAGCATGATTAAGAAATAGAAAGCCAGCAATTTCCTTGTGACAATTGAACGCATAAATCAACTCGAATATTTAATGTGCATTGACAAAGTGTTATCCATCAGTTATATTACAACACTATAACAATGAATAGTTAATAAAACCACATGAACATCATTCAAGTCCAAACTTTATTCTCAAAATATTATTACAGCCCAAATGAATCCAGTAACAACTCCGAACATAAAATCGACATCATTTCAAGTTGATTTCACCCCACTCAGTGATGCAGTGAAATATGAAGTCACCCTCACACCAGAACATTCTTCCAATATCAGAACATTTTGTGTCACGACTAGTGGAGCAACGGTAGGTTTCAATTGATAAATGCAAATCTTAATTTCGACATTCTCACGATTTAGATAATCCGTGTCCCATACTCGACAAAACATACTTAAACAATTTTTTTTCACTGGGATCGCATTTTCATGTAACACTGAAAAAAAATCATCGTTCTTTGACAGTAATTTTCTCGATGATGTTTAAATAAAACTATATTGTCTTTTTGTTTTTATTTGGTCATCTACGGTCTGATGATGGAGCGCATTGTCAAAGTGCGGTCCATCAACAGCCCATAATTGGTCTGGTTCTTATTGAAAAGGCGGGTTTGAACTACCGAGATATACAATTCCTGATAATTTTGTCACAGTGCAGTGCAATTTTGTCACAGTGTGTGATTGAAAATGACATGAACTATCGGTTCCTAATGTTTCCATACACTATATTTTTATTGACAATATTATAATATACATTTGTGCGCTGTAGACACGGACTTCAGAATAGTCCTAACGTGTTTCCTGGGTGTCGAGGCGACTGAAAAAAAGCAAATAAGCGGTAGATGGTTTTACCACCGCCCAGGGCAAATACCACTCACTGTTGCTGGTACTACATCTTTCAGTAGTTCTTTTCTATTAGGTGGCCGCTGGTTTCTCCGCTTTGGAAGCTGTTTCCGGTCTTGCTTAGAGTGAATTTCAATAAAAAAAGAATCATTTTCCTTTATACTAAAGATTAAATTTTAACGATAGAAGAGATGCGTTGTATTACTGGTACTCTTCATATGCCGTTAAGATGCCTTATATACAGTGTCGATGGAAGAGTGTTTATTTTTTATGTCCTGGTGTGAAAATTCGCAATTTTGGTAGCAAAACAATAAAATCTGATCGCCAGCAGATATAAAATTTTGTCTATTCATACGAAATTTTATAATTAAATGCAGAAACGATGATCTTGTGAACAGAAACTTGAGTGAGGCAAGGCTTCTGTTATATACCGAATCAGAATATTTATACTTTCAAGCGTGTGTCACTGATGGATCGCGTCAACAGATTTTGCAAAAAATTGTTTCCGATTAGGTAACTCGCCTCTCTAGCAACTGATAATAAGTTAACTTCCATGCACTCCGCCAGATATCTGGATTATTGAGCGACACACGGTACAAAGTATCCATCAAAGCAGAAGATTCAGCAGGAGATAAAGGACCCGATAGTGAGGCAGTACCATTGCGAACAAGTGAGTAAAATTGTCAATTTCGTATTTATATTATTTCTTGAATAGTACTTAAAATTCATATATCCAGGTAATCACTTTGAAATAATTCGAAGCGAAATAATTTCGTACAGAACAGAACCGCTGTATAATAGATCGTAATGAATAATTTCTGCTGGGGATGTACCCATATTTTTTTCTCTATTATTTTTTTCTATCTATACCGTTCCTCAAAATAAGCTAATACCAATACAACCAATACCCATAGAAATATTTTTTTTAAGCCTATTAAGTATCTGTGACACAATAATTTCCAACAAAATGAATGCAACTATTACGCCACCCTTGCCATTACAGGCTGAAACAAGCTTATCTTGTGTTACGATGAAATGCTATTTCTCGACTTTTGGAGTTGTTTTGCTATTTATCAAGAACGTGTACTGTGTTAACTATGCTATCGCAGTTTCACTTATCAGGATTGACATATTTTCAAGTTTTAATCTCATGTAATTCGCATACATACTTACTAAATATATCAGAGACTGTCATAAAAAACTTCAAGTGCGAAGACATATATTATTGGTAGAAAATATTTTTTTCCGAGACGTGAGCAAAATATGCATTGATGCCAAATGAACTTATGTACATAATCTGCTACGTCGATAACTAAATTTCGGGAAAAATGACAAACGTACTAAATATGTGAAAAAAGAAAGCGTATATTTGCAACTGTGTTTTATGGTAAATCTGTTGCAAATGAAATTTACATAGTTGATTTTGTATGTTTTCTTTATGCAGATCCTGGGGCTCCTGAGATACGAATAAGTGATGAATTTCCAGATTTTGCCTTTGTTTTCTTATATTTGAAAAACTATGCGAGAGTATCAGAATGGGTCATCGAACATCAAGAGGAAGGGTTGCCCGCGACAAAGATTATTACAATCTCACCAGAGTACTATGGTTTGAGGTAAATTAACCTTTTTTGCTTAGAAACAGAAGATTGATATGTAAATTCACTCGAAACTCCTCATACCACTGCAAAAGAGTAATAAAAATTCCATTACTCACTATGAACACAACTCAAGTATATAACAATTAACTGAGATTTGGATTTGTTAAGATTAAATACCTTCTGAGGAACTGTGTATCTTCTGTGTGGCGGAAGGGAATTCCGAAGAATCGCGGTGCTAGGAAAAAAGCTTTTTTTGATAAAATTGTTTCTGACAAAATGACCTTTTGAGATATACCCTACAAAGTATACACGCAACATTATGATCAAATCATTTTTATTACCCGTTTTGGAATCCTATCCAGCGTGCTGAGTAGGTAAGGCACCGCCTCAAATATTGCAGTTATAGATATCCCCCACTGTCTACTATCCAGTGTCAGCGAAAAATCTAAACTCTAAAAAATTTTCTCCTCTGAAATGAATGTGCGAGAATGTTCTGGCCTATTTTTGCAAGAAATAATTTTTTTTTAGGGGTGACATGCCTCTCCACCCTCTGTCGCCGTCACCTGTTCGCTAGTCAGTAGAACCTTGCATATTTGGAGGCTCCTGACCTTCTTTGACGAAGATAACTTTAATTTGGAAAATTCCACCTTCCATAGGAATGCGATTATTTGTAGGAAAGTTTTGATGTTATAAGTCCCTGTTCCTCATATTCGCAGGTTGACGAACCTTTCTGGGGACACAACATACGAGATTCGAGCCAGGGCATCTGGTACAACCGATGGTTTAAGTTTCTCAGAGTCTGATGTAGATTTCTCGGAATGGATCACTTTTAAAACAGGTAGGAGCACATGGTAATAGCACTCAAATCATAAATATGTTGTTTGGATAAAATTTTTACCGAAACAATTCCGAAATCAGAACATCTCTATTTATATAATTATGAAGAGAAACATCACGTATTTGTCGCGTTAGGTTTTACACGATTTCATCGCGATTTTATTGTGACTTTATATTATAAGGTTGGTGATTTGTACGTTAAGGTGAGTCACGCATGGAACGTAAAGTATGCGACGAGAAATATAAGAATCCCACGTTCAGCACTCATCAAGCGATTGACAAGTCATTTTTGGCAAAATTTCTGATTTTGACAACTCGAATCGGTAATGCACGGGTATTTAGTTTTTCAAATTTCTTTATCAAAAAAAAAATCAAATGAGCGCGGTCACATAAATGGCTTCGCTTAACACAATTTTGAACCAGAGTCGTGCAATTACAAATCAAAACGGGATGACGAACGCTGAATGCTCCTAAATTTGAGTTGAAAAATATGCTTTTAGATGTCGTTTTTAATACTTTGTCCGAAACTCTTCTTCACTATATACTTTGTTTGAAATACTTATACAACATGATATTTCCGTCATTTATGCTTGCAAATTAATTATTTCTCATTAATTTCTTTTCAGCTTCACATCTGGTGTTCGGGAGAGTTGTTCTGAGTGACGTCACATATGCATCAGCATACTCAACTGAAGGCAGCACAGAGTGGAATTCAGCATTGACAACTATAACTGATGGATATTTAAGTATTCCTAACAATGGAATCAATCTCCTTAGAATTGAAAATAATGGTGGAAATCCTCTTGTTTTCTATCAAATCAGTGTTAAAGATAAATCTCTGCCGTCAACTACAGATTATACTCTGCCTGGGTCAGGATTTAGCAATTCATTCATTAATAATGGAGGTGAGTTACATTGTTACATCCAATATTGACGCTTAATCTTAGTTCTACAACCAAAATAACCGCTTAATAACTACAACCTTCACTAGAATTAAAACTATAAAATCGACTTTTTCGAAAATTATATATTGTTCGTAAAACGTGTACCCGAGGCGCGGTACACCAACATCTCATTTGAAAGGAATCTCATTAACTAAACGGCTTCGAATTTTTATCAATCATTGTGAATTAAAAATAAATTTATCTGCTTTTAAGTCAAAGTTTATGTTACAATGTTTAAACTATAATTTTGGGCAAGAATATAAAAAAACTGGTTTTCTAATTGCATGCGGGACGTCGATTGTGAGATTCGGACGGGGATAATTTGTTTGTTTAATTGTGCAAGCCTCGCACTTTAAAGGAGCAATCCCCGATAGTCCATAAAATCGCTAACGTATAAATTTCCATCGCATTATTACTCGAATCTCGCACTCGCATACACCCTACTATGGACTAAGACCTTGAAATGGCAACTCGAGTTGGAATAGACATAATAGGACACGTATTTATGAGAACGTAAAAATTCCTTCTGGCGATGGTTCTCTCGACGAAACGAGAGTCAGTAAATTCAATTTTACTTTCAATTTTAATTTTATTTACTTTACGGAACTTTTACGGAAATATAATAATATAAACTGATATAACTTCGGAAATATTTTTCACAGATGATACGGTAGGAACACCATACGTATATCAGGTTGGAGGGACTCCCGAAGGTTCACGTCTTCTCGTGTATGCAAAACACGATTCAATAACTTGCGATGGTGATGTTATTGCTGAAAGACATATTTTGGTTTCACTTGAAACCGGATCAACGTCTTCATTTGTACTTCAAGGTGTCATTACATCGGAAGACGCGGAAGATGAGAGTAACATCAAGATAAATGACGATAATGGTATTTTTCCCTTTTTGTAATTTATTGTAAATTGCAGGGTAAATCCTAAGATGATTGCATAGTTTATGCCATATATATGTTCACACACAAACACACACACTTATAAATATTATTTATGTCAGAAAGTTGCTTATTTTGAACCACTGGCGGGTCGAGTTCTAAGAACCCGAGAGAGACAAAATTATTCCAAAAAAAAAAATCTTGAAATTCTATTTTTTTTAATTGACTAGAAGGAGATTGCATGAGGGCATTCATCTTCATATGAACTAGTGTTTGTTGATATATAGTGGCGAATTCAAAATTTGAGAAAAGATGAGACTGCGAAATTTTAGAGCTCTAATTATCACGTCATAACAGGTGCTGTGAGCGAACAGTTTTCACTTTAAGCTAGTTTTAAGTAGTAAATTAGGGTCAAAATGACCCAAACTTTCGTCATAGTTGCGAAAAAACACTATTGTTAGCATGTAGTCATAATATAATAAAATTTTGATATAGGTGATTCTGTAAAAAATAAAAGATTTTGAAATTATTGTCCAAGATGATTCAGTGGTCAGTCCTACATATCAAACAACCTAGTCTGAACATTTTTGTTTAGTACGAGTCACTGATGAATCGAACCGCCGAGACCAGACACGTGCTGGATAAAATCAGAAATTTATAATCGCAGTTTTCATTTAGAGCTCCGTGATGATAATGGAATACTCACCAATCTACCTTTGAACTCGGTAATCGGATTCACACCGATGTTCTTAGTTAAAGACTGTCTAACTGGTCAAACAACTGTCTCGCTTTATGATCAATATTTGAAAGCAAAGCATCAATCGACAAAGGAGGATGTTTTTCCGTATTTTTTCACAACCGGTATGTTAATTAGCATAAATTTAATCTGCGATTAAAACAAATATTAAACTTTGTGGACAATATCGCTTATACTAAATTAAAACGTTTGTATATTCTTTTATATATTGTCGTATAATTATAATAACGTATAATGCATTTATTTATTGAGTACTGTATATAATAATGAATATATTTAATAAACGTTGGAGAGGGATCATAATGTTTTTCCCTTAGTGAAACCTAGAAAGTAAAATTTATTTTTCGGTTTTTTCTGCCGAAATTTTGGACAATAGAAAGTCATTTTCATAAGCCGTTGTTTGGATATATCTCTAAAATTTAGAATTTCACTGTATCGAGTATGATCATTTTCTAATATGCTTGAATATTCTATTCGTTTTAGACATCCCTGATTTGATATTCTATGATTTCTATTCTAAATATTTGTTCAATCTCAAAGGTCACTGATAGATGTTTCATGCTTATATTCACTTCAACAAAATTTGTAATTTTATAATTAGGTTTGCTAAACATACGCCTTTTTAAAATTAGTTTTATATTTCGCCCTATAACAGTATGTATTCCCTTACCTTTTGCCTGGGCGACCTAACCTTGCTTTTCTTTAGGTCTCCACAAGGCTGTTCAAACTTTTAGATTCGTTTCGAAATATTCGAATCATTATTTATTCTATTTGAGTTCTGCAACAATTCGAACTGAACAAAATGATAATATTACTTTTTTAATAAGTGTGAATTGTTCAGTAAATTTTTCAGCTGATGAAAAACATGACCTTGTTTGTTTATTATCTAATATTCGATTCGAGAAACTTATACAATTGATTCAGAAATCAAAAAAAATTCGAATTTGTCCAAAATATTTGTGTTAATTTGTTCGGATAGACAAAAATGCCTCGAAACTATCAACACTGCTATTTAATAGCAGTGGTGATGATTTTGAAGCCTTTTACTACAGTTCAATTGCCATCGGATGCTCAAAAGATGTTCTAATCTTCTAGCAAAAAAATATCTTGAGAAATTGCACATTCCGAAAATTTTATTCTGATGGAAATCTCTTTCTTCGGGTGTCTAAGTTGCTGACATTTGCGAGCAGTCTGGATTAACAATGACTCATGCTCAATAAAATGTTGATTGGATGAAATATTAATCAATTTGATTGAACTTCATTTTCCATTATCCATTCATAAGTAGTTTTCGTTGTGCAGAGTTTAATCAATTTCCTCTTGTTTCATAGCAAATCGGCAGCAGTTTATCTTTTGCTCACTCTGTAATCAAGGCTTTTTATCTTTAAGACCAACCATTTTACCAAGCAATTCTAACACATTTGTGAAGCATGAGTCACCGATGGATCCCGCCTTATTTAGCCCAGCGTGGGAACCATCAGTCACTGAGCTTTAGCACTGTAGCAGAATATACTAAAGCAATCATTTAGTTGAGCAAATACTTTAATTAACCATTTTTGCCCTTTTTCTTACAATTATTTTTATGAGTAGAATATTCTGGAGTTTTGTTGTTGGAAACGTTTTTCAGTCGGATCGAATCATTAAATTCATGCAAATAACAAATATCGCCAATATCACTATTAGAAATTGCCTCTATTTCAAAACTAAAATTTACTAATATTTCTGTAAAAAGACTTAACGGCAACGTATTTTGAAGTTACACTCCATGTCTAAGAACAAAAAATCATATTTCATCAAAATAATTGTAATTAATGATTGCCTTTTGCCGTTAAAATTCGAAATTTCACTTTATTTAGCAAGTTTGTATTACTATAAAAGATTCAATTAAGCTTCAATTAAGAAGTTGCAGGGATATTAAAGAGTAAAAATTGAAATCCCGACAAAGCAAAAGACAAAGTAAAACAATCAGGGTATATAAATCGTTTTACATGAATCATTATTGTAAATATTCGCAATTCGCTGTAATACAATAAATCATTGCAGCCTACGCTAAACACAGGAGTCACAGTTGAATTCCATGAGTTAAGAACATAAGGTGGATCTATTACACCATAATTATTACCATTTAATAATATGTTACTGAAATGTTTCAACAGGCGTTCAAGCTAGTGAGTTGAAAAGTGATGAAATAACTTATTTGTCTTCGAGTGATGGGACCGAAATAACGTTATATTTACCGGCATTGGATAAAGCGATTAAATACGAAATTCAAAATAACAGTGGAACTGTGTTGGCTACTTTGAATGAATCCGCATTGGATGCCTCCACAACATGGCAGGTATATTGTATATTTTTATGCTGGGTTATTAAATTAGGTGATTCGAATGAACCCAAATATGAAATGTCGCATTATATTAAATTTGATCTAGTCTTTGTAGCGTTTAACTTTTCGACTTTAAATAGTGCTTCAGTATTTAAATGAAGCGTTGTCTGAATGTTGTCCCTAAGCCACGTGGATGACATCGATTAAAGGGTGGTTGGTTTCACATTTCATGTAGTACTCTTCAAGTAAAACGTTTCTGTTTCTGCTTCAAACCTTCCGCTATAGACAGGTACTCATGCCAATATCAGAACAAAATATGGGGCAAGTTACCGATTGCCTGTATTTAAACCTTATATCCGGATGTATGCTGAAAATGAAAAAATAAAATGAAACAAAACAGACAACAAAGCTTCGACAATAGAGGGAAAGGTTTTGTTTTTCTTTAATTTCCAAAACTTACAGCGAAATGTAAATTCCTCTTCTGATATAAAAACACCAACAGCTTGCAGAGTCAGGAAATTATTTTTTTTTAATATTACACAGATCACTCTCACGGGTTTAATGAACGGTCAAACCTATACGTTGGTGCCAAAAGTTACTTTCAGAAAACATGACGGTACTGAACAAAGTATCGAGGGGGAGACAATTACGATAACAACTGGTGAGTTGTAACATGTAGTTGGCTGTAGTAGACAACTAAATTCACTGCATGCAAATGCAAAATATATTTTTGTTGGCCCAATGCTAGTTTGGCCTGTATCGCTTTCAAAAATCGAAAAAAAAACTTCGTCAGTTTTGTATCTTTTCGAAAGTCTATCAGCTAATCTCATGGTAGTAGTCATGTGTCTCAAGTATAATGAATTTTGGAATACTGGACCGTCTGATGCTCGTGTAACGTTACAACCATAGTCAACAACTAAAACGTGAACTTACGAAAGATTTCCCGATAAAAGCGAAGTAAACATTAAGCAATATGTAAATCTATTACCACTCTAATCAACGCAAAGTTTTGCAGTAATATCAAAGAACAAGAAAATTATTGAAAAAAAATATTTTCAAATCACGTTCAAACTGTCTCCCATGAAATCCAAGTCGGTATAAGAAAATGACATTAAAATTTATTCAAAATTTCAATCATTGTAAACTTATCATGAATGAATGCAACTTACCATTGCCATTCATAGCATAATTACATTTTCAATCTAACACAGATAGCAGTCAATGTTCATCATGTGCGTCAGATGCATCTTGCACTGGAAACCCAACAACGGGAGTTACAACTGCGTGTATCTGCAACGATGGTTTTACTGGAAATGGAACAACATGTTCAGCAATTCAATATTGTAATTCTGATCCATGCCATGCGAATGCCAACTGCCAGGAGCAAAATGTAGACTGTGACGGCGATTTGCCATACAATTGCACTTGTAACACGGGATATTCTGGTGATGGTGTCTCATGTGTGGATATTAACGAATGTGCCGTAACACCATCTGTTTGCCACGAAAACGCCAACTGTACGAATAATAATGGAAGCTATACATGCAAATGCAACGCTGGATATTCTGGTGACGGTGAGTCATGTTCAGATATCAACGAATGTGTCGATACACCATCTGTTTGCCACGGAAACGCAAATTGTACGAACTCTAATGGTAGCTATACATGTGAATGCAACACTGGATATTCTGGTGACGGTGAGTCATGTTCAGATATTAACGAATGCGATGCTATATCATCTGTTTGCCACCAAAACGCCAACTGTACAAACAATATTGGGAGCTATACATGCAAATGTAACACTGGATATTCTGGTGACGGTGTGTCATGTTCAGATATTGACGAATGCGATGCTGCATCCTCTGTTTGCCACGAATACGCCAACTGTACGAACAATATTGGGAGCTATACATGCAAATGCAACATAGGATATTCAGGTGACGGTGAATCATGTTCAGATATTAACGAATGCAATGCTACACCATCTGTTTGCCACGAAAACGCCAACTGCACGAACAATAAAGGAAGCTATACATGCAAATGCAACACTGGATATTCTGGTGATGGGATTTCTTGTGTGGATATCAACGAATGTGCCCAAACCCCATCGGTTTGCCACGAAAACGCAAATTGTACAAACACTAATGGTAGCTATACATGCGAATGCAAAACTGGATATTCTGGTGACGGTGTGTCATGTTCAGATATTAACGAATGCGATGCTGCATCCTCTGTTTGCCACGAATACGCCAACTGTACGAACAATATTGGGAGCTATACATGTGAATGTAACACTGGATATTCTGGTGACGGTGAGTCATGTTCAGATATTAACGAATGCGATGCTGCATCCTCTGTTTGCCACGAATACGCCAACTGTACGAACAATATTGGGAGCTATACATGCAAATGTAACACTGGATATTCTGGTGACGGCGTGTCATGTTCGGATATTAACGAATGTGATATTGCACCATCTGTTTGTCACGAAAAAGCTACTTGTGTCAATATTGAAGGTAGCTTCACATGTACGTGCTCCAATGGCTTTGAAGGAGATGGTCAAAGATGCGTCGATATTGATGAATGTGTAATTGGCGCAGATATTTGTCACTTCAATGCATTTTGTGAGAATAATCAAGGACATTATTCATGCTCCTGTAGAAGCGGTTTTATTGGAGATGGTTTCGAATGTAGTAAAGTGGGTGAGTATCATTTAATATTGAGAAAGAATTCCAAAGACTTTTGTCAATCTCTTTTTTGTTTCTTTCTTATACTACTACCTATGAATTGGGTTACGAGGGGACAGAGTGGCACGTGTCCATCACCAAACTTTGTGAGGGTACAAAACCATTTGAAAAAAATGGGAATTTTGATTCGTTTCTCTTTCCTCTACTTTTACACCCTGTGGCAGGAGCTTTAGAGTAGTCACAAAAAGCGAATAAAAAGAGACAAAAAAATACGTCAAGTACCGTTGAGAAACACTGTATTAGAGGTTCTGAAATTTATTGTTGCTTTGACAAAGCACTCCTCTGCCCAAGTCCAATGCATTTATCATCTCGTATGTATCTATTTTCAGTGATATCAGAATTCAAATGCTCCAAGTCACACGTAATCATTCAATGGATTCAAGTGAATCATGATATTGGGATTCTCCTAAAACTTCATCTGATCGTAAGGCCACAATGCTCATGAACTTGTCTTCCCGGTCCACCAACAGACCAATTTGCCAGAAATATCATCTACAAAAAGTGTTTTTTGCATTTATTGCTTTTTAATAGTCGTATAATCATTCATGTAATTAAACATGTTTAATTGATGTGATCTATGAAGTTCCAATACCCTTCTTGATCTGATGCAAAAGACCATTAGTATTCGAAACATCATTTCAATGTATGTACAATAACGCTAAAATTACGATTGGTAAATTCACAACTGTTGATAATTGAACGTTCGAATATTTGCTATTAGGGATTTTAGAAACATTTAGGTCACGAAATTGTAAGATTTGAATAATCATTTGAAACTAAATAAGAAACCATATGAATATTCAAGCTATTCTAATAAAATAAAAAGATTTACAATGATGAAAGTACGATATCTTCGCTATTTTCTATAAAAGTACTGATTAGTGGGTTCTTTTATTCATTGATTTCAGACTAGGGTGACAGAATGTTTTCCTTCTTCGGGTGTCCGGAATTTTCATCTAATTTTTTTCGAAAGAACAAAACGCTCCCAACAAAAAACATTGCTATTTCATAGCAGCATTGGTGATTTTGAACTTTTTTCTATAATTTGATTAAAACCAGGACACTCATAAATGAAGCATTTGTTATTCTGACAAATATTATTCATGAAATTTCGCTCATTTGCCAAATTTTCTTCTGGTGGTAGGCATTTGCTCCGGGTGTTTGAGTATATGATGTTCCGCCAGTCTGTTGAAGGCTCACAGTGAATTTGAGATTTCTATATATCATTCTTCAATTTCGATTTCCAGGATTCGGAATCGAATGTGACAAAGGATACGAATTTAAAACTTCTTCTAACTTCGATTCCGGCGGTCAACACGAAAGAAGCATTCAGACCTACTTCATCAGATTATTGCGTCACAAATACTCGACTGTCTATATCAGAGGACAACAACATCATCATTGAACTAATCCTTGGAAGAGTCGGAGGATCGGTGAAATCTGTTGCGAAAGTTATTTTCGAATTCGAAAAAACACGAAGGAAATTTACTTTTGTCGACTTGTCATGAATTATAGTTGTTCTGTTATATTGGATTCTGATTCCCAACGGAATGTCGCGCCCATGTATAATGTTAATTAATGTCATCTTCAAGGAAGGATAGATACATTTAAATATATAAATATAGATTTGCAGATAAATCGCTACTAAGTGGTGCGATCGACCATCGACACATTCTTAACGACGCATGTTTCCAGACCTGTAAATTAGTTGGGGTATGGATTCCTATAATATCACACAGACTCTTTTAAAATGCTTATTGAGGCCAAAATTAAAATATCAAAATACCGCTTCGACGATGAAGAAACGATTGATTGCTTGAGGTCCCTTTTTATTATTTTCTTTATATTTCTTCTTATCTACTGCACTGTATTCCTATGATGTTAAAAATTGTGACCTTCCAGATTTCGTTGGATATGCAAGACTGTATTGCGATAATATTTTTTAGGCTGACCAGTCTGTCCTCCGTATTCCGGTCAAAAAAATATAATATATTTTTTTAAGCGTGGTGACTGCCCCATCATGAAATTCTGGGAAAATTTATCTGTTTCCTGAAAGATGCAATGCGTGATATGATGGCACATTGCCTCTAATATTTTTCGTTGTTATGCATTTCTTAATTTTCGCTTCTGGATACTGTAGACGTATGGCAACTTTTCACTGCGCAGAATTTTGTTTATTTTAAGATATTTTGATATTATGTTTCAAAACCTTGAGGAAGAGACAACCAAACATTTATGAATGCGGGTATACTGGATTCAAATGTAATGTTTGAAGCAAGCAAACAAATGGCTAATGGCAATTATATAAAAAGTATAAATGGTATAAGCTATTCCGGAGAAACCGCACACAAACGCGTGTTCGAAGACTAGTAAACTTATAGTGTGTGAAAGGTGAAAAGCATCGCTATTGGTACGGGAATCGGGGGCGATAAAGATCGTTCGATAGCAATATATTTCTAATCGAAAAAAAATGAAAAACACCTATTGTTGAATATGTTACACCGATTGATCACGTCCAAGTGGCGCGGTCCATCTGTGGCTCATGCTTGACAAAAACTAACTAAAATCCCAAGTTCTTGTTGCCTCGAAAAACTATCATTATGATGCCCCAATTACTACAAAAATATATTTGAAAATTATGACATTGTAAATCAGTATCTTCCACAAATGAATTAAATAAAATATGCATATCTCAATTTGTGTAAATGCGTCAAATTCTTGAACTATTATCTTGAGGAACGTCGGCGTTTGTGGGAGATCCCCTCGAAGTATGTGTACTAATAGATGACAAGTATGTATCACTAATAGATACCGTTAACGAGACGCGGTCTATCAGAGGTGCATGCATGATTAGGGCAGGCTTCACTTGCCCATATTAGATCGTCAATTTATTGATTGATATGATTTTCGCCGATCATTTCCCAATACGTAAATTTTATTTGAACAGGTTTTGTCAAGCATGCGCCACAGATGAACCTTCGGCGGCGGGATCCATCAGTAACTCATCAGGGACTCAGGTTCTATCCATCAACAATCAATATTTGACAAATATATCATCAACAAAGTGATTTCAATTCTGGTGTAATTTACAGTGTCTTTACTTACATTTGTCACAGCAGTGTAACTGATAATGATTCTAAATATTCCAATTTACATTTTAATAACCTATTCATTGAAATATCAGGAAACAATAAAGCAGCATGGTTGTCGAATATACTGCAGTAAAAACCAGTAAAATGACCTCTTTTTACGGTGATATTGATAATACCTAGAAAATAAAATTTGGCCCGTATTGGTAGAAAACTCATCAACATACCGGTTTCGGATTTTGAAATTGAAGAATCACTGCAAATTATCGGCTAATTTAGTGCATTTTTATCACGGTGTTTCAATTTATCTAGTGTAAATAAAATCTTGTTAGCTATGTAAGTATGGCATTGAGGAAATGAGCCGACCAAGTACATGATTTATGCTTTATCCTTGGAACTACTATTTGTAAAATTAATAACTGTTCTTACACGTTACACCTATATTCTTGGCATAATTCTCATCAACATGGTGGTTTCAAACTTCGAAAATATACATAGCCAATGACAGAACCAGATAGATACATGCACTTCTCCCTCCCTTACTCGAGTTGCTGAGACCCAACAACCGTTAGACATGGACTTTTGTAGTGCTTGTGTATCTGTTCTATATTACAGTTACCCACGAGGTGTCTTGCAGAAGGGTACGCTCGGTGGCAGAAGAAAGAGTGCAAATCATAACGTACGCATCTAAACGAGCACTCTACGTTAGCTTGCATAGCAAACCGTTCGGTTGCGTTGGAAAATGCATGCGTGGGTAAAATAATATAATTCGGGTAAAAACACAACGGGTATTGCATCCGAAGAAAAGTTTAGAATGGATATGAACAAAAAATGTGCCATTTCCAAAAGATTTGAACATATAAATGAATTCCATGTAATTGCACATACTGACCCCGGTATAATCACACATACAAAACCCCGGTGGAATTACACATGGTTAAATTGTAACCACAATGCTTTGGACCCAGTAGAATTTCAAACCCGTGAAATTACACTCAGTGAAATAGCGCCGGTGACATTGCACCCAGACTAATTACACCAGTTGAATTCGAATCGCTCAGATTTGCACCCAGTGTAAATGCAATCAGAGGAAGTGCACCCCGTGGTGGAATCGCAACCCATAATTAGGTTTGTTTCTGACTACATTGATGTATAATGAATCTCGTAATGTCTCTCACGAACAACGAATGTCAAATTATTCCTGCAAAAAAATTAACACACAATGACAAATTTTATTTTAATAACAATTCAGGCTATGAATCAAGCAATATCCGCAACTTTAATTTCATTTTTTAAAGAAAAATGCCACCAAAATTCGCGATGTTGTTACTTTTGCAGCTGGAGGTTGTTTGCATAATGTATGATACTGAATCTATGGAATTTTACGTGCATTGGTAAAAGTGAAATGACAGACCTTATTGGTGACATTTGCCACATTGGCGACTTCTCTGTTCGCTAAATGTCGAATTGTCGAATACTGTTATTTTAAATAAACTTACCCTCTGATTCCGAGTAATTTCGTACCGTACAGTGAATAATCGAGAGTAAATTTACTGTTCTTTGACAGTAATTTTGCCCGGCAAGAATGAAATAAAACTATGAAACTTTCTCGGCAAGTATGAGGTGTTGATAGAACGCAACTTCAAGATGCGAGCCAACAACAGTTTTTACTTGGCATAAAATCAACAGGGCGGTTCCGAATATTGAATTTAAACAATTACTGCAAATTAGCAGTAAACTTACTGCACTTTTGTCACAGTACATACACTATGTCACAAAACAATTAACACACCTTTCATCTGTCTTGATATTATTTACGAAAACGTTTTAATTATTATTGAATCATAAATTCAACTTTGTCAAGCATGAGCCACTGATGGACCGCATCTCATCAACGACAAACTTTTTGATTGGTAATATCTTTACTGCATTTCTCCACAGAACAAATCATAAAATCTCCTCATAACTTGACACTGTTCGAGATATTTAAAAAAAATGACACTGACGTGAATCTTCTCGAATCATATTAAAAAATTTGACGAATAGTACTCTGATTTGCTGGAAATAATCTGATGTATTTATTAACTTCGTTACCATTCGTAAATCTAGGAAGTCAAATGATTTGGAATTATTCATTTGTTGTTGAAAATTTTCCGAAATTTTATCATCGGCATTATCTGTATCGGCGAAAAATATGGTACCGTATATACTGTTATTAATCCGGTCTAAAGAAAATTAATACTCATGATTTGTGACAAATCCGCATTCCTGGCAACATAGCAATCGGAACGAGTGTTGTAATCAAGAGACAACTATAGTACACGTGAGTAAAATATAAAATAAATCATTGTCATGAATTTTGTTTTCGTCCTGTTAGAAAACCTTGGTCAAAACATACTTTGCTGATCATGTGTCACTAATGAATCGCACCGTCAAGTAGGGGTCGGTCTGTACCGCATGCTTGCTAAAATAAAGGTTCCAATTTGGGTTAGAAAATTACTACAAATGCGAATAGAATTGCTTATAATTACTTATAATTGGGCAATGCTTTTGAATGTTACCGTTTTTTGAAAGTAATCCATATTGAAGATTTTAAATATAACTATAGATCACACTTGCCTGGCCCTACGTGGGCTGTTAGTAGAACGCGCTCTCCGATTTGCAGTATCATAACTGTCATAAATCAAATTGACAAAGATATTTCCAGTTGTGCAAAATATGCAAATAATGCTAATAAAGGTTAAATTTACAATACTTTTGTCACAGGGTATTGAATTTGCATTCACACCCTAGCATCCTTGAATTGTTTTTCGATCTGTGATAATTTGTAAGATGACCGTTTCGTCCAATTACACTGTGGCACAAGTACAGTAACTTTAGAGTTCTTTATGCAGTAATTGCACATTTCCGAAACTTGAAAACAAGATGCTGATTAGATTTACGTCCAGTATGTACTGTCGATGAACTGGGTGCGAGCGGGGCGTTCCACCAAAAGTCGATAACTGACCGTATAAACCTTTTTTATAATCCTTTTTAATATAACGAAGTATATTACTGTAAAACAACGACGGATTTACTGCATTTTTATTACAATGCACTGTCCAGACAGTACAATTAACGCCAGTAATAAAGCTACATTGTATTCGAGTTTCTGTCAAAAGATTTAGACATAGCAATAGAGATTGCGTTGAGCTCGAATCAACAAATAATACTGCAATAAAAATATATTAAGTTCACTGTTCATTTGCAGTAATCGTACATTTCAAAATTTAAAAACCAACTTGATGAGGAAATGTATGGTTGTTGATGTACCGAGATTCGGAAAAAAATTTATGCAAGGAAAGTCGATGTTTTTCGTTTCTTTTTATTATCACAAAGCTAATTTACTGTCCAACAGCATCGATGTTATTGGTTTTTCGAGTGCAATTTAACCTCTCAAGTAAGCGAAATTGCGCGGTAGTCTAATGAAGTATAAGGAAATAATGAGTAAACTTATCAAAATATTAATGGATGGAATATTCACCGCCCACATTACTTAATATCTCAGTGCTACACATATCTTAAATGCGAGTGACAGCAGCGTTTGCTTTGTACGTTCTTCTTTGAAGTTTACTCAAAATAGATTTATATGAGGAAATCTTGTCTTTATGCTCTAATACAATGTGTTGAGTTCTTTCTGCCCAGGGCAGAAGTGGAAGCTTCTAACAACTTTAGATTTTGAAGATAAAGTGAATATCTGCATCCTACAAGGAGAATGTGCCAAAACTAACGTATTAACACTGTTTCTTATGAAACGGATCTTCATTGGTATTGTGGGGTAGCTGCGTCCAATGCAATAAAAAAGTTCGATTATAAGATTATAATTTAAGAATTCAAAATTTATGAGGTTTTGTCATAAAAAATTCATCATTATGCAATATTTATGTTCTTATTTTACTTCGTATCCAAATGTTTCGTGCCTTTAGAATACAACGAATCCTTAAAAAATCAAGTAATTAGATATTAAAAACAGATTTTCTTCTACAGAATCAATTTCTGCAAGACGTAAGCGTAATAATTTTCGTTTTTAGACACAAAATGGACATATGTCTTAGAAATCTGACAAAAAATATAGTTATCGCAATTGTAAAAGATAGGACAGGTGTTGCTTTGAAATCACATCCCATCGGATTCTATTAAATAACGAAAATTCGAAATATGTTTTAGTCAAGCATCAGTCACAGACGGCCCGCGCCTAGACGGCGCGATCCATCAGTGAGTAATTCATACATACAAAAAGATGCGTGGATACATTTTCCCTAACTCGGATAAACCACGTTTCCTGTCCAAAAAATTATCCAAAAACATTAGAAAATATTTGTGGGTCGTGGATACATTTTCCCTAACTCGGATAAACCACGTTTCATGTCCAAAAATTATCCAAAAACAATAGAAAATATTTGTGGGTCGCGGTGGCGTGATGAAAGAGACGATAGCTGTCAAACTTATTGCAAAATGAATGTTGCGGGTTCAAACCCGGCTAAGTATGATCAAGGTCGATGAACGAAAAACGTCAACGTCTATCATCTATAGTACAAAATGAAGTACAAGAAACTTCACCCTAATTGATAGATGGTTGCCATCGCGCAGGGCAGAAACCACTTATTGCACTTTACCATAGTAGTTAAGTTATGTTTGGAATGTTTTCCGGTATTAGTGCAGTTGTTGGTCCTACATCTTTTTGTTAATAAATGCCATTATTAGACTCCCTTTTTTAGTAGTTAACCTAGCCCAAGTAGTAGACCTAATTCTGAAGAGTGGAGGGTGAGAGAATCTGATATCCATTGTTTCTATGAATGGAAATAAAATGGAAATCAGTACCCGATCTTATGTATCACTTATATAGACTCGTCCAGGGCAAATACCACTAACTGAATATTTCCCTACAGTTTCAGGTATATTTGAGATGTTTTCCAAAGCATTTGCCGATACTACACTCTTTAGCCAACCTCTTTATACAGTTAGCCAACTTCCGATATTGGCTTGAACAAAATATAAAAAGTCCCACTATTATGGATGATTTTACTGATGTTCAGAAAAACTGTGATTGAACAATTGTTTCATTAAGGAAATCTTAACATTTCAGAATATTATCTTTGCAACCAATGTCTAGTGAAAGATTGATCAAGGTGGATCGATTCAAAGAGTTCTTTATGGAAGGAAAATTTTTCCTTCTCTTGATCTTGTCTTTCAATGTATCAGGGGAATGTGCACCGGGTATGTCTGTCACTAATTATTAAAAATAAATCATGCTTTTTTCAATTTATGCTGTTCAAAATATAAAAAAAACTGACGTGAATACTTTGACATCAAATAATATTTGTGGCAACATTCTTACTTCATGATCATAAATACAATCTCTATAAGTTATTTAAAGGAGCGATGTCCCCCTCTTCCCTCGATAAGCTAAAATGCAGAATGGTTTTTAAATACCTATTCCCACTGTTGGAGTTTATTGTTATATTTTAAAATGTTTAACATTTTTTTGTTTTTTCGTATACACTGTCTGAGCAAATAATATTAGTCTCTATTATTTCAGCAATTAATTCATTTTGCTTCTCAGATTGAATAACAAGTGTAACGTCATGATGAGCATTTCAGCCTTGTCCTTTTCTATTTATATGTCACATATTTTATGTTTTTTTTGTGTTAAACCAACCTGAATTGAACCGCTATAGCAAAGTGTAAAGTGGGGTATTCGCCCAGAGCAATGCTTAAAGCATTGAAATTAATTGGAAATGATAAAACAATTATACATTCACTGTTCAGCACAAATGAATCCGGTAACAACTTCAAACATCACATCAACGTCTTTTAAAGTTCATTTTACTCCACTCAGTGACGCGGTGAAGTACTACGTCACTCTCACACCAAAACATTTCTTGAAAACGAAAGTATTTTGTGTAAAAACAAGCGGATCACAGGTAGGTTTCTTCAAAAATGCTTAATCAACAGGCCTATTAAACTTCTTTTGTAACTCTTGTTCTTGTAAAATGTTAACAACAACCAATATCAAAGAAATGACCAAAAGCAAGTTTTATTGAGAGTGTGTCTCAGATGCAGCGCGCCGACATGGTATTATATCCGTCATTGAGAACTCAGCAAAGTGCAATATTTTTTCTTTTCTTTGTTGCTAGTGTTTATAAGTATATTTCATTCTCAAAAATTAAATAATGACGTTTCAGTCAAAAATTTAAACCGCGACTGCTTACATTGCTAATAAAGAAAATGTCACATTTGAATAATAATTTTCACATTTGTTATTTTCAGATTTCTGGGTTACCAAGCGATATACAATTTGCTGTAAGTATCAAAGCAGAAGATGTAAAGGGAGGCAAAGGACCAGATAGCGCGATGGTGCTATTGAGAACAAGTGAGTGGCTAAAAATGTATAGATCAATTCGAACAAATCCATGGGTCGTTCCAATATAACTGCTGTCCGGAGAATTCTACCAAATTTTCACATCGGCATGGTTCGAGTCCGGCAAGTCTGGCTTGCTAATAATAACTTGAATAATCTCCTAAATTTAATATCTTCCCAACATTTCTAATCCTGTTTATTCGTATAAGGACTTTCACTGGGTGATCAGCTCGAATGAGCAGCCGTGTGAAAAAATAAATAAAATAAAATAAATAAATGTTCATTCGACAATGAATGGAAGATTAGATTTTATGCACCAACAGTAAAAAGGTTACAGATGCTGTTGATCGGAAGTGATTGCTTTATTAAGCATTAATAGGAACCAAAGATTTTGGAAGTTTCGTCAAAAAATTGATTTTATTTTATTGCAGTAATGGCTTTTTTGAATAATATTTTCAAATTGAAATATTGTTCTGAGTAGACCAATCAGAAGTTTTATCTCGTCGAGTGTGCGCCGCAGATGGACCGGTCAGATAGACGGATCCGTGACAGAAACTTGACAAAATTTATTCCAATGGGAATTTTCTGATTTAGAATAGCTAATACTTATCTATGCAGCTTTTCCCGTCAAAAAAAACTTAATGAAAAACCTTTTTGCTAAGCAAGAGCGCTGATGAACCGCGATTTCAAATCGCCGGGCATCTATGACTTATTCTGGAGAAAATTTAATTTCCGTTTGGGTTAATATTAGTAAACTTTCCCTATTTGTTATGAAGTTTTATTTCACACTTTCAGATCCTAAAGCACCTAGGATAAGAATAAGCAACGCCTTTCCTGATTTTGCGTTCGTTTTCTTTTATTCGAAAAATTATGCAAAAGTATCGGAATGGGTCATCGAATATCAAGAAGAAGGGTTGCCTAGGACAAAGGTTATTACGACTTCCACACAATACTATGCTATAAGGTTTGTTTAAGTCATTGTTAAAAAAGCCTATAGAAGCCTATTTTGCGCACGTAATACAAACCACGGAAATTTTCATTCTTTCATCCGTTAGGGTAGATACACTCACTGCGCTTCATCATGAAAATTATGATTTGTTTGCATTGTATTCCACTCAAAGTACGTTTGTTGGAACTTCATAATTGTAATACATTCTCGTTATTTGAGCGGCTGGCTGGTTGTTTATTTCAAAAGCAGCTGAGACCTAGAAAGATATCCAACAAAAACATGTGCTGTTCGTTCGCGTCGTTTTCTCTCAGTATGATTGAATGTGTATGAATCATTAATGGAGGCGAAAGAACGAAAAAATCAGGTCATCAGAACTAATTGGTGTTGGAAATTTTATTTCGACATATCGGAGAAGCAGGGTTCTAATTATTTGATATTGTTCCTACGTGGAACCTATCGTGGGATATAGTCAACACCGCTAGCGTGGGTATTCGTAGTGCCTGTGCAGGTATTGCACAGATCACAATTTTCAATGTGACGATTGCTCGAGAAGATCCTGGACCCGTTTGGACATCGCACTGTATGCTGTAAATCACCAAAATGCGAAAAAGAAAGAATGTCGAATAATTTTAACTTTATTTTGTTTCACAGGTTGACGGGGCTTTCTGGAGGCACTACGTATGAGATCCGTGCCAGGGTATCTGGTACAACTGATGGTACAAGTTTCTCAGAGTCTGAAGTTGCTTTTTCGGAATGGTTCACTTTTAATACAAGTAAGATTTTTTTTATATCAGGTTGCTCAAAGTAAGGTCGAAAGCAGCACCTAAAATGAGCCAACTAATGGTCTAAGTGGAAACATCTCATACAGAACTGATCCAACACGTTAAAATGGAATCAGTAGTATATGCCCTGGGCGCTGATAAATCATCGAACAATTCTTTGTTTCCTTTTCGTCGTCTCTTACGGTACGCAGACAATACGTCACACAAAATATTCTGATGCCTGTACCTACAGCTATATCACTTTTAGAGGCAATCAATTGTTCATAAATGAAAGCGAAAATACCAAATTGCAGTCAGTTAAACTTTGAATCGATAAAAATTATTTGGTTATTCTGTTGCAACAACATGTTCTGGAAGTAACAGCAATAAAAATAGGAGATTAAGCCAATAAAATCTTTAAAGTCATACTCATATGTGCATGAAATTCCTAAATCTTAAGCGTTTTCTTTCACATTTCTTTAAACAGCAATTATCTCAATTTTAAATATACGCATACTATGATTCAATTTAGCTTCACATCTGGTGTTCGGGAGAGTTGTTCTGAGTAACTTCACATATACATCAGCATACTCAACTGAAGGCAGCACAGAGTGGAATTCAACATTGGCAACTATAACTGATGGATATTTAAGTATTCCTAACAATGGAATCAATCTTCTTAGAATTGAAAATAATGGTGGAAATCCTCTTGTTTTCTATCAAATCAGTGTTAAAGATAAATCTCTGCCGTCAACTACAGATTATACTCTGTCTGGGTCAGGATTTAGCAATTTATTTATTAATAATGGAGGTGAGTTACATTGTTACATCCAAAATTGCCGCTTAATCTCAGTTCTACAACCTTCACTAGTATTAAAACTATAAAATCGACTTTTTCGAAAATTATGTGTTGTTCGTAAAACGTGTACCCGAGGCGCGGTACACCAACATCTCATTTGACATGAATCTCATTGACAAAACGGCTTCGAATTTTTATCAATCACTGCGAATTAAAAATAAATTTATCTGCTTTTCGTCAAAGTTTATGTTACAATGTTTAAACTATAATTTTGGGCAAGAATATAAAAAACTGGTTTTCTAATTGCATGCGGGACGTCGATTGTGAGATTCGGACGGGGATAATTTGTTTGTTGAATTGTGCAAGCCTCGCACTTTAAAGGAGCAATCCCCGATAGTCCATAAAATATAAAATCGCTAACGTATAAATTTCCATCGCATTATTACTCAAATCTCACATTTGCAAACACCCCTACTATGGACTAAGACATTGAAATGGGAACTCGAGTTGGAATGGAACTGATAGGACACGTATTCATGAGAACGTAAAAATTCCTTTTGGCGTTTGTTTTCTCGACGTAACGAGAGCCAGTAAATTCAAGTTTACTTTTACGGAAATATAATAATATAAACTGATATAACTTCGGAAATATTGTTCACAGATGATACGGTAGGAACACCATACGTATATCAGGTTGGAGGAACTCCCGAAGGTTCACGTCTTCTCGTGTATGCAAAACACGATTCAATAACTTGCGATGGTGATGTTAATGCTGAAAGACATATTTTGGTTTCACGTGAAACCGGATCAACGTCTTCATTTATACTTCAAGGTGTCATTTCATCGCAAGACGCGGAAGATGAGAGTAACATCCAGATAAATGACGATAACGGTATTTTGTCCTTTTTTCGAATCTATTGTAAATTGCAGAGTAAATTCTAAGATGATTGCCTAGTTTATGCAATAGATATGTTCACACACACACGCAAACTCTTATATATATATATATTATTTATGTCATAAATTTGCGTATATTGATCCAGTGGTGGCTCGAGTTCTAAGAACCCCAAAAGAAAAATTAATAAAAATATAATTTTGTACCTCCCAGAGGTTCTGAAGCCGCCACTGGATCAAAATAAGCAATTCGTATTACATAAATTAAGCGCTCAATTAATTTATTTTCAGGGTCTCGCGAGTCAAATTTTATATTCCCATACGCCTAGTAGGGGATAAGCGAGATTTGAAATACTTTTGACGTTGATGGCCTCCTAATGGGTGCAACAACCAACCATCTAAAAATAGCATTTCTATTGCTTATCAGAGTAAAACAGTCCGTCGTTTAAGTGAGATTTAAGGGATTGAAATTACAGGGATATAGATATTATTATTACATAGGATTAATCCGAGCAAGGCAAAGTACGATCACCTGCAATCTTCAATTTGCGATGCTAATTTGGTAGCTTAGTATTAGCTCTTGAAAATCTATTCGATTTTTTTTAATCGACGAGAGGGAGATAGCATGAGGGCATTCATCTTCATATGAACATGCTAGTGTTCGTTATAGGGCGTTATATATAGAGGGGTATTTAAAAATTAAAAAGAGGGGAGTGCAAAATTTTAGAGATTTAATTACCACATCATAACATGTGCTGTAAGCTAAACAGTTTCCACCGAAATCTAGTTTCAAATAGTAAATTAGGGTCAAAATGACCAAAATTTGGGTTGCCAAAAATCATCAAATATATTAAAATAAAATTCTAATATAGATGTTTCTGTACAAAATAAAAGATTTTGGAATTATTGTCCAAGATGATTCGGTGGTCAGTCGTACATATCGGACAATTCAGACTCAACATTTTTGCATGGGTATGAGTCACTGATGAATCGCGCCGCCGAGACGTGGCGCGTGCTTGACAAAATCAGAAATTTATAATCAGAGTTTCCATTTAGAGCTTCGTGATGATAATGGATTACTAACCAATCTACCTTTGAACTCGGTAATCGGATTCACACCGATGTTCTTAGTTAAAGACTGTTTAACTGGTCAAACAACTGTCTCGCTTTATGATCAATATTCGAAAGCAAAGCATCCATCGACAAAGGAGGATGTGTTTCCGTATTTTTTCACAACCGGTAAGTTATTTATTATAAATTTAATCTGCGATTAAAACAAATAGTAATCTTTGTATATATGGTCTTATGTTTATAAATATAAGTTAATTTATTTAATGAGTACTGTATATATACTATATGGTATATATAAAGTCACTATTCGGAAATATAGCTAAAATTTAGAATTTCACTGTATCGAGTATGATACATTTTCTAATATGCTCGAGTATTCGATTAGTTTTGAACATCCCTGATATTTGATATTCCATGATTGTTATTCTAATTAATTGTTCAATCTCCACAGGTTTGCTAAACATACACCTTTTTAGTTTGTTAGTAAACTGTTTTCTATTTCGCCCTATACTCGTACGTGTATCCCTCTTCTTATTGCCCGGGCGACGTAATCTTTATTTTCTTCGGGTGTCCTTGGAATTTTCCAAAATTTTCGATCCGATTCAGAATATTCGAATCATTTATTATTTGATTCGGTCTGCAACATTTCGTAATCAATCAAATGATGATTTTTTTCAAATGAGTTTTAATTTTTTAGTAAATTTTAAGCTGATGATAAAACATTCTGATTCGAATATTCGATTCGAGAAAATCATTCAAATAATTCTAAAACTGAAGGATATTCGTTTATCTTAAATTGTTCGGATAGACAAAAAAGCTTCGTAACCATCTACACTGCTGTTTCGTAGCAGTATTGATGATTTTGAACCTTTTTCTTCAGTTCAATTGCCATCGGATGATCAAAAGACATATTTTAATGTTTTAGCAAAATAAATATCATAAAACATTGCACATTCATCAAATTTCCTCTTTTATCGGGTGTCTAAGTAGCTGACATTTTGCCAGTCTGGATCATCAATGACTCATACTTCGATTAAACTTTATTTTGTAGCTGCTTGGAATCCTAATACTTTTATTATTATCGATTCATAAGTAGTTTTTGTTGTGCAGAGTTCAATTTCTTCTTGTTTCATAGCAAATCGGCAGCATGTTATCTTTTGCCCACTCTGTAACAAGGCTCTTTATCTTTAAAGCCAACCATTATATCGGGCAATCCTAACAGTTTTGTGAAGCATAAGTCACAGATTGACCCCGCCTTCCGCGCGATTCATCAGTGACTAAGGTTAACAAAGCATGACTAAGGAAAGAGATAACAATCTTAGATTTTTTTCTCCATTTGGAAGTAGCAGAATATATTAAAGCAATCATTGAGGTGGTCAAACACTAAAAATAATCATTTTTGCTGTGTTTTTCTTACAGTAATTTATATGAGTGGAATATTCTGGGGTTTGCGTTGTTGGAGACGCTTTTCATTTGAGCTGAGTTATTACACAAGGAAGGACACAAATCTGAGATCTTTGATAAAAATTCCACTTTTCGACTGAGCAGAGCTACCAAGTATACCAGTCAGAAATATTTTGTACATGTATGTTTTTCACAATGCAAGGAACTTAAAAACTTGGTCATGACAAAGTAAAAAGCTTTGTAAAATCTGACGCAAACACTCAAATTTAAAAGATATTCGATTTTGCCCACCTTGAATTATAGTTTTGTTAAAAAGAGTTCGCGTATCCTAAATATATATATGGCTACCGGAATTGTTAAAATGATTCGATTTAAGGTGTGTTAATTAACGCGCCTGCAAACACCCAGTTTGATATTCAAAATGACTTCTTTTGTGCATATATGGCCTTTGCGCAACTTAACCAACATGTATATTGATTAGCAATGATGTATGCGGGGAATATGTAAATGTGTGTGGGTCATATTTAGGTCTGGGTAAAACTTATTCCTTTCGAATCCTAATATGATTCTCATAATACAAATAACAATTATCCCAATTTACTCCTACTTGCCTGCATCATGAATATCAAAAAATTTACAACCTACGAATTACTGATATTAGCATCAACAGAGAAATTGTATTTTCAATTCACACTGCATGTCTAAGAGCAAAAATTTTAATATTTCAAGGACAAGATGCAATCGATTTTGGTCAAATTTGCAATATTGAATTTTGTCATTAAAAACGAAATTGGCGCTCCACTTAGCAAGCTTGTGTTCTCTTGAACGATTTCCGATTGATTGAGTAATTTGTGCTTCGGATCGATTCGAATCATCGAATTAATTTCCACAAACCTACACTTCTTTGAAGAAGCAATATCTGATCTGATGACGTATTTTAACTAAGTAAGCAATTATGATGAAGTATAATCTATAGATATAAATGACAACTGCCATTTTTATTGATATGCTGGAAATGTATCATCGATTATGCTTGGACCTTGAATGAATCAGAGATTTTCACCTTAAATCTTCAAGCTTCATTCTTCCTTTGAACATATTCTCCAGAAGAAAAAGAAATTTTTGATCTGGAGAAGTGTACATGCCACACAATTTAACCTCGAAATCGCAAATTTCATTTGAATGGAACCAAAGCATTGAAAACCCTCCAAACATATCTGAACATTTTATAATGCCTCAGCATTTTCACTTGAATGCACGAAATCTCCTATTATTTCCATTGCTATGTCAATCAAGAAGTGGTAGATGGTTTTACCACTGCCCAGGTCAGATACCACTTACTGCATTTTACCATGGCGGTTGTTTCATTTGGAATGTTTTCCGTCAAGAGTACGTTGATGGTCCCAAACCTTTCTGTAGCTCATTGCTATTGAGTGGTCGTCGGTTGGTTCCATTTTGGCACTGCTACCGGCCTTGAATTACAACAAAAAAAAAAAAAAAACAATTGCAACTCGACGACAACACGAACTTTGGAAAATGTAATATTACGAAGGAAATAAAATAGTATGTACAAGTCAATGTTCGGTGATAAATTGGACATTGAGTTGAAATGTCAAAACTTGATTGATAAATGATTATAATTCCTTTCACACGATAGATAGACTATAGGGAACTTGACTACAAGTAGTGCTGGGCAAAACTGAATCATTTGGAATTCGAATCAAATAATTTTTACGAATCTGATCGAATCATTAATTACATGCAAATATCAAATATTACCCTTTTTACTATCACAAATCGTCTCCAATATAAAAATTAAGAATTACTAATATTCCTATAAACAGACTTAATGGCAACATATAATAAATTTACACTCCAGGTCTAAGAACAATAAAATTCATATTTTACCGCAATAATGCAATCAATCTTGATCAAATCTGACCAAAATCTATTGCTCTATGCCGTTCAAAATCAAAATTTCCCTTCATTTAGCAAGTTTTCATTGTTATAAACGTTCCGCAATCAATCAATTCCAATAATTTGAACATCGAATCGCACAGCTTCAACTAAAAGCTACACTTTACTATTACGCCATAATTAATACCATTTAATAATACGTTACTGAAATGTTTCAACAGGCGTTCAAGCTAGTGAGTTGAGAAGCGATGAAATAACTTATTTGTCTTCGAGTGATGGGACCGAAATAACGTTATATTTACCGGCATTGGATAAAGCGATTAAATACGAAATTCAAAATAACGGTGGAACTGTGTTGGCTACTTTGAATGAATCAGCATTGGATGCCTCCACAACATGGCAGGTATATTGTATATTTTTATGCTGGGCAATTAAATTCGGTGTTTCAAATGGACCCGAAAGTGAAAAGTCGCAATATAAAAATTTGATCGAGTCTGTGAAGCGTTGTCTGAATTAGTCATCCCAAAGGCTCGCAGATGGCATGGAATAAAGGATGGTTGGTTTTGCATTTCATGTAGGATAGTTATCGATCGCTTGTATTTAATCCTTGTATACGGATGTTTGCTAAAAATGAACAAAAAATATATAAAAAAAACAGACAACAAAGTTTTGCAAGCAGAAGGAAAGATTTTGCTTTTCTTTCATTTTTAAAACTTACAGCAAAATGTAAATCCCCCTTCTGGTATAAAAACACAAACAGCTTGTAGATTCAGGAAATTATTATTTTTCATATTACATAGATCACACTCACGGGTTTAACGAACGGTCAAACCTATACGTTGGTGCCAAAAGTTACTTTCAGAAAACATGACGGTACTGAACAAAGTATCCAAGGGGAGACAATTACGATAACGACTGGTGAGTTGTAATATGTAGTTAGCTGCAGTAGACAACTAAGTTCACTATATTCAATTACAAAAATATAGTTTTTCTGGGCAATACTAGTTCGGCCTATATTGATTTCAAAATTTTAATGAGAACTTCGTCAGTTTTGCATCGAAAGTCCATTGCATTAATCTCATGGTAGTAGTCATGTGTCTCAAGTATAAAGTATAATAAATATTGGAAGTCTGGACCGCCCGATGTTAGTGTAACGTTACAATCGCAGCCAATGCAAAAACTTGAACACAGGAAAAAGTTGTAAATTCTATTACAACTCCAATTAACGCAAATTTCTGCAGCAATATCAAAAGATAAGAAAATCCTTGATTAAATTATTTTCAAATCATATCTAAACTGGCTCCAACAAAATACAATTCAGTACAACAAAATTACATCATAATTTATACAAAATTCCAATCATGTAAACTTATCCTTACATTCATAGCGTAATTACATTTTCAATCTAACACAGATAGCAATCAATGTTCATCATGTGCGTCAGAAGCATCTTGCACTGGAAACCCGACAACGGGAGTAACAACTACGTGTATCTGCAACGATAGTTTTACTGGAAGTGGAACAACATGTTCAGCAATTCAGTATTGTAATTCTGATCCATGCCATGCGAATGCCAACTGCCAGGAACAAAATGTAGACTGTGACGGCGATTTGCCATACAATTGCACTTGTAACAAGGGATATTCTGGTGATGGTGTCTCATGTGTGGATATTAACGAATGTGCCGTAACGCCATCTGTTTGCCACGAAAACGCCAACTGTACGAACAATATTGGGAGCTATACATGCAAATGTAACACTGGATATTCCGGTGACGGTGAGTCATGTTCAGATATTAACGAATGCAATGCTATATCATCTGTTTGCCACGAAAACGCCGATTGTACGAACAATATTGGGAGCTATACATGCAAATGTAACACTGGATATTCTGGTGACGGTGAATTATGTTCAGATATTAACGAATGCAATGCTACATCATCTGTTTGCCACGAAAACGCCAACTGCACGAACAATATTGGGAGCTATACATGCAAATGTAACACTGGATATTCTGGTGACGGTGAGTCATGTTCAGATAGTAACGAATGCTATGCTACATCACCTGTTTGCCACCAAAACGCCAACTGTACGAACAATATTGGGAGCTATACATGCAAATGTAACACTGGATATTCTGGTGACTGTGAGTCATGTTCAGATATTAACGAATGCGATGCTACATCCTCTGTTTGCCACAAATACGCCAACTGTACGAACAATATTGGAAGCTATACCTGCAAATGTAACACTGGATATTCTGGTGACGGTTTGTCATGTTCAGATATTAACGAATGCGATGCTACATCCTCTGTTTGCCACGAATACGCCAACTGTACGAACAATATTGGGAGCTATACATGCAAATGTAACACTGGATATTCTGGTGACGGTGTGTCATGTTCAGATATTAACGAATGCGATGCTGCATCCTCTGTTTGCCACGAATACGCCAACTGTACGAACAATATTGGAAGCTATACCTGCAAATGTAACACTGGATATTCTGGTGACGGTTTGTCATGTTCAGATATTAACGAATGCGATGCTACATCCTCTGTTTGCCACGAATACGCCAACTGTACGAACAATATTGGGAGCTATACATGCAAATGTAACACTGGATATTCTGGTGACGGTTTGTCATGTTCAGATATTAACGAATGCGATGCTACATCCTCTGTTTGCCACGAATACGCCAACTGTACAAACAATATTGGGAGCTATACATGCAAATGTAACACTGGATATTCTGGTGACGGTGTGTCATGTTCAGATATTAACGAATGTGCCGTTACATCATCTGTTTGCCACGTAAAGGCTACTTGTGTCAATACTGAGGTTCAATGGCTTTGAAGGAGATGGTCAAACATGCGTCGATATTGATGAGTGTGTAATGGGCGTCGATATCTGTCACTTCGATGCATTTTGTGTCAACAATCAAGGAAGTTACACGTGCTCTTGTAGACCCGGTTTTTTTGGGAATGGCTTCAAATGTAGTAAAGAAAAAATGGGTGAGTATCTTGTAATATTGATAATAATATTGTAATAAGTGTTTGTGAGTCTCTTGTTTTCGTACTTTATATTCCTTCATACGGATTGGAATACGAAGGGTCACAAGGCCCCCCCCCCAAACTTCAGTAGGGTAAAACTCTTACGGAAAAATGTAAATGTTGGATTTGTTTTCACCTGTTTTCTTTCTTCAACTTTTACAGACAGTGGCTGGAGCTTTAAAGTAGTCATAAAAAGGCGACAAGTGAGAAACAAAAATCTTATTGATGATTTTACCATCGGTTATATTTACCATCGGTTTTTAAATTATATTGTTGCTTTGACAAAGCACTCCTCTGCCCAAGTCCAATGCATTTATGATCGTTTGAGTATTAATTTTCAGTGATATCAGAATTCAAATGCTCCAAGTCACATTTAATCATTCAGTGGATCCAAGCGAAGCATGGAATTGGGACTCTCTTGAAACTTCATCTGGTGGTAAGGCCACAATGCTCACGAACTTGTCTTTTTCGATGTACACACCTGCACTGCCCTGCGTGCCTGTAGCCACATGCCCACAAAGCATAACCTCACGCAACAAAACGAGCATTCTCCGTTAGCATGCATTGCAAACCGTACTGTTGTTTTGGAAATTAGAAAATATAAACAAACGCATGCGCAGCGTTGCGCTACCAAAAAACGCAAGGGTAAAATAAAACATGAAATCGCGCATAGCGGCCATAAACCTTTAAGACGATCAGGAAAGTCACTTTTAAATTTCAGTGTAAATTTTCATGCGTATACCGGTCTGGTTTGAAGAATATGAACATTTGGATTCGTTATGATTTGGAAAAGATTTTGGCTAAAATATTATCGAGTACGTCCGATATTTCAAAACAAAATTTGACATTTTGGAAATAAAGAGATTGGTCCGCTGAAACTCAAATTCTCACCAAATTTGTAGAAATCAAATCAATTTGAAATTAGATCGACAGAATATACAAAAGGTATGTTCGGATATTTGCTTAGAAATAATTATGTATGCCATAAAATGGCATCTTTATAAATCGAATTTTTTTAGCCAATCATGTGTTGTTGTTGCACTAGGTGCAGTCCATCAACAGCCCGTACTAGCCAATAATATCATATACACGATGTTTTTAAATTTTATACAAATATACAGTTACTGTAGATGACTCGTAAATTTACTGTGTTTTCTTCACAGCGTGAACGTTGTCGCTGCCCGAATTGTGAGCCGATGTGATTGCGTTAAATGAATAGAGACTTTTCATACGAGAAGTTAAACTTCCATATAAGAGCCGCAAATGGGACCGAAAACGGAAGAAAATGAAATTTCGCTCGTTGGTAAATTTTGTTCTGGTGGCAGGCATTTGCTTCGGGTGTTTGAGTATCTGATGTTCCGCCAGTCTGTTGGAGGCTCACAGTGAATTTGAGACTTCAATATATCATTCTTCAATTTTGATTTCCAGGATTCGGAATCGAATGTGACAAAGGATACGAATTTAAAACTTCTTCTAACTGTGACTCCGGCAATCAACACGAAAGAAGCATTCAGACCTACTTCATCAGATTATTGCGTCACAAATACTCGACTGTCTATATCAGAGAACAACAGCATCATCATTGAACTAATCGTTGGAAGAGTCAGAGGATCGATGAAATCTGTTGCGAAAGTTATTTTCGATCTTGAAAAAACACGAAGAAAAGTTACTTTTATCGACTTGTCATAAATTATATTTGTTCTGTTATATTGGATTCTGATTTCAAACGGAATATCATGCCCCTGTATAATGTTAATTAATGTCATCTTCAAGGAAGAATAGATACATTTCAATATATCGATATAGATTTGCAGATAAATCGCTACTAAGTGGTGCGATCGACCAGCGACACATTCTTAACGACGCATATGTCCAGTCCTGTAAATTAGTTGGGGTATGGATTCCTATAATATCACACAGACTCTTTTAAAATGCTTATTGAGGCCAAAATTAAAATATCAAAATATTGCTTCGACGATGAAGAAACGATTGATTGCTTGAGGTCCCTTTTTATTATTTTCTTTATATTTCTTCTTATCTACTGCACTGTATTCCTATGATGTTAAAAATTGTGACCTTCCAGATTTCGTTGGATATGCAAGACTGTATTGCGATAATATTTTTTAGGCCGACCAGTCTGTCCTCCGTATTCCGGTCAAAAAAATATAATATATTTTTTTAAGCGTGGTGACTGCCCCATCATGAAATTCTGGGAAAATTTATCTGTTTCCTGAAAGATGCAATGCGTGATATGATGGCACATTGCCTCTAATATTTTTCGTTGTTATGCATTTCTTAATTTTCGCTTCTGGATACTGTAGACGTATGACAACTTTTCACTGCGCAGAATTTTGTTTATTTTAAGATATTTTGATATTATGTTTCAAAACCTTGAGGAAGAGACAACCAAACATTTATGGATGTGGGTATACTGGATTCAAATGTTATGTTTGAAGCAAGCAAACAAATGGCTAATGGCAATTATATAAAAAATATAAATGGTATAAGCTATTCCGGAGAAACCGCACACAAACGCGTGTTCGAAGACTAGTAAACTTATAGTGTGTGAAAGGTGAAAAGCATCGCTATTGGTACGGGAATCGGGGGCGATAAAGATCGTTCGATAGCAATATATTTCTAATCGAAAAAAAAATGAAAAACACCTATTGTTGAATATGTTACACCGATTGATCACGTCCAAGTGGCGCGGTCCATCTGTGGCTCATGCTTGACAAAAACTAACTAAAATCCCAAGTTCTTGTTGCCTCGAAAAACTATCATTATGATGCCCCAATTACTACAAAAATATATTTGAAAATTATGACATTGTAAATCAGTATCTTCCACAAATGAATTAAATAAAATATGCATATCTCAATTTGTGTAAATGCGTCAAATTCTTGAACTATTATCTTGAGGAACGTCGGCGTTTGTGGGAGAGCCCCTCGAAGTATGTGTATGTGTACTAATAGATGACAAGTATGTATCACTAATAGATACCGTTAACGAGACGCGGTCTATCAGAGGTGCATGCATGATTAGGGCAGGCTTCACTTGCCCATATTAGATCGTCAATTTATTGATTGATATGATTTTCGCCGATCATTTCCCAATACCAAAATTTTATTTGAACAGGTTTTGTCAAGCATGCGCCACAGATGAACCTTCGGCGGCGGGATCCATCAGTAACTCATCAGGGACTCAGGTTCTATCCATCAACAATCAATATTTGACAAATATATCATCAACAAAGTGATTTCAATTCTGGTGTAATTTACAGTGTCTTTACTTACATTTGTCACAGCAGTGTAACTGATAATGATTCTAAATATTCCAATTTACATTTTAATAACCTATTCATTGAAATATCAGGAAACAATAAAGCAGCATGGTTGTCGAATATACTGCAGTAAAAACCAGTAAAATGACCTCTTTTTACGGTGATATTGATAATACCTAGAAAATAAAATTTGGCCCGTATTGGTAGAAAACTCATCAACATACCGGTTTCGGATTTTGAAATTGAAGAATCACTGCAAATTATCGGCTAATTTAGTGCATTTTTATCACGGTGTTTCAATTTATCTAGTGTAAATAAAATCTTGTTAGCTATGTAAGTATGGCATTGAGGAAATGAGCCGACCAAGTACATGATTTATGCTTTATCCTTGGAACTACTATTTGTAAAATTAATAACTGTTCTTACACGTTACACCTATATTCTTGGCATAATTCTCATCAACATGGTGGTTTCAAACTTCGAAAATATACATAGCCAATGACAGAACCAGATAGATACATGCACTTCTCCCTCCCTTACTCGAGTTGCTGAGACCCAACAACCGTTAGACATGGACTTTTGTAGTGCTTGTGTATCTGTTCTATATTACAGTTACCCACGAGGTGCCTTGCAGTACGGTACGCTCGGTGGCAGAAGAAAGAGTGCAAATCATAACGTACGCATCTAAACGAGCACTCTACGTTAGCTTGCATAGCAAACCGTTCGGTTGCGTTGGAAAATGCATGCGTGGGTAAAATAATATAATTCGGGTAAAAACACAACGGGTATTGCATCCGAAGAAAAGTTTAGAATGGATATGAACAAAAAATGTGCCATTTCCAAAAGATTTGAACATATAAATGAATTCCATGTAATTGCACATACAGACCCCGGTATAATCACACATACAAAACCCCGGTGGAATTACACATGGTTTAATTGTAACCACAATGCTTTGGACCCAGTAGAATTTCAAACCCGTGAAATTACACTCAGTGAAATAGCGCCGGTGACATTGCACCCAGACTAATTACACCAGTTGAATTCGAATCGCTCAGATTTGCACCCAGTGTAAATGCAATCAGAGAAAGTGCACCCCGTGGTGGAATCGCAACCCATAATTAGGTTTGTTTCTGACTACATTGATGTATAATGAATCTCGTAATGTCTCTCACGAACAACGAATGTCAAATTATTCCTGCAAAAAAATTAACACACAATGACAAATTTTATTTTAATAACAATTCAGGCTATGAATCAAGCAATATCCGCAACTTTAATTTCATTTTTTAAAGAAAAATGCCACCAAAATTCGCGATGTTGTTACTTTTGCAGCTGGAGGTTGTTTGCATAATGTATGATACTGAATCTATGGAATTTTACGTGCATTGGTAAAAGTGAAATGACAGACCTTATTGGTGACATTTGCCACATTGGCGACTTCTCTGTTCGCTAAATGTCGAATACTGTTATTTTAAATAAACTTGCCCTCTGATTCCGAGTAATTTCGTACCGTACAGTGAATAATCGAGAGTAAATTTACTGTTCTTTGACAGTAATTTTGCCCGGCAAGAATGAAATAAAACTATGAAACTTTCTCGGCAAGTATGAGGTGTTGATAGAACGCAACTTCAAGATGCGAGCCAACAACAGTTTTTACTTGGCATAAAATCAACAGGGCGGTTCCGAATATTGAATTTAAACAATTACTGCAAATTAGCAGTAAACTTACTGCACTTTTGTCACAGTACATACACTATGTCACAAAACAATTAACACACCTTTCATCTGTCTTGATATTATTTACGAAAACGCCCTAATTATTATTGAATCATAAATTCAACTTTGTCAAGCATGAGCCACTGATGGACCGCATCTCATCAACGACAAACTTTTTGATTGGTAATATCTTTACTGCATTTCTCCACAGAACAAATCATAAAATCTCCTCATAACTTGACACTGTTCGAGATATTTAAAAAAATGACACTGACGTGAATCTTCTCGAATCATATTAAAAAATTTGACGAATAGTACTCTGATTTGCTGGAAATAATCTGATGTCTTTATTAACTTCGTTACCATTCGTAAATCTAGGAAGTCAAATGATTTGGAATTATTCATTTGTTGTTGAAAATTTTCCGAAATTTTATCATCGGCATTATCTGTATCGGCGAAAAATATGGTACCGTATATACTGTTATTAATCCGGTCTGAATAAACTTAATACTCATGATTTGTGACAAATCCGCATTCCTGGCAACATAGCAATCGGAACGAGTGTTGTAATCAAGAGACAACTATAGTACACGTGAGTAAAATATAAAATAAATCATTGTCATGAATTTTGTTTTCGTCCTGTTAGAAAACCTTGGTCAAAACATACTTTGCTGATCATGTGTCACTAATGAATCGCACCGTCAAGTAGGGGTCGGTCTGTACCGCATGCTTGCTAAAATAAAGGTTCCAATTTGGGTTAGAAAATTACTACAAATGCGAATAAAATTGCTTGTAATTACTTATAATTGGGCAATGCTTTTGAATGTTACCGTTTTTTGAAAGTAATCCAAATTGAAGATTTTAAATATAACTATAGATCACCCTTGCCTGGCCCTACGTGGCCTGTTAGTAGAACGCGCTCTCCGATTTGCAGTATCATAACTGTCATAAATCAAATTGACAAAGATATTTCCAGTTGTGCAAAATATGCAAATAATGCTAATAAAGGTTAAATTTACAATACTTTTGTCACAGGGTATTGAATTTGAATTCACACCCTAGCATCCTTGAATTGTTTTTCGATCTGTGATAATTTGTAAGATGACCGTTTCGTCCAATTACACTGTGGCACAAGTACAGTAACTTTAGAGTTCTTTATGCAGTAATTGCACATTTCCGAAACTTGAAAACAAGATGCTGATTAGATTTACGTCCAGTATGTACTGTCGATGAACTGGGTGCGAGCGGGGCGTTCCACCAAAAGTCGATAACTGACCGTATAAACCTTTTTTATAATCCTTTTTAATATAACGAAGTATATTACTGTAAAACAACGACGGATTTACTGCATTTTTATTACAATGCACTGTCCAGACAGTACAATTAACGCCAGTAATAAAGCTACATTGTATTCGAGTTTCTGTCAAAAGATTTAGACATAGCAATAGAGGTTGCGTTGAGCTCGAATCAACAAATAATACTGCAATAAAAATATATTAAGTTCACTGTTCATTTGCAGTAATCGTACATTTCAAAATTTAAAAACCAACTTGATGAGGAAGTGTATGGTTGTTGATGTACCGAGATTCGGAAAAAAATTTATGCAAGGAAAGTCGATGTTTTTCGTTTCTTTTTATTATCACAAAGCTAATTTACTGTCCAACAGCATCGATGTTATTGGTTTTTCGAGTGCAATTTAACCTCTCAAGTAAGCGAAATTGCGCGGTAGTCTAATGAAGTATAAGGAAATAATGAGTAAACTTATCAAAATATTAATGGATGGAATATTCACCGCCCACATTACTTAATATCTCAGTGCTACACATATCTTAAATGCGAGTGACAGCAGCGTTTGCTTTGTACGTTCTTCTTTGAAGTTTACTCAAAATAGATTTCTATGAGGAAATCTTGTCTTTATGCTCTAATACAATGTGTTGAGTTCTTTCTGCCCAGGGCAGAAGTGGAAGCTTCTAACAACTTTAGATTTTGAAGATAAAGTGAATATCTGCATCCTACAAGGAGAATGGGCCAAAACTAACGTATTAACACTGTTTCTTATGAAACGGATCTTCATTGGTATTGTGGGGTAGCTGCGTCCAATGCAATATAAAAGTTCGATTATAAGATTATAATTTAAGAATTCAAAATTTATGAGGTTTTGTCATAAAAAATTCATCATTATGCAATATTTATGTTCTTATTTTACTTCGTATCCAAATGTTTCGTGCGCCTTTAGAATACAACGAATCCTTAAAAAATCAAGTAATTAGATGTTAAAAACAGATTTTCTTCTACAGAATCAATTTCTGCAAGACGTAAGCGTAATAATTTTCGTTTTTAGACACAAAATGGACATATGTCTTAGAAATCTGACAAAAAATATAGTTATCGCAGTTGTAAAAGATAGGACAGGTGTTGCTTTGAAATCTCATCCCATCAGATTCTATTAAATAACGAAAATTCGAAATATGTTTTAGTCAAGCATCAGTCACAGACGGCCCGCGCCTAGACGGCGCGATCCATCAGTGAGTAATTCATACATACAAAAAGATGCGTGGATACATTTTCCCTAACTCGGATAAACCACGTTTCATGTCCAAAAAATTATCCAAAAACATTAGAAAATATTTGTGGGTCGTGGATACATTTTCCCTAACTCGGATAAACCACGTTTCATGTCCAAAAATTATCCAAAAACAATAGAAAATATTTGTGGGTCGCGGTGGCGTGATGAAAGAGACGATAGCTGTCAAACTTATTGCAAAATGAATGTTGCGGGTTCAAACCCGGCAAAGTATGATCAAGGCCGATGAACGAAAAACGTCAACGTCTATCATCTATAGTACAAAATGGAGTACAAGAAACTTCACTCTAATTGATGGATAGTTGCCATCGCGCAGGGCAGAAACCACTTATTGCACTTTACCATAGTAGTTAAGTTATGTTTGGAATGTTTTCCGGTATTAGTGCAGTTGTTGGTCCTACATCTTTTTGTTAATAAATGCCATTATTAGACTCCCTTTTTTAGTAGTTAACCTAGCCCAAGTAGTAGACCTAATTCTGAAGAGTGGAGGGTGAGAGAATCTGATATCCATTGTTTCTATGAATGGAAATAAAATGGAAATCAGTACCCGATCTTATGTATCACTTATATAGACTCGTCCAGGGCAAATACCACTAACTGAATATTTCCCTACAGTTTGAGATGTTTTCCAAAGCATTTGCCGATACTACACTCTTTAGCCAACCTCTTTATACAGTTAGCCAACTTCCGATATTGGCTTGAACAAAATATAAAAAGTCCCACTATTATGGATGATTTTACTGATGTTCAGGAAAACCTGTGATTGGACAATTGTTTCATTAAGGAAATCTTAACATTTCAGAATATTATCTTTGTAACCAATGTCTAGTGGATGACTGATCAAGGTGGATCGATTCAAAGAGTTCTTTATGGAAGGAAAATTCTTTCTTCTCCTGATCTTCTCTTTCAATGTATCAGGAGAATGTGCACCAGGTATGTCTGTCATTAATCATCAAATAAACCATGTTTTTTTTAATTCATGCTCACCAGTCGTTATCGAAATTGTCTCCCCTTCAATACTTTGTTCAGTACCGTCATGTTTACTGAAAGTAACTTTTGGTACCAACGTATAGGTTTGACCGTTCGTTAAACCCGTGAGTGTGATCTATGTAATATGAAAAATAATAATTTCCTGAATCTACAAGCTGTTTGTGTTTTCATACCAGAAGGGGGATTTACATTTTGCTGTAAGTTTTGAAAATGAAAGAAAAGCAAAATCTTTCCTTCTGCTTGCAAAACTTTGTTGTCTGTTTTTTTTTTAATTCTTTGTTCATTTTTAGCAAACATCCGTATACAAGGATTAAATACAAGCGATCGATAACTATCCTCCCATTTTCTTCTGCCATTGCTACGAGTAGCTATTTATAGCGGAAGGTTTAAAGCAGAACCAAAAATGCCTTACTGGGAGAGTACTACATGAAATGTAAAACCAACCACCCTTTATTCGATGCCATCTGCGAGGCTTTCGGGTGACTAATTCAGACAACGCTTCACAGACTCGATCACATTTTTATAATGCGACTTTTCACTTTCGGGTCCATTCGAATCACCGAATTTTATTGCCCAGCATAAAAATATACAATATACCTGCCATGTTGTGGAGGCATCCAATGCTGATTCATTCAAAGTAGCCAACACAGTTCCACCGTTATTTTGAATTTCGTATTTAATCGCTTTATCCAATGCCGGTAAATATAACGTTATTTTGGTCCCATCACTCGAAGACAAATAAGTTATTTCATCACTTCTCAACTCACTAGCTTGAACGCCTGTTGAAACATTTCAGTAACGTATTATTAAATAGTATTAATTATGGTGTAATAGTAAAGTGTAGCTTTTAGTTGAACCTGTGCGATTCGATCCGATGATTCACGTCGATCCGATGCACAAATTATTGGAATTCATTGATTGCGAAACGTTTATAACAATGAAAACTTGCTAAATGAAGGGAGATTTTAATTTTTAACGGCAAAAGGCAATAGATTTTGTTCAGATTTGATCAAAATCGATTACATTATTTCGGTGAAATATGAATTATTTTGTTCTTAGAACTGCAGTGTAAATTTATAATATGTTGCCATTAAGTCTGTTTATAGGAATATTAGTAATTCTTAATTTTTATAATGGAGACGATTTGTAAAAGTAAAAAAGGTAATATTTGTTATTTCCATGGAATTAATGATTCGAACAGATTCGTAAAAATTATTTAATTCGAATTCCAAATGATTCAGTTTTGCCCAGCACTACTTGTAGTCAAGTTCTCTATAGTTGATCTATTGCGTAAACAGGATTATAATTATTTATCAATCAAGTTTTGATATTTCAACTCAATGTCCAAATTATCACCGAATATTGACTTGTGCATACTATTTTATTTCCTTCGCAATATTACATTTCCCAAAGTTCGTGTTGTCATCTAGTTGCAATTGTTTTTTTGTTGAAATTCACTCTGAGCAAGACCGGTAGCAGTGCCAAAATGGAACCAACCAACGGCCACTTAATAGCAAAGAGCTACTGAAGGGTTTAGGACCAGCAACTGTACTCTTAACGGAAAACATTCCAAATGAAACTGAACCGCAATGGTAAAATGCAGTGAGTGGTATCTGACCTGGTTAGTGGTAAAACCATCTACCACTTCTTGATTGACATAGCAATGAAAATAGTAGGAGGTTTCGTACATTCAAGTGAAAATGCTGAGGCATCTATAAAATGTCCAGATATTTTTCGAGGGTTTTCATTGTTTGGTCACATTCAAACGAAATTTGTGATTTTGAGGTTGAATTGTGTGGCATATACATTTCTCCAGATCAAAAAATTCTTTTCTTCTGTTAAATATGTTCAAGGGAAGAATGAAGCTAGAAGATTCAAGGTGAAAATATTTTATTTATTCAAGGTCCAAGCATAATCGATGATACATTTCCAACATATCAATAAAAATGGCAGTTGTCATTTATTCCAATCAGAATGTTTTCATCAGCTCATAATTCCTTTAAAATTTCACAATAACTTAAGAAAAAAATTATCGTTTGGTCGGATTGTTACAGAAATCGAATCAGATAATTAATGATTCGAATATTCCGAATCGAATCGAAAAGTTTGGACAATTTATGGACACCCGCAGAAATTCAAGATTATGTCGCCCAGGCAATAAGAAAGGGGATACACATACCAGTATAAGGCGGAATATAAAACAGTTAACTGGTTTTAAAATTGTGTATGTTTAGCAAACCTGTGGATATTGAACAATTCATTAGAATAGAAATCTTAGACTACCAAATCAGGGATGTTCAAAACGAATCGAAAATTCGAGGATATTAGAAAATAATCGCACTCGATACAGTGAAATGATAAAAATTTAGATATATTTCCGAATATATATATATTTATACAGTACTCAATGAATAAATGAACTTTTTTTATAAACATAGGACCATATATAAAAAGAATATATAAACGTTTTAATTTAGTATAGGCTATATTGTCTACAAAGATTACTATTTGTTTCAATCGCAGCTTAAATTTATAATAAATAACTTACCGGTTGTGAAAAAATACGGAAACACATCCTCCTTTGTCGATGGATGCTTTGCTTTCAAATATTGATCATAAAGCGAGACAGTTGTTTGACCAGTTAGACAGTCTTTAACTAAGAACATCGGTGTGAATCCAATCATCGAGTTCAAAGGTAGATTGGTTAGTAATCCATTATCATCACGGAGCTCTAAATGAAAACTTTGATTATAAATTTCTGATTTTGTCAAGCACGCATACGGAAAAAAAATGTTCAGTCTGGGTTGTCTGATATGGAGGACTGACCACTGAATCATCTTGGACAATAATTCCAAAATCTTTTATTTTTTACAGAATCATCTATATCAAAATGTTATAATAATATGACTATATGCTAACAATAGTGTTTTTTCGCAACTATGACGAAAATTTTGGTCATTTTGCCGACCCTAATTTACTACTTAAAACAAGATTAAAGTGAAAACTGTTTGCTCACAGCACCTGTTATGACGTGATAATTAGATCTCTAAAATTTCGCTGTCGCATCTTCTCTCAAATTTTTACATACGACACTATATATCAACAAACACTAATTCATATGAAGATGAATGCTCTCATGCAATCTCCTTCTCGTCAATAAAAAAAAAATAGAATTTCAAGAATTTCTTTTGGAATAATTTTTTCTCTCTCGGGTTCTTAGAACTCGACCCGCCAATGGATCAAAATAAGCAAATTTCTGACTTAAATAAAATATGGATATATAAGTGTATGTGTTTGTGTATAAACATATATATTCCATAAACTAGGCAATCATCTAAAGATTTACTCTGCAATTTACAATAAATTACAAAAAGGGAAAAATACCCTTATCGTCATTTATCTTGATGTTACTCTCATCTTCCGCGTCTTCCGATGTAATGACACCTTGATGTATAAATGATGACGTTGATCCGGTTTCAAGTGAAACCAAAATATGTCTTTCAGCAATAACATCGCCATCGCAAGTTATTGAATCGTGTTTTGCATACACGAGAAGACGTGAACCTTCGGGAGTTCCTCCAACCTGATATACGTATGGTGTTCCTACCGTCTCATCTGTGAAAAATATTTCCGAAGTTATATCAGTTTATATTATTATATTTCCGTAAAAGTAAAATTGAATTTACTGACTCTCGTTACGTCGAGAGAACCCACACCAGAAGGAATTTTTACGTTCTCATAAATATGTGTCTTATTATGTCCATTCCAACTCGAGTTGCCATTTCAAAGTCTTAGTCCATAGTAGGGGTGTATGCGAGTGCGAAATTCGAGTAATAATGCAATGGAAATTTATACGTTAGCGATTTTATTTATTTATGGCTTATCGGGGATTGCTCCTTTAAAGTGCGAGGCTTGCACAATTCAACAAACAAATTATCACCGTCCGCATCTCACAATGGACGTCCAACATGCAATTAGAAAACCAGTTTTTATATTCTTGCCCAAAAAATATACTTTAAACATTGTAACATAAACTTTGACTTAATAGCAGAAAAATTTATTTTTAATTCGCAGTGATTGATAAAAATTCGAAGCCGTTTGATTAATGAGATTCATTTCAAATGAGATGTTGGTGTACCGCGCCTCGGGTACACGTTTTATCTTCTGCGGTGAAAACCCAAACCAAAAGGAAATATTTGTTACGTTGGATTGCCAGTATGTCGGTGCTCCATGTATTCAGGCCTTCGAGGAAACATGTAGAGCTTTTATCGTACATTTTTCATTTTGTTTGGTACAATGATATATTATTATGTTTTTTACTATTTGAGTTCAATAGTTTATGAATTTCCGAATTCCAGGCCACCAAATATGATACTTTAAACTTTATGGGTTTATGTAAATAGTATCGTCGTGCTTACGCAATTTAGGGTGTATTTCATTTAAATAAAATTATTTTGGAATTTTTTAGAAAACTCGAATAACACGATATAATGAAAAAATTAAGACGAATCGTACATTGCATATTTTGTTTGAGAAAAATAACGCTTGGACCATTACTATTTGCATAGCTTACTCTGCATTTCGTATTTTACAATATTTTTTAGTTTTTTGTCCACCAGAATATTTATTACATTACATGTACTAATCAAAGTAATAACTGTACTTATGTTGCTTACAAATATGAATAAACGGACTTACGGGAAACTGAGACTACTGTTCCTCAACGTCGTCGTGTTGTTCTCATTTATCTCATTGAGTGAAGGAGCGCCTGGTGAGTGAATGTTGATTAAAGTTAAATGGTTCACTGTTTTTACTCTTGTTCGACTATCGTGAAGTTAGCTTGTGAAAATTTATTGTCATTAAATTCAGGACCATTACTACGTGCGATAGTATTTATAGGAAATTAGCAATTCGATCAGATTAGAAAAAATATTCGAAATGGATTCGAATTACAAATGATTCGTAGCTGTTCCCTACCTATAAGTGATGCTGTTGCACCGTATCTCGATGACCCATAATTGAAAAAAATGCAGAGAAAATTGATTTTTGTGTTTTTTGTTTCCATAAAACTAAGTTGAATGAGAACCAAAGAATTTTGATTTTACCGCATTTTTTGTCATTTTATATTGAAAAGCATGATTAAGAAATAGAAAGCCAGCAATTTCCTTGTGACAGTTGAACGCATAAATCAACTCGAATATTTAATGTGCATTGACAAAGTGTTATCCATCAGTTATATTACAACACTATAACAATGAATAGTTAATAAAACCACATGAACATCATTCAAGTCCAAACTTTATTCTCAAAATATTATTACAGCCCAAATGAATCCAGTAACAACTCCGAACATAAAATCGACATCATTTCAAGTTGATTTCACCCCACTCAGTGATGCAGTGAAATATGAAGTCACCCTCACACCAGAACATTCTTCCAATATCAGAACATTTTGTGTCACGACTAGTGGAGCAACGGTAGGTTTCAATTGATAAATGCAAATCTTAATTTCGACATTCTCACGATTTAGATAATCCGTGTCCCATACTCGACAAAACATACTTAAACAATTTTTTTTTCACTGGGATCGCATTTTCATGTAACACTGAAAAAAAATCATCGTTCTTTGACAGTAATTTTCTCGATGATGTTTAAATAAAACTATATTGTCTTTTTGTTTTTATTTGGTCATCTACGGTCTGATGATGGAGCGCATTGTCAAAGTGCGGTCCATCAACAGCCCATAATTGGTCTGGTTCTTATTGAAAAGGCGGGTTTGAACTACCGAGATATACAATTCCTGATAATTTTGTCACAGTGCAGTGCAATTTTGTCACAGTGTGTGATTGAAAATGACATGAACTATCGGTTCCTAATGTTTCCATACACTATATTTTTATTGACAATATTATAATATACATTTGTGCGCTGTAGACACGGACTTCAGAATAGTCCTAACCTGTTTCCTGGGTGTCGAGGCGACTGAAAAAAAGCAAATAAGCGGTAGATGGTTTTACCACCGCCCAGGGCAAATACCACTCACTGTTGCTGGCTGTACTACATCTTTCAGTAGTTCTTTTCTATTAGGTGGCCGCTGGTTTCTCCGCTTTGGAAGCTGTTTCCGGTCTTGCTTAGAGTGAATTTCAATAAAAAAAAATCAATCATTTTCCTTTATACTAAAGATTAAATTTTAACGATAGAAGAGATGCGTTGTATTACTGGTACTCTTCATATGCCGTTAAGATGCCTTATATACAGTGTCGATGGAAGAGTGTTTATTTTTTATGTCCTGGTGTGAAAATTCGCAATTTTGGTAGCAAAACAATAAAATCTGATCGCCAGCAGATATAAAATTTTGTCTATTCATACGAAATTTTATAATTAAATGCAGAAACGATGATCTTGTGAACAGAAACTTGAGTGAGGCAAGGCTTCTGTTATATACCGAATCAGAATATTTATACTTTCAAGCGTGTGTCACTGATGGATCGCGTCAACAGATTTTGCAAAAAATTGTTTCCGATTAGGTAACTCGCCTCTCTAGCAACTGATAATAAGTTAACTTCCATGCACTCCGCCAGATATCTGGATTATTGAGCGACACACGGTACAAAGTATCCATCAAAGCAGAAGATTCAGCAGGAGATAAAGGACCCGATAGTGAGGCAGTACCATTGCGAACAAGTGAGTAAAATTGTCAATTTCGTATTTATATTATTTCTTGAATAGTACTTAAATTCATATATCCAGGTAATCACTTTGAAATAATTCGAAGCGAAATAATTTCGTACAGAACAGAACCGCTGTATAATAGATCGTAATGAATAATTTCTGCTGGGGATGTACCCATATTTTTTTCTCTATTATTTTTCTATCTATACCGTTCCTCAAAATAAGCTAATACCAATACAACCAATACCCATAGAAATATTTTTTAAGCCTATTAAGTATCTGTGACACAATAATTTCCAACAAAATGAATGCAACTATTACGCCACCCTTGCCATTACAGGCTGAAACAAGCTTATCTTGTGTTACGATGAAATGCTATTTCTCGACTTTTGGAGTTGTTTTGCTATTTATCAAGAACGTGTACTGTGTTAACTATGCTATCGCAGTTTCACTTATCAGGATTGACATATTTTCAAGTTTTAATCTCATGTAATTCGCATACATACTTACTAAATATATCAGAGACTGTCATAAAAAACTTCAAGTGCGAAGACATATATTATTGGTAGAAAATATTTTTTTCCGAGACGTGAGCAAAATATGCATTGATGCCAAATGAACTTATGTACATAATCTGCTACGTCGATAACTAAATTTCGGGAAAAATGACAAACGTACTAAATATGTGAAAAAAGAAAGCGTATATTTGCAACTGTGTTTATGGTAAATCTGTTGCAAATGAAATTTACATAGTTGATTTTGTATGTTTTCTTTATGCAGATCCTGGGGCTCCTGAGATACGAATAAGTGATGAATTTCCAGATTTTGCCTTTGTTTTCTTATATTTGAAAAACTATGCGAGAGTATCAGAATGGGTCATCGAACATCAAGAGGAAGGGTTGCCCGCGACAAAGATTATTACAATCTCACCAGAGTACTATGGTTTGAGGTAAATTAACCTTTTTTGCTTAGAAACAGAAGATTGATATGTAAATTCACTCGAAACTCCTCATACCACTGCAAAAGAGTAATAAAAATTCCATTACTCACTATGAACACATCTCAAGTATATAACAATTAACTGAGATTTGGATTTGTTAAGATTAAATACCTTCTGAGGAACTGTGTATCTTCTGTGTGGCGGAAGGGAATTCCGAAGAATCGCGGTGCTAGGAAAAAAGCTTTTTTTGATAAAATTGTTTCTGACAAAATAACCTTTTGAGATATACCCTACAAAGTATACACGCACCATTATGGTCAAATCATTTTTATCACCCGTTTCGGAATCCTATCCAGCGTGCTGAGTAGGTAAGGCATCGCCTCAAATATTGCAGTTATAGATATCCCCCACTGTCTACTATCCAGTGTCAGCGAAAAATCTAAAATCTAAAAAATCAAAAATCTTATCCTCTGAAATGAATGTGCAAGAATGTTCTGGCCTATTTTTGCAGGAAATTATTTTGGAACAAAAAAAGAAAGAAAAAATCTTTAGGGGTGACATGCCTCTCCACCCCCGTCGCCGTCACCTGTTCGCTAGTCAGTAGAACCTTGTATATTTGGAGGCTCCTGACCTTCTTTGATGAAGATAACTTTAATTTAGAAAATTCCACTTTCCATATGCATGCGATTATTTGTAGGAAAGTTTAGATATTATACGTTCCTGTTACTCATATTCGCAGGTTGACGAACCTTTCTGGAGACACAACATACGAGATTCGAGCCAGGGCATCTGGTACAACCGATGGTTTAAGTTTCTCAGAGTCTGATGTAGATTTCTCGGAATGGATCACTTTTAAAACAGGTAGGATCACATGGTAATAGCACTCAAATCATAAATACGTTGTTTAGAAAAAAATTTTACCGAAACAATTCCGAAATCAGAACATCTCTATTTATATAATTATGAAGAGACACATCACGTATTTGTCGCGTTAGGTTTTACACGATTTCATCGCGATTTTATTGTGACTTTATATTATAAGGTTGGTGATTTGTACGTTAAGGTGAGTCACGCATGGGACGTAAAGTATGCGACGAGAAATATAAGAATCCCACGTTCAGCACTCATCAAGCGATTGACAAGTTATTTTTGGCAAAATTTCTGATTTTGACAACTCGAATCGGTAATGCACCGGTATTTAGTTTTCCAAATTACTTCAGCAAAAAAAAAATCAAATAAGTGGGGTCACATAAATGGCTTCGCTTAACACAATTTTGAACCAGAGTCGTGCAATTACAAATCAAAACTGGATGACGAACGCTGAATGCTCTTAAATTTGAGTTGAAAAATATGCTTTTAGATGGCGTTTTTAATACTTTGTCCGAAACTCTTCTTCACTATATACTTTGTTTGAAAGACTTATACAACATGATATTTCCGTCATTTATGCTTGCAAATTAATTACTTCTCATTAATTTCTTTTCAGCTTCACATCTGGTGTTCGGGAGAGTTGTTCTGAGTGACGTCACATATACGTCAGCATACTCAACTGAAGGCAGCACAGAGTGGAATTCAGCATTGGCAACTATAACTGGTGGATATTTAAGTATTCCTAACAATGGAATCAATCTCCTTAGAATTGAAAATAATGGTGGAAATCCTCTTGTTTTCTATCAAATCAGTGTTAAAGATAAATCTCTGCCGTCAACTACAGATTATACTCTTTCTGGATCAGGATTTAGCAATTCATTTATTAATAATGGAGGTGAGTTACATTGTTACATCCAATATTGACGCTTAATCTTAGTTCTACAACCTTCACTAGAATTAAAACTATAAAATCGACTTTTTCGAAAATTATGTGTTGTTCGTAAAACGTGTACCCGAGGCGCGGTACACCAACATCTCATTTGAAATGAATCTCATTGACGAAACGGCTTCGAATTTTTATCAATCACTGCGAATTAAAAATAAATTTATCTGCTTTTCGTCAAAGTTTATGTTACATTGTTTAAACTATAATTTTGGGCAAGAATATAAAAAACTGGTTTTCTAATTGCATGCGGGACGTCGATTGAAAGATGCGGACGGTGATAATTTGTTTGTTGAATTGTGCAAGCCTCGCACTTTAGAGGAGCAATCCCCGATAGTCCATAAAATATAAAATCGCTAACGTATAAATTTCCATCGCATTATTACTCGAATCTCGCACTCGCATACACCCTACTATGGACTAAGACTTTGAAAAGGCAACTCGAGTTGGAATGGACATAATAGGACACGTATTTATGAGAACGTAAAAATTCCTTCTGGTGTTGGTTCTCTCGACGTAACGAGAGTCAGTAAATTCAATTTTACTTTTACGGAAATATAATAAAATAAACTGATATAACTTCGGAAATATTTTTCACAGATGAGACGGTAGGAACACCATACGTATATCAGGTTGGAGGGAATCCCGAAGGTTCACGTCTTCTCGTTTATGCAAAACACGATTCAATAACTTGCGATGGTGATGTTAGAGCTAAAAGACATATTTTGGTTTCACTTGAAACCGGATCTACGTCTTCATTTATACTTCAAGGTGTCATTTCATCGGAAGACGCGGAAGATGAGAGTAACATCCAGATAAATGACGATAATGGTATTTTTCCCTTTTTGTAATTTATTGTAAATTGCAGAGCAAATCCTAAGATGATTGCCTAGTTTATGCAATAGATATGTTCACACACAGTATATATATATATATATATATATATAATATTTATGTCAGAAATTTGCTTATTTTAATCCAGTGGCGGGTCAAGTTCTAAGAACCAGAGAGAGACAGAATTATTCCCCAAAAAAATCTTGAAATTCTATTTTTTTAATCGACGAGAAGGAGATAGCATGACGGCATTCATCTTCTTATGAACTAGTGTTTGTTGATATATAGTGACGTATTTAAAAATTTGAGAAAAGATGGGACAGCGAAATTTTAGAGATCTAATTATCACGTCATAACAGGTGCTGTGAGCAAACAGTTTTTACTTTAATCTAGTTTTAAGTTGTAAATTAGGGTCAAAATGACCAAAACTTTCGTCATAGTTGCGAAAAAACACTATTGTTAGCATGTAGTCATATTATAATAAAATTTTGATAAAGATGATTCTGTAAAAAAATAAAAGATTTTGAAATTATTGCCCAAGATGACTGAGTGGTCAGTCCTACATATTAAACAAGCCAGTCTGAACATTTTTGTTTAGTACGAGTCACTGAGAAACAGAACCTCCGAGACTAGGCACGTGCTTGACAAAATCAGAAATTTATAATCGCAGTTTTCATTTAGAGCTTCGTGATGATAATGGATTACTCACCAATCTACCTTTGAACTCGGTAATCGGATTCACACCGATGTTCTTAGTTAAAGACTGTCTAACTGGTCAAACAACTGTCTCGCTTTATGATCGATATTTGAAAGCAAAGCATCCATCGACAAAGGAGGATGTGTTTCCGTATTTTTTCACAACCGGTAAGTTATTTATTATAAATTTAAGCTGCGATTGAAACAAATAGTAATCTTTGTAGACAATATAGCCTATACTAAATTAAAACGTTTATATATTCTTTTTATATATGGTCCTATGTTTATAAATATAAGTTCATTTATTTATTGAGTACTGTATAAATATATATATATATTCGGAATATATAGTCACTGTTCGGAAATTTATCAAAAATTTAGTATTTCACTGTATCAAGTACGATCATTTTCTAATATCCTCGAATATTCGATTCGTTTTGGACATCCATGATTTGGTAGTCTAAGATTTCTATTCTAGGTAATAGTTCAATATCCACAGGTTTGCTAAACATACACATTTTTTAAATCAGTTAACTGTTTTATATTCCGCCTTATACTGGTATGTGTATCCTCCTAACCTATTGCCTGGGCTACATAATCTTGAATTTCTTCTGGTGTTCATAGAATTGTCCAAACTTCGATTCGATTCGGAATATTCGAATCATTATTATCTAATTCGATTTCTGTAACAATCCGACCAAATGATAATTTTTTTCTTAAAGAGGTGTGAATTTTTCAGGGAATTATGAGCTGATGAAAACATTCTGATTCAAATGTTTTCTCTAATTGGAAGCATAGCAGAGTGTATTAAAGAAATCATTGAGTTGGTCAAACACTAAAAATAATCACTTTTGCTGTGTTTTTTTTACAGTAATTTATATGAGTGGAATATTCTGGGGTTTGCGTTGTTGGAGACGCTTTTCATTTGAGCTGGGTTATTACACAAGGAAGGACACAAATCTGAGATCTTTGATCTTCGATAAAAATTCGACTTTCCGACCTAGTCAGAAATATTTTGTACATGCATGTCACAGTGCAAGGAACTTAAAAACTTGGTCATGACAAAGTAAAAATCTTTGTAAAATCTGACATGCGCAAACACTCAAATTTAAAAGATATTCGATTTTGCCCACCTTGACTTATAGTGTTGTTAAAAAGAGTTCGCGTATCCTAAATATATATATGGCTACCGGAATTGTTAAAATGATTCGATTTAAGGTGTGTTAATTAATGCGCTTGCAAACACCCAGTTTGATATTTGAAATTACTTCTTTTGTGCATATATGGCCGATGTGCAACTTAACCAACATGTACATTAATTAGCACAACTCTCAAACAAGAATAATCATAAATCCTCGCCTAATGTAATTAGGCATGTGTACTTTCTCTCATCCTTTACAAATTTGGTTTTACTCTGGATCACTGGTGTATGCGGGGAATATGTGCGGCGAATATGTAAATGTAAGTGGGTCATATTTAGGTCTGGGTAAAACTGACTCCTTTCGAATCATAATATGATCTTTACAATAAAAATTAGTTATCCCATCCCAATTATCCCATTTTACTCCAACTTGCCGTCATCATGAATATAAAGAAATTTACAACTTACGAATTAATGTTATAAGCATCAACAGAGAAATTGTATTTTCAATTCACACTGCATGTCTAGGCGATAGGGTTGGTAACCACATGTCACCGGGGATGCGGATTTGTCACAATTCATGAGTATCCCTATGTCACCGGGGATGCGGATTTGTCACAAGGAATGAGTATTCCTATGTCACCAGGGATGCGGATTTGTCACAACCAATGAGTAATCATATGTCACCGGGAATGCGGAATAATCAAAACTGAGTATTGCAAGCTATTGGGGGTGCCGATTTGTCACTAGGGATGCACCGATACCACTTTTTCGCCAATACCGATATTTTAAAATGTGCCGATGCTGATAATGCTGATGCTTAAATTATCCAATACCGGTCGATACCGGCTATTACCGATACTTTAAAACGAGCCGATTTCGATACCGCCGATACTCTAAGTTTCCGATACCGACCGATAAAGAATATTTAAATTTGTCCGATACCGATATTGCCGATAATCAAATTTGCCGTTACCGGTCGATACTGATACTTCGAAATGAGTTGATACCGATACTGCCGATACTCGAAATAACTGATACGGCTCAACTTTACAGCGAAAAAGATACTAGAAAATAGTGGCCCAACAATCTCCGACAAATTTATTGATACTGTGACGTTACCATTGGCATTCAAACAAAATGTGACAGAATGTGCTCCATTGAAATGTTATTTTGCAAATTTTAAGGGCATATTTCACCATACTCTATTAATTTTGTTTCACAACACTATTATTATAGGAAAATTCAAGGTTTGCAAAATTCAATGTTGAGAGAAAAAAACATAAATTAAAATCGATACATATTTTTATCAATGCAACTATGGTTAAGTCATCACGAAAAAACACAAACTCCCCAAAATTCATTTATGACAATGATTTGCAATATTTTCACGACTTGACAAATGAAATTTATATTTTATATTTGTCTCACGCGTAATATATTTTTTGCACGATTACAATACTCATGCCAATTGCTATGTTGCCGTAGATGCGGATTTCTCACAACTTATGATTATTTCTATGTCACCCAAGATGCGGATTTGTCAGTACCCCTAAGTATTTCTATTTCTTGTCACTTGGGATGCACCGATACAACTTTTCTCGTCTCCACCGATGAGGCGATTGAAATGATCCTGATATTGCCGATGATCAAATTTGCCAATACAGGCCGATACTAATACTTCAAAATGAGCCGAAGCCGATACCCTAAAGTATCGATGCCGGCGAAAATTTAAATTTCCGATACCGGTCGATACAGATTATTTAAATTAAATCACTACTGATAATGCCAATAATCAAATTGCCGATTCCGGTGGATACCGATACTTACTTTAAATGAGCTGAAACCGATACTGTCGATACTCAAAGGGAAGGTATTAGTAATTCTCAACTTTAAAACTAAAACTAAAAATTTCCTAGATCATAGTGCCCTAATAATCTCCGTTGGCATTCAAGAGGATGTGGCTGATTGCACTACAATGAGTCGGCTTAGTATCATCAAACATAAAATATAATGTCGTGAAGTCGATTTGGGGATGGATTGTTAAACTTACGTTCCTTTCCTTTTACCTCCGGTTCTTTAATTTTGATTACTGAGAAAAGTTATTATCACGCCTAGGGATACCATTTCCAAATTCAGGGTGGGAATTGATTTTGGGCAACATACTTAGAAAAAAATCAAATATATACTCGTATTTGTGATTTGGCCAATTCTTTTTTATTTTGTATTTTTATTTTTTGTTGTCTTTTATTTTGTTTATTGACTAATTTGATAAAATGTTGTTCTTCATTGGGTCCTATTGATGGCGTTAATTTTGGATGTTGTTTTTGAATATATCTTTTTGCATGAAGTTCTACAATATTCTTTGTTTCTCGTGTTTTTGCTTCCGTGCATGACATCTCATATGGTTGTGTTTCCCTGCTATAAGTTCTTTTACAGATAATTTAGTAACAATTTTAGCAAAATTTCGATTTTAAGGATGTACTTTAGGCATATTTGAAGGCATTTGGGATGAGTATTATTATCCGCCGGTTTCGGTGATGTTGAGTATCGGTGGCATCGGTATCGGCAGAAAAGTGGTATCGAAACATCCCTAATGACAAACCGATATCCCCAATGACATCCAATACTCATAAATTGTGATAATTCTGCATCCCCGGTGACATAGAAATACTCGTGAATTGTGACAAGTCCGCATCCCCGGTGACATGGAAATACTCATGAGTTGTGACATATCCGCATCCCCAGTGACATAGGAATACTCGTGAGTTGTGACAAATCCGCATCCCCGGTGACATAGAAATACTCATGAGTTGTGACAAATCCGCATCCCCGGTGACATAGAAATACTCATGAGTTGTGACAAATCCGCAGCCCCGGTGACATAGAAATACTCATGAGTTGTGACAAGTCCGCATCCCCGGTGACATAGAAATACTCATGAGTTGTGGCAAATCCGCATCCCCGGTGACATAGAAATACTCATGAGTTGTGACATATCCGCATCCCCGGTGACATAGAAATACACATGAGTTGTGACACATCCGCATCCCCGGTGACATAGAAATACACATGAGGTGTGTTAAATCCGCATCCCCGGTGACATAAGAATATTCATGAGTTGGGACTAATCCACCTCCCCGGTGACATAGAAACAGTCATGAGATGTGACAAATTCGCATCCCCGGTGGCATATAGGAGTACTCATAAGTTGTGACGAATTCGCATTCCCGGTGACTTAGAAATACGCATGAGTTGTGGCAAATTCGCATCCCCGGTGACATACTCACGAGTTGTGACAAATCCGCATCCCCGGTGACATAGAAATACTCATGAGTTGTCACAAATCCTCATCCCCTGTGACATAGTAATACCCATGTTGTCTTCATCAGTTTAATATTATGGTGACATATGCGCATTCTTGGTGACATAGGAATAATCATGAGTTGTGACCATTGCACATAACGCGGTGACCTAGGAATATTCATTACGTTATGACAAATCCGCACCCTTGGTAAAATAGTATTGTAATATTGTAATCATGAGTCAAATATAGTAAGAACGAGTCGAATATAAAATATAATCGAATATGAGAATATCTATTTTATTTGTCAAGTGGTGAAAATATTACAAATTATTGTCATAAATTTTGTTCATTTGAAAAATAAATAAGTATATTTTGCTGAGATTGTTGCGTTAGATTTAGCAGTGATGTTTTGGAACTGAAAAATAAAACTTGAACAATCATTTTTGGAAACACAGCATGGACATCTAAGTCTATGGATTTGGTCTAACTTGATTAACATCAACTTATTTTTTTTCTGTTGCCCTAACGAAATTCGCATTAATAAAACTGAAAATTTTAGATTCTATTTTATTGATATTGAATATTGTAAATATTTTATTTTCCCTAAAATAATGGTATTATGAAGCATATTAAATGAAATATAGCAAAATTTGCAACATGATATTTTGATGTAGCGCTGTCTGCCACATTTTGCTCTAACCAATGAAGACGTCATAGTATGAATAGTCGAAGATTATTGGCCCATTGTTATATAGCACATTTTTCTCTGTAAACTAATTTTGAAGCATCAGTATCGACCGGTAACGTCAATTTTGATTATGTTCAGTACCGGTATCGGCCCAAATAAGATAATTTGATCTTTATCGGGCTGTATCGGAAATTTGGAATATCTGCGTCAAGTGACAAGTTGTGAGAAATACGCATCCCCGGTGACATGGGAATACTCATGAGTTGTGACAAATCCGCATCCCTGGTGACATAGAAATACTCATGAGTTGTGACAAATCCGCATCCCTGGTGACATGAGGTTACCAACCCTTCTCTGTCTAGGAGCAAAACTTTTAATATTTCAAGAATAAGATGCAATCGATTTTGGTCAAATTTGCATTATTGAATTTTGTCCTTAAAAAAGGAAATTGCCGCTCCACTTAGCAATCTTGTGTCCTGTGAATGATTTTCGATGGATTTGAATAATTTGTGCTTCGGATCGATTCGAATCACCGAATTAAATTTCATAATCCTACTCTTGTTTGACGAAACAATATCTGATCTAATGACGTTTTTTAACTAAGTAAGCAATTATGATGAAATATAATCTATAGATATAAATGACAACTGCCATTTTTATTGATATGCTGGAAATGTATCATCGATTATGCTTGGACCTTGAATGAATCAGAGATTTTCACCTTAGATCTTCTAGCTTCATTCCTTCTTCGAACATATTCTCCAGAAGAAAAAGAAATTTTTGATCTGGAGAAGTGTATATGTCACACAATTTAACCTCAAAATCGCAAATTTCATTTGAATGTGACCAAATCATTGAAAACCCTACAAACATATCTGGGCATTTTATAACACCTCAGACTTTTCACTTGAATGTACGAAATCTCCTACTATTTCCATTGCTATGTCAATCAAGAAGTGGTAGATGGTTTTACCACTGCCCAGGTCAGATACCACTTACTGCATTTTACCATGGCGGTTGTTTCATTTGGAATGTTTTCCGTCAAGAGTACGTTGATGGTCCCAAACCTTTCTGTAGCTCATTGCTATTGAGTGGTCGTCGGTTGGTTCCATTTTGGCACTGCTACCGGCCTTGAATTACAAAAAAAAAACAAAAAAAACAATTGCAACTCGACGACAACACGAACTTTGGGAAATGTAATATTGCGAAGGAAATGAAATAGTATGTACAAGTCAATGTTCGGTGATAAATTGGACATTGAGTTGAAATGTCAAAACTTGATTGATAAATGATTATAATTCCTTTCACACGATAGATAGACTATAGGGAACTTGACTACAAGTAGTGCTGGGCGAAACTGAATCATTTGGAATTCGAATCAAATAATTTTTATCAATCTGATCGAATCATTAATTCCATGGAAATAACAAATATTACCTTTTTTACTTTTACAAATCGTCTCCAATATAAAAATTAAGAATTACTAATATTCTTATAAACAGACTTAATGGCAACATATAATAAATTTACACTCCAGGTCTAAGAACAATAAAATTCATATTTTACTGAAATAATGCAATCGATCTTGATCAAATCTGACCAAAATCTATTGCTCTATGCCGTTCAAAATCAAAATTTCCCTTCATTTAGCAAGTTTTCATTGTTATGAACGTTTCGCAATCAATCAATTCCAACAATTTGATCTTCGGATCGAATCGCACAGGTTCAACTAAAAGCGACACTTTACTATTACGCCATAATTAATACCATTTAATAATACGTTACTGAAATGTTTCAACAGGCGTTCAAGCTAGTGAGTTGAGAAGCGATGAAATAACTTATTTGTCTTCGAGTGATGGGACCGAAATAACGTTATATTTACCGGCATTGGATAAAGCGATTAAATACGAAATTCAAAATAACGGTGGAACTGTGTTGGCTACTTTGAATGAATCAGCATTGGATGCCTCCACAACATGGCAGGTATATTGTATATTTTTATGCTGGGCAATTAAATTCGGTGATTCAAATGGACCCGAAAGTGAAAAGTGGCATTATAAAAATTTGATCGAGTCGGTGAAGCGTTGTCTGAATTAGTCATCCCAAAGCCTCGCAGATGGCATCGAATAAAGGATAGTTGGTTTTACATTTCATGTAGTACTCTCCCAGTAAAGCATTTCTGGTTCTGCTTTAAATCTTCCGCTATAAATAGCTACTCGTACCAATGGCAGAAGAAAATGGGAGGATAGTTATCGATCGCTTGTATTTAATCCTTGTATACGGATGTATGCTAAAAATGAACTAAAAATATATAAAAAAACAGACAACAAAGTTTTGCAAGCAGAAGGAAAGATTTTGCTTTTTTTCATTTTTAAAACTCACAGCAAAATGTAAATCCCCCTTCTGGTATAAAAACACAAACAGCTTGTAGATTCAGAAAATTATTATTTTTCATATTACATAGATCACACTCACGGGTTTAACGAACGGTCAAACCTATACGTTGGTGCTAAAAGTTACTTTCAGAAAACTTGACGGTACTGAACAAAGTATCGAAGGGGAGACAATTACGATAACGACCGGTGAGTTGTAATATGTAGTTAGCTGCAGTAGACAACTAAGTTCACTATATTCAATAACAAAAATATATTTTTTTTTTGGGCAATGCTAGTTCGGCCTATATTGATTTTAAAATTTTGATGAAAACCTCGTCAGTTTTGTATCGAAAGTCTATTGCATTAATCTCATGGTAGTAGTTATGTTTCTCAAGTATAAAGTATAATAAATATTGGAAGTCTGGACAGCCCGATGTTCGCGTAACGTTACAATCGTAGCCAATGACAAAAACGTGAACACAGGAAAGTGTTGTAAATTCTATTACAACTCTAATTAACGCAAATTTTTGCAGCAATATCAAAAGATAAGAAAATCCTTGATTAAATTATTTTCAAATCATATCTAAACTGGCTCCAACAAAATACAATTCAGTACAACAAAATTAAATCATAATTTAAACAAAATTCCAATCACGTAAACTTATCCCTACATTCATTACGTAATTACATTTTCAATCTAACACAGATAGCAATCAATGTTCATCATGTGCGTCAGATGCATCCTGCACTGGAAACCCGACAACGAGAGTTACAACTACGTGTATCTGCAATGATGGTTTTACTGGAAATGGAACAACATGTTCAGCAATTCAATATTGCAATTCTGATCCATGCCATGCGAATGCCAACTGCCAGGAACAAAATGTAGACTGTGATGGCGATTTGCCATACAATTGCACTTGTAACACGGGATATTCTGGTGATGGTGTCTCATGTGTGGATATTAACGAATGCAATGCTACATCATCTGTTTGCCACGAAAACGCAAACTGTACGAACAATATTGGGAGCTATACATGCAAATGTAACACTGGATATTCTGGTGACGGTGAATCATGTTCAGATATTAACGAATGCAATGCTACATCATCTGTTTGCCACGAGAACGCCAACTGTACGAACAATATTGGGAGCTATACATGCAAATGTAACACTGGATATTCCGGTGACGGTGAGTCATGTTCAGATATTAACGAATGCAATGCTACATCATCTGTTTGCCACGAGAACGCCAACTGTACGAACAATATTGGGAGCTATACATGCAAATGTAACACTGGATATTCTGGTGACGGTGAATCATGTTCAGATATTAACGAATGCAATGCTACATCACCTGTTTGCCACCAAAACGCCAACTGTACGAACAATACTGGGAGCTATACATGCAAATGTAACACTGGATATTCTGGTGACGGTGTGTCATGTTCAGATATTAACGAATGCGATGCTGCATCCTCTGTTTGCCACGAATACGCCAACTGTACAAACAATATTGGGAGCTATACATGCAAATGTAACACTGGATATTCTGGTGACGGTTTGTCATGTTCAGATATTAACGAATGCGATGCTACATCCTCTGTTTGCCACGAATACGCCAACTGTACGAACAATATTGGGAGCTATACATGCAAATGTAACACTGGATATTCTGGTGACGGTGTGTCATGTTCAGATATTAACGAATGCGATGCTGCATCCTCTGTTTGCCACGAATACGCCAACTGTACGAACAATATTGGGAGCTATACATGCAAATGTAACACTGGATATTCTGGTGACGGTGAGTCATGTTTTGATATTAACGAATGCGATGCTACATCCTCTGTTTGCCACGAATACGCCAATTGTACGAACAATATTGGGAGCTATACATGCAAATGTAACACTGGATATTCTGGTGACGGTTTGTCATGTTCAGATATTAACGAATGCGATGCTACATCCTCTGTTTGCCACGAATACGCCAACTGTACAAACAATATTGGGAGCTATACATGCAAATGTAACACTGGATATTCTGGTGACGGTGTGTCATGTTCAGATATTAACGAATGTGCCGTTACATCATCTGTTTGCCACGTAAAGGCTACTTGTGTCAATACTGGAGGTAGCTTCATATGTACGTGTTTCAATGGCTTTGAAGGAGATGGTCAAACATGCGTCGATATTGATGAGTGTGTAATGGGCGTCGATATCTGTCACTTCGATGCATTTTGTGTCAACAATCAAGGAAGTTACACGTGCTCTTGTAGACCCGGTTTTTTTGGGAATGGCTTCAAATGTAGTAAAGAAAAAATGGGTGAGTATCTTGTAATATTGATAATAATATTGTAATAAGTGTTTGTGAGTCTCTTGTTTTCGTACTTTATATTCCTTCATACGGATTGGAATACGAAGGGTCACAAGGCCCCCCCAAACTTCAGGAGGGTAAAACTCTTACGGAAAAATGTAAATCTTGGATTTGTTTTCACCTGTTTTCTTTCTTCAACCTTTATTTACCATCGGTTTTAAAATTATATTGTTGCTTTGACAAAGCACTCCTCTGCCCAAGTCCAATGCATTTATGATCGTTTGAGTATTAATTTTCAGTGATATCAGAATTCAAATGCTCCAAGTCACATTTAATCATTCAGTGGATCCAAGCGAAGCATGGAATTGGGACTCTCTTGAAACTTCATCTGGTGGTAAGGCCACAATGCTCATGAACTTGTCTTTTTCGATGTACACACCTGCACTGCCCTGCGTTTCGGTACCCACATACCCACAAAGCATAACCTCACGCAACAAAACGAGCATTCTCCGTTAGCATGCATTGCGAACCGTACTGTTGTTTTGAAAATTAGAAAATATAAACAAACGCATGCGCAGCGTTGCGCTACCAAAAAACGCAAGCGTAAAATAAAACATGAAATCGCGCATAGCGGCCATAAACCTTTAAGACGATCAGGAAAGTCACTTTTAAATTCAGTGTAAATTTTTATGCGTATACCGGTCTGGTTTGAAGAATATGAACAATGAACATTTGGATTCGTTATGATTTGGAAAAGATTTTGGCTAAAATATTATCGAGTACGTCCGATATTTCAAAACAAAATTTGACATTTTGGAAATAAAGAGATTGGTCCGCTGAAACTCAAATTCTCACCAAATTTGTGGAAATCAAATCAAAATGAAATTAGATCGACAGAATATACAAAAGGTATGTTCGGATATTTGCTTAGGAATAATTATGTATGCCATAAAATGGCATCTTTATAAATCGAATTTTTTTAGCCAATCATGTGTTGTTGTTGCACTAGGTGCAGTCCATCAACAGCCCGTACTTGCCAATAATATCATATACACGCTGTTTTTTTACAAATATACAGTTACTGTAGATGACTCGTAAATTTACTGTGTTTTCTTCACAGCGTGAACGTTGTCGCTGCCCGAATTGTGAGCCGATGTGATTGCGATGTGATTGCGTTCAATGAATAGAGACTTTTCATACGAGAAGAATAAACTTCCATATAAGAGCCGCAAATGGGACCGACAACGGAAGAAAATGAAATTTCGCTCGTTGGTAAATTTTGTTCTGGTGGCAGGCATTTGCTTCGGGTGTTTGAGTAGCTGATGTTCCGCCAGTCTGTTGGAGGCTCACAGTGAATTTGAGACTTCAATATATCATTCTTCAATTTTGATTTCCAGGATTCGGAATCGAATGTGACAAAGGATACGAATTTAAAACTTCTTCTGACTTTGACTCCGGCAATCAACACGAAAGAAGCATTCAGACCTACTTCATCAGATTATTGCGTCACAAATACTCGACTGTCTATATCAGAGAACAACAACATCATCATTGAACTAATCCTTGGAAGAGTCAGAGGATCGGTGAAATCTGTTGCGAAAGTTATTTTCGAATTCGAAAAAACACGAAGAAAATTTACTTTTGTCGACTTGTCATGAAATTATATTTGTTCTGTTATATTGGATTCTGATTCCCAACGGAATGTCGCGCCCATGTATAATGTTAATTAATGTCATCTTCAGGGAAGGATAATTCCAGACCTTTAAATTAGTTGGGATATGGATTCCTTAAATATCCCACAGACTCACTTAAAATGCTTATTGAGGCCAAAATTAAATTTCAAAATATTGCTTTTACGATGAAGGACGGTTGACTGCCTGGGGTCCCTTTTTATTATTTTTTTATATTTCTTCTTATCTACTGCACTGTATTCCTATGATGAAAATTGTGATCTTCCAGATTTCGTTGGATACACAAGACTGTATTTTGATATTATTTTTCAGGCTAAGCTGTCTGTCCACCGTATTCCAGTCAAAAAATAATGTATTTTGTTAAGCGTGATGACTGATGAACTGCGCCATCATGAAATTCTGGGAAAATTTATTTTTTTCCTAGAAAGATGCAATGCGTGATTTGATGGCACATTGCCATTGCCAGAATGTTAGTCTATGTGGGCGGACTGCCTCAAGTCTTTATGGCGACATAAAGAAGAAACTAGATATTTTCAACAAAATCTCGCGATTCTAATAGATATTTTAGAATTATGAAATTGAAAATCAAAATCTTCCTTAAATGAACTAAATAAAATATGCATGCCTGAATTTCGTGTTAAATCGTCAAATTCTTGAAATACTATCTAACGAAATGTCGGCGTTTGAGGGAGATAGCATCGAAAAACTTCTGTCTAAGCCCCTTTTGCTAACTATGAGTCGGATAAATACCGACGACGAGACGCGGTCCATCAGCGGTGCATGCATGATTAGGGCTTGCTGACATTGGATCGTCCATTTATTGATTAAATTTTATTTGTAAACGTGCTCCTTTTCCATAATTACATGTTTTCGAAAATGAAATACCCCCTCCCTATCTGCGCAATAGAGATTATTTTCGCTCATCACCTCCCAAAACATAAATTTCATTTGAAAATGTTTTTCCAAGCATGCTCCACAGATGACCTCCGGCGGCGCGATCCATCAGTAACTCATGCCTAACAAACATTTTTCCACGAGGTTGCGTCAATAGACTAAAAAATTACTGTCGAACTTTTTGTAACATTGACGGTGGATGATGTCAAATCTTCATAATGTTACTGTAATATTTCCAAACCAAAGTTGCGCGTCCTGTGCGCGAAAAATTTCTTTGGGCTATTTGATCGAGGAAAAACTATTATTATTAAACCTCTCAAACATTTTGCTTATTTGCAACATTTTTTTGTAGAGAATTTGAACAGTTTTGAGAGAACTATTCCTTCTTGACGTTAGTGACGTTAGTGACAGATGACAAGTTAAATCTTGCACGAAACAGAAAAATGAGATTAAAATATTTTAAACCAAAGGCTGCGATCGACATGCGAGTCAATGTTAATTATTAAAAATATCAACAAGAGAGTGATTTCAATTCTAAGTTGAATTCACAGTATCTTTACTTACTTTTTGTCACAGTGTAACTGATACTAACTCTAAATATTCCAATTACCATTTTAATAACAAATTTATGGAAATATGAGGAAACAATAAAGCAGCATGGGTGTCGAATATACTGCAACAAAAAGGCAGTAAAATCACTACTTTTCCGGTGATATTCATAAAACGAATAAAATAATCTTTTTGGGTCCATATAGAAATTTCATCAACACAGCGGGTTCGGAATTTGAAAATAGACAATTACTGCAAATTAAGGGCATATTCAGTGCACTTTTATCACAGTGTGTTAATTTACTTAGTTTGAATGAAATCAAGTTAACTATGTAACTATGGCATTGAGGAAATGTCTGTACTATCAGCCAGTCAAGTACATGATTCATGCTTTATCCTTAGAACTACTATTAGCAAAATTAATAACTGTTCTTACATGTTGACAATAAATTCATTGGAGTCGGGTAAAATATAAAAAAAAAGCAGTAAATCCCTGCTCTTTGACAGTAATTTAAATTTATTGTATTAAAATAAAACTGGCAATTTTGGCCAAATATGCGTCGCTTGATGGAACGTAACTCCGAAATGCGGTCTATCAACAGCATATATTCTTGGCATAATTCTCATCAACATGGCGGTTTTAAACGTCGAAAATATACAATTACTGCTAATAAATAATAAATTTAATTTTATTTTGTCACAATCTATATTCTTCATTAGCCAACGAATATAATCTGAGGAATAATAGACCATTGCATTGACTCAGTTAAATTAATGTATCCCAGAGCATCTTTTCTCCGTAGTTGTGAAGACGCATAAAATAGCTTTTTTAACGAATGCGTTGAGCGTTGAGATTTTCGTTTTTGGAAGCAATATATTTCCATAACTTTAAAATATTTTTATTAATGAGATATAGCTTCGATTTCACTGCATGGGTTTGTCCGCATCACATATATCATTTGAAGGTCAATGCCGTTTCAAAATCGATCGACATTCTTTAAACTTTTTTCGACGTAAAAACATTTCCACTTATCTTCCTTCATTTTAACTCAATCAGAAATTTACTCAGCCTAAGTCAGATAAGGCTCGCGCCTGATCGACGTGATCCATCAGTAACTGGCAATTCATTTTAACGGTGGCAAAAAAAATCGAACAGCTTCCTGAACGGGAGCTTATTTTACACGAGTTCACACTAAGCAAGTTCGAAATCGGTGTCAAAAATGAGTTAACTAAAGGCCACTCAAATGGTACAGAGTTACTACAGGATAAACTGCCAGTGACTACAGTCTAAGCGAAAAAAATCCAATACAGAATTAAACTATCATGGTTTAGTGTAGTGAGTCGTATCTGCTCAGGACGGTGATAAAACCATCTCTCATATCGTATATATCTGAACATGCAATCACATTAATAATTAAACTTTAAATTTCTTTTTGTGAAATTACGGTTGAATATATTTATTTTTGCTCTATGCCATATCTGAGCGTATGCGAGGCAAGGTTGGTACGGTACGGTATGCGAGGCAAGTACGGTACGGTACGAAATTTTTATCGTACTTCGAACCAGCAAAATAATTTCGTACCGAACTTCGTACCGTACCTTTCGAATATTTTCCGTACCATACGTTATTATTTTTTCCGTACATCGTACAGAACTTCGTACCAGTACGAAATTACGTTCGATTAATATTTTTCATTTATCGTACTAAATTTCGTACTAGTACGAAAACAGGTACAATTCGCTGGGTAGCGATTTCGTACCGTACTAACTGCCAATGTCCAAAACAGCTTTATTTGTAAGATCTGGCCACCGCAAGAAACGTCACCAACATTCTACATCAAAGTGATGCAGTTTTATGCTATCTGGTTTAAAATCCAGCACAGTAAAACATGGGCGTAACTAAGCATATGTCACCCCAATAATATCATTGTTCACATTGTGCATAATGTGAGAATCGTAGACCGGTAGCAAGGCTGGCAGTACGGTACGGTACGGTACGAAGTTCGGTACGGTACGATTGAACTTTCCGGTACGATAGTACGGTACGATTCATTTTTCAATTTTCGTACTTGGTACGGTACGGTACGAAGTTCGGTATTTATTTCGTACCGTACCGTACTGTTTTTCGTACCTTCGCATTACCCTTTATTCTTCTCAAATAAATTCAAAAAAATTATTTCATTTGACATCTATGCCGTTTCATAACGGGGCTCTGGTAATATGAATTGTGTCTATCAACGAATTTTTAGACTAAAGGGCAATTTTAAAATGATTAAAAGCGGCGCAGGTATGGTAATAAAAACGCAACTGATTCACTTGAGCTGATGAGATGAGCTATGTATATCGGTTTTACTGCAGTGGCGTAAAACTTCGTGATTGCGTGGAAATACATATAGGCCACTGATTTATGACGTCTTAATCTGAATGCATTTTTCTGTAATAACGAAAGTTGTGATAGCCCAATTAAAATTGACAAGATAAGCAGCATTCATAATACTAAAAATCACGGTGCCCGAATATACCAATTACAATCGCGGATCCAGAAAAAAAATTAGGGGGGGGCACATTTTTCCAACATGCAAACTAAGGCTTTCAAATTTACAAAAAGATTAGGGTGTCGGAGGCGCGCAAAATTTTATTGAGAACGAAACAAAAATACATGTTTTAAGAGTGAAATAAACATTACCAGACAGGAAAATGTATCTGCGCGCCGGAAGCCCGCTGAAATTTTTGTAAAAATTGAGTAAAAATTCTCACTTCAAAGGCTTAATGCTACGAAATATACGAAATTAATCACGGAAAAATATTGCGCAACGCAGGCGCGCGAAAATTTTGTGAAAATTAAATTAAAACTCTCTCCCCCTGACCAACTATGCAACTAAGCTAAACAGTAACCACCGCTATTACGTTTTATTTGTACTCTGACACGCAGAAGTATATTATCAGAGCAGAAGAAACATCAGAATATAAAGATATATTTAGGTTGTTTTGAGTTGAATGTTAGCTGATGCTCATCTTAAATAGAAGATATATTTTGTAAAAAAAAACAGCCATGTCACAATATAGACAACGAGGCATGTCGGGAATACGTCTGTGTGGTATGAAAAAATAAATAGCATTATTCAGTAATGTGAAGAGAACGTAGATTGCACCAGGAATACCAGATGCAAAGATGCATAATGATAATGCTTTTATAACCATGCCTTCGAATGAGACCGCACGAAACGCATGTGTGGTGCACAACGAACATTCTTTTGTCGAGAGGGAATTTCTTGTGACTACACAATGCTGCTAATATGCTAAATATTGCTAAATGCCAGATTTATTCGCGAAAACTGTGCTCATCCTGCCACCATTTATCACCACCGGTCTACCATTCTCATATTATATGCAATGTGAACAATGATATTGGGGTGACATATGCTTAATTACGCGCATGATTTTCTGTCCTGGATTTTAAACCAGATATCATAAAACTGTATCACTTTGATGTAAGATGTTGGTGACGTTGCTTGCGGTGGCCATATCTTACAAATACAGCTGATTTGGACATTGGTACTTGGTACGGTACGAAATTGCTGCCCAGCGAATCGTACCTGTTTTCGTACTGGTACGAAATTTAGTACGATAAATGAAAAATATTAATCGAACTTCATTTCGTACTAGTACGAAGTTCGGTACGATGTACGAAAAAAATAATATCGTACAGTACGGTACGAAAAATTTTCGAAAGGTACGGTACGAAGTTCGGTACGAAATTATTTTGCTGGTTCGAAGTACGATAAAAATTTCGTACCGTACCGTACTGCCACCCTTGACCGGTAGTGATAAATGGTGGTAGGATGAGCACAGTTTTCGCGAAAAATCTGACATGAAGCAATGCTTAGCATATTAGCAGCATTGTGTCGTCACAAGAAATTCTCTCTCGACAAAAGAATGTTCGTTGTGCATCACGCATGGGTTTCGTGCGGTCTCATTCGAACTCATGGTTATAAGAACATTATCATTGTGCATTTTTGCATCTGGTTTTTCTGGTGCAATTTACGTTCTCTTCACATTACTGAATAATGCTATTCATTTTTTAATACCAGACAGACGTATTCCCGACATGCCTCGTTGTCTATATCGTGACTTGGCTGTTTTTTTAAAATAGATCTTTTAATTAAGATGAGCATCATCTAACACTCAACTCAAAACAGCCTAAATATATCTTTATATTCTGATGTTACTGCTCTGATAATATACTTGTTCGTGTCAGAGTACAAACAAAACGTAATAGCGGTGGTTACTGGTTAACTTAGTTGCATAGTTGGTCAGGGGGAGAGAGTTTTTAATTTAATTTGCATGAAATTTTTGCGCGTCTGGGTTGCGCAAATATTTTTCCCTGATTAATCTTGTATATTTCGTAGCATTTAGCCTTTAAAGTGAGAAATTTTATTCGATTTTCACAAAATTTCAGTGGGTTTCCGGCGCTTAGGTACATTTTCCTGTCTGGTAATGTTTATTTCACTCTTAAAACATGTATTTTTGTTTCGTTCGCCTCCGGCACCCTAATCTTTTTTTTTAAATTTGAAAGCCTATGTTTGCATGTCGGAAAAAATGTGCCCCCCCCCTAAAATTTTTTCTGGATCTGCCTCTGTAGTTGGTATATTCGGGCAGTGCTTCCTACGCCATTGTGAATTTTACATAAAAACCCGTCAAAGTACATCGGCGATGCTAACGATATATTCAGAAACTACACCGTGATTTTTAGTATTATAAATGCTGCTTATCTTGTCGATTTTAATTTGGCTATCACAACTTTCGTTATTGCAGAAAAATGCATTCATTTTATAATGTCATAATTCAGCGGCCTATATATATTTCCCAGTCATCAAGCCACTGTAGTAAAACCGATATACGACATAGCTCATCTGATCAGTTCCGGGTGAATTAGTTGCACCTTTTATCGCCTTACCTGCGCCGCTTCAAATCGTTTTAAAATTTCCCCTCAGTTTAAAAATTCGGTTGACAGACACAATTTATATTATCAGCGCCCCGTCATGAAACGACATAGATGTTAAATGAAATTATTTTTTTGAATTAATTTGAGAAGGATAAAGTGTAATGTGAAGGTACGAAAAATAGTACGGTACGAAATAAATACCGAACTTCGTACCGTACTGTACCAAGTACAAAAATTAAAAAATGAATCGTACCGTACCGTACTACCAGCCTTGATGCGAGGGGTAAAGGATGAAATACGTGGTCATAGAAATATTGCACAACGTCTCTCAAGTACGGGATGAGTTGTCTTATATATACTATTTAGTTTTTAGACTTGAAATGACATTTGGGAAAAATGCTACGCAAATTTTGAGCTGTTATTCTTTGATCTACTATGCTTTTGCTGAAGGCTCCCGTTATGATGTCATATTTTGTTCACAAGTACTTTTTCAAATTTTGTCAACACCAAAACTTCAAAAATGATTCTTCAGGCATAGAAAAAAAGAATTTCTTATTTTTAGTTTGATTTGTTCGAACAAAATTTAAAAATGCAACAATTTTACACAAAAGTTTGTTCTAAACCAATGTCGTATCACAAATCAACATTCAACATTTGAAACTAGATATAATTTTTTTTTTAATTTTGGAATCGATTTAATCAAGAATATAAAATTGAAACTCATCACTGGGAAGAAATATAAAATGGTGTGCGTCAATAACTTCGTGAAAAATTAAATCTGTCCGGGTAAGAATTAAGGGTTTCGTCCACGAAAAAAGTCGTAAATAGGCCAAACAATGAATAAATTTGAGTGTCCTATCTAAATATTTGACTTGACTACAAATATTAATATATATCCCACTTCATTAACACTTCTAACTGCCGTAGCATCATGTTCACTGATTTAATTTAGAAAAAAAAAAAGCAACAAAGGCATATTTTGCGAATGCGAAATGCATTCGGTGCTAAAGTGGAATCATTATGACGCCATACTGGTCATTTCAAATGAACTTATTTATTAAAACGAAATCGCGCGATCTTAGGGTATCTGAAGTAAGAAATAAAGCAGAATCATGGGCCCGAAACCAGCGAATACAAGTGCAAAGCCCGCTGCTAAAGGAGGTAAGTGACACGCAAAACCTCATGTCATAATTTTGTTTTAACAGAACAGACGAGATTCAACGAGTGGCTCATGCTTAACTGACAACTTTGCGTGCAAATATTCCCAATTTTTAAAAAGTGATAGATGTTATTATCATCAACCAGTCCAGATACTTCCCCGTTACTTCACCACGTCGGTTAAATTTGTCTGACAAAACGATGAACGTTCGATGCAAAGTCGATACAAAATCACATCTACCAGATTTACAGAAAAAGTTATCAAGGATAACAAATACTCCATAGACGTTTTGACATTGTTGAAGAGAGACAGCACGTTAGTGATGCTTTCCGCACATTTTGAGCGGTAGATATTTAGACGAATGAGCATAATATTAGAAAATATAATCGAAACTAATTGCCAAGTCTTTAGCACAACTGGTTTTACCGAATTTTCTAATATTATTTTTTTTATGTTCCGCAGTAATAGATCCAGCAAATAGAGATAAGAAAATCGGAATCATACTTTTTGTAATTGATGGATTGATTCTATTGATTGCTGTTTTGTTGTTTGCAACCGCTCCAACATGCACGGAAAATTTTATGGGTGAGCTAATAGGCGTAGTAACTGCTGGGGCTGGAGAAATGATCATCCTTGACGTGAGAAAAAATGTTTTTCTAATGTATTGAATGTATTTTAGAGACTGTTCGAGGCCTTCCCACTATCGAGCTTTTGGAGATTGCACCTCATGTGCTCAATCCCAACTAGATATTTTATTTTGTCAAACATCCGACACAGATAGACCGCATTTATACGACAACATTCCAACGAAACCCAACATGTGAATACTTATTTTGGGCCCGATTGTTTTTAAAAGTGAAATTTTCGCGCGAATACGGCGCGCTGCAATAGCACTTTCACTGCCACTGCTGATAACTGATTTCCGGTGAGGACATGAAAATGCACTTTAAATATGAAAAAGAGCATGATTCCGCTACGCAAAACATCAAATACCAATAGGAGAAATTTATAAATGCTCTGAAGTAATTTCTGTACAATATTCGGGATGTATTTGATTCATGAAGTTTGAATATTGGGGACATACACAGTGGGGGATCCGGTCATTTCCGCTGAGGAGGTATAATTTGAATTTAAAAATGTATATAAAGTAAAACTTATCACGCAATGATGTGCGACCAAGGTGGAGAATGTTTGACTAAAGTATACAAATTTATCGACAAATGAAATAAATCATACGGAAAATGCACCGAATTATGTAAAACAGTGTTTTAGGATTCAAAAGAACCTGAAGCATATGGACGTTTTGGTGGATTGAAAAACTGGCAATACTCTTTTCGGCTTTAGTGAAAAGATATGGGCAGAAGAAATATACACGCTTTTGTGATCTTTAATATATTTTGAGGAGTGGTAAAGGCTGGTAGAGGATGCATACCTTGTATCCCCCTCCCTGTATCCGCGTTCAAATCTTTATGATAATGTAAGGAAGAATTGTAATTCGTGCTGGGCAAAACCGAATCATTTATATTTCAAACCTGATTCGAATAACTTTTTTCGAATCCGATCGAATCACTAATTCCCTGTAAATAATAAATATTCCATTTTTTAGTATTACAAATTGTCCCTGTTGTCAGAATCAAAACGTTTATAGTTTATTGAACATTTTCAATTCATACCCAGTGTCTAATGGCAACAATTTTCATATTTTAAGGACAAAATATAATCGAATCTATTTTGAATCTATTTGACCATATCGAACTCATTTTCTCGTTAAAAATGAAGATTTTATTTCATTTAGCAAGTTTTTGTTCCTATGTATAATTCACTATTGATTCGAATAGATTGTACTTTAAATCGATTCGAATAACCGAAATGAATTGCCCAGCCCTATACGCGCAATCCATCTGTGCATCTCGCTTTCCATAAGAAAGTGAATAACAATATTCCGATAGTTTTGATAATTGGATTTAATTCTTACTTTTGCAGATGATGTTCAATACGAAGATTTTAACCTATCTGACGTTGGCAGCAGTAAGATCTATGTTTTTAGGATATATCAAAGAAAGCATATTTTCGTTTAAGAAACATTGAGTTTGTTTGAAACGAAATTCTCCGTTTTTCGAGACAATGTATAAAACTGTTTTATTGTGTTTTGTTAAGTTTAACTCACTATTGGATCGTGCCACTGAGACGTGGCCCATTTGTAGAACGGAACTTTGTATATAGAGACCCGTATGTATTTTTAACATGTTAAGCTACTCCCAAATAGTAATTAATCTTCTTCACAATTTCATTGTGCTTTACTCTATTTGGGCCACCGAGCCAAGCGTCCCACGACAATGCTACGTCAGGTTCGAATCGTTAATTTCATTTCAAGTAAGGCGGGCGTGATGGCCTATTAGTTACTGTGTCGCAGGTGGAATATCTCAGATTTGACTACCGGCGAGTCCGGCTCGTTACTCTCCCTAGAACGGAATAACTTGGGCGGGCAAAGACGAACGGGAAAATCATGATTGGTCAAAAAATCACGGTCACTGATATATTACTGATTTGTTGTCACCAATTCAGGATTTATTAGAATTATTTGTGCTTTGTTCGATTCGAATCGTAAAATTGAATTTCCCAGTCTAGCTCTGTTTTCGATTAAATGTTAGCAATTAAAAATAAAATTATTCGAGGACAATTGAAATTGCATTTTTTATATTACAGTCGAAATTCAGAATTGGGGTCACGAGACTCCTCTTTTTAACCAGTTTCAACCATCATCATATGGAAGTTCATCTTACGGTTCAATTTCGCCCTCAGCAACATCGTCTTTCTGGAGTTCAATTTTTGGTAGCGGATCATCTACTCCTGACACTGGATCAAGCCAAAGTTCTTCTTATGGATCTGGTTCCACTTATGGGAGTGGTTCGTCAGGTTATGGTTACGGTGAAAGTTACGGACCCGATGCCACCAGTTTGGGTGGCGATTCATCATATGGTTACGGAACTGGTTCGACATATGGCTCAGCTCATGGAACTGGGTCTTCAGGTTATTCTAGTTCATATTATGGTTCTAGCTACGGAACTGGTTCTTCGAGCTATGGTACTGGTTCGTCTCATGATTCCAGCTACGGAACCGGTTCTTCGAGCTATGGTACTGGTTCAACTTATGATTCTATTTACGGAACTAGTTTTTCAGGTACTGGTAATATTGGAAATTATGGACCTGATGTCAACAGTTTAGGAGGTGGTTCATCTTTTAGTCATTGGACAGATTCATCTTATGGCAGTTATGGTACCGGTTCTACTTACGGATCAAATTATGGTTCTGGTTCTAGTTCCACCTACGGGTCAAGTTCTGGTTCTGCTTCATCAGCATTTGGATCGTACTATGGTTCTAGTTCCCCTGATTATGGAACAGATTCATCTGCTTCTGGTGGATCAGCATATGGTACAGGATCATCAGGCAGTTACACATCGACTGGAACGGATAGCTCTGGATGGGGCACAGGTTCTACATCAGGGACGGGATCCGATGCTTCTAGTTCTGGTTCGGGACTTGGCGCTTGGATGGTTCTCAAGCCTGTGTCTCCATCAGGTTCAGTTACTTCATTAGTTGATCAAGGGATAACAGTAGGTATTGGAGGCGGTGGAGGAGGAACTAGTCCAGGTTCCGGAACTAGCCCAAATTCTGGCCCCGACCTGGCTCCAGGGGAAACCTTGAGTTATTGGGTTTACAAGCCAGTATCTCCGTCACCATCTGGCGGGTCTGGTGTAGGATCAAGCTTTGGTGTGGCGCCATCACCGGATGGTTCATCGAGTCAAATAACCGGAATAAACTCGGGATTTGGTTCAGGTATTTAACATTTATTACATTATTGATAGCTATGACGAATGAAGCCTTATTTTATCCTCAAACTCATTATATATTCATTCTATAAACGTTGAAGTTTGAACTGTCTCGCAAGGCCATGGATAAATAGATAATACATTGTAAAAATAATGTAAACTCACTGTTCGTTGTATTAATTCAACTCCGCCATAAGGCTATTTCAGCTATATTAGGACAATTTTAGTTCAATCAGAAATTTTATTTATATTGAGGGTCCACGTATCATCGACGCGATCCGTCAGTGACTCATGCTTGACAAAACATGTTTCGATAAAATATTTCTGACTGTCAATTTATTTTAACGGATTACAAAAAAAAAATTGAAATCGAACGGATATCTGAACGTGAATTTGTTCTTATAGAAGTTCACTCCAAGCAAGGTTGAAATCAATGCTAAAATGGAACACTCTAACGGCCACTCTACGAGCATCGAGCTACTGCAAGATATCGAGATTGACTTCGTCAGTTCTGGATTACTGATGAATCGCTCCTCTGAGATGCGGTCCAACAGAGGCCCATACTCGACTAACTAAGACGATTTCAAATTTTAGGAAATGGCCAATTACTGAGATTAATAGTAAAATCTTACAAAATTTGTCTGGTAAGATAGCCCAGTGCATGTTGATATCACAGTGTGAGAATATAGGGTACAAGTGCCGGGAAATTCAATTCATTCATTTATTATTTAAACGAGTTCACCACAAAACTGGATAAAACTAGTACTAAGTAATCTATTTTTATTATCAAAACTTGAAAGTACCTAGATTGAGCACCCATTTAAAACGACGCTTTTTAGTAAATAATGTATGTAATAATACCCTGATGACATTGCTTTTCTTAAAATATATTTACTTTTTATGGTATTCTTTTTAAGTACATAGGTAAACTTCATACAGAAAAAGCGATGATCTAAGTAAACCTTTACTAAGAATTGCCAACACTATTGAAATAATTTTGGTAGGCTCGGCCCCCGGGCTTTTCCAAACTGTCGGCTAATCGTCTATAAACTGGCCACTGGTAGAGGGTCTTCTTCACGGGTATAAACTCGAAACGAGCATTGAAACCATCTATAATGTGCATGTGCCCGATTCAATTAGAATCATAACTTTGAAAGAGCCATCTTTTTTCAGGATTTGGAACTGGTTCAAGCGGATTTGGAGGTTCTTCCGGGTCATCGTGGGGAAGCGGGGGATCGCCATCCGGGGGGAGCACGGCTGCAGGAGGACCATATAAATGTGAGTTAAATATAACTTAAAAATGATTTTAAACAATATATTATTTGTTTAATTATTTAGAATCACACTTGCCAAGAAACGGTGTCAATTAGGGTGGGAATCTACCACCAGGTAGATTTGCATTTTTTCATAGCCACTTTTAAGAGGATCATCTTGTCCAAAGCCCTGTATCAGCAGCCACTTGAGACGGACAGGGTTACAATTGCTGGAAAGATAATGATCTTTACACGTTTGGCTTAGCCTAACCAAGTTATTACAACCTGGGTTGAGTGGCGGGCATGGATAATCTAGTCCATCTCGCCGGTTCTTGAACGAGATCATGAATTTGCAATTAAGCCATCTAAGCCATCGAACCCGCAAAGATATTTTTATTAATTACATACAACCGAAGGAATAAAAACAAAGTAATCTGTAAAAACCATGCCAAAATATTGGCATTGGAGGCACATTCAATCATTAGCCCCATGCTTAAAATTGTATGTTTTCAAAAAAAAATATCTTATCCGTCAATACGACTTGTATGGCTAATAATTATTGATGTATAATCGAATAAGGGCAGGATAAGTATTAAATTTCATTTTTTTCAAAGAAGATATAGGCTACAAATACGGTCTAACCATATAGAGAAACGCGACCCCTAATACAGACATCAGTTTCAAAGCAGAGATGAAGGATTAGGCTAAACCTTTTATTCATTTTTCGTGTCAATAGACATCACCTGGTGGGTGACCCCCCCCCCCCCCCCTCCCAACGGATAAAAGATAAAATATACGTTGTCCGATAAAAAAAAATCTCACAGTGTGCTAATTTAATTAACATTTATAGACGCAGATCTGGTTGATATGATTCCTGAAGATCGATTTACCAATACAAATTTTCAGTGTGGAATTTCGAAAGTCAAGCCAAACTTAAGGCCGGGAAGAGTTGTAGGTATGGTTTGTATGACTAAATATTATCTATAAGCTTTTAGTGGTGATTCTGGGTCTTATAATACATAATACGACTTGGGTGGTTAGCAGAATATGTCGTATGGTTAGGTATTTTTATTTTTATAGTGCAATGTAAGACTGGGAATACTCGGAGGTTATTCGAATGCATAGTTAATTCTATAAGAGAAGTACATAAATAATGAAACAATTGACCCATTATGTAAACCGATTTGCGAAAAGTTTTAAAATATATTTGTTGAAAGGTTTTGCTCAAGATAATCACAGAAACGTGTATACCAACATTGGACACACTATCATTTCATACAGGTGGAACAATAGCAATTGCACACAGTTGGCCTTGGGCAGTAAGTCTGATGAGACGTTATGAACCAGATGCCTTTGGCAACCCATTCCTTCAACATGTAAGTTATATGAAGTAGCAATGAAAGTCTAGTTTTACTTTGAACTAGGTAGAGTATAACGAATCACTAAGTAACCCAGTTTCACTTTCCAAACTAGGCAGTACTATAGGAATCATATATAATAATACCTAACCCCCGAAGGGTGAAGATAGAGGACGAGATAGCGACCAAAGTTGATATTCTTTATTATAATTAAACACAAAGAATAAATTCTAGAATCCAAATACAATCTAGTCTTATCTTCTTAATGGATAGAAAATCACTCGCTTTTATACATATTTTGTGACCATTCAAGTTAGCCGCAGGCGGGATATTTTAATTTCTTTTCGTCGGACGTGATCATGAACTATAAAACTTGTTTTGGAATTATCAGGGCGGGTTTTGATTGCTTATGATGCTCGAACTTTATTACCCTGATATAATAAATGCCAAATTCTGCTAGTGGTCATGATTTTTGATCATGGTTGCTTACATATATGTCGGCCCCCTAAACACGGAGTGGCTTTGATTAGGGAACATGAATGGTCAGCTGGAAATATACAACGATATATGAAGAAAACAGCAATAAAATAAGCATACATAAGTAAAATTCACATCTAAAACAAAAAATTTATACCACCAAAAGAGGTGAAGATTTAGTAAGAAAAAGTGAAGATATGGAGAATGTAGGTTTGAGAGATGTAGAGTTGGCGTTCTATTTAATTAATAAATTTATTTTGACAGATTGAACAATGTTTGAATTCAATATATTTCGTTACAAAATGAATAGCTTTTGTGCCTTATAAGTAAAAAAAATGTGGCATCGTTTGCCTTTGTAGTTGTGTCAGTCTTTGTCATCTTTGGGCTTTCTATATAAAAAAAGAGTTTTTGGATTGATACTCGCTTTTTGCGAATATATCCTGGCGCGTTTACCACTTTTTGTGGCGATGTTTTTTTTTAAGTATGATTCGATTAAATCATCTTTCAACTCTTCATTATCAACGTGAAAATCTATTCAACAAAAACTATTTGTTTGTATCTGTCACTCTCAATTAATTGGGTTTCAGAAAGAAAATTAACTGATATTAAAAATAACCACCGACGCACAATTAATTGATCAGAAAAATTATGCATGATTAAGATATCAATTTATGCAATTTCTTTATGAAATTGATAAGCCCAATTTTAACGCCATAAAAGAAAAGAAGGAAAATACCTGAAGTAGCTTTCATAGAAGGAAGAACATTTTAAAATTGTTTCACTGTAAAATTAACATTATAATGACAAAAAATAAAAACGCAGCACAATTTATAACGAATCTGACATCTAAGCAATATAATTTCTAATTTTGATGTTGTACATTTTTTAAGACAGTTTGTCACCTTGAATAGAACGTTTTTAGAAATCGTATTGGAGCAGTCCGACAGGCAAGTACGTTGTTGCAGTGTTTTTCCGATCCACTTCCGCTTTTGTTGAATTGGATTCGATCTTCTGTTTAAAGTAACATCATCGTCTTATGTCCTTTGTCTTTGCAACATCGATTATTTAATTGATGTTGAACACGTTTTATACACTTTCTGTGACCATCCAAGTTAACCTCAAACAGGATATTTAAATCGCTTTTCGTCCAGTTATAGGACTTATTATATTATACCTTAACCCCGAAGGGTTGAGATAGAAGTACGATATAATCACCAGAGAGAATGTTCTTTATTATATTTCAACACGAAAAATATAATTTATAATTCAAATGCAATCTAATCTTGTCTTTCTTATCTTTTTAATGGATAAAAAGGCACTCGCTTTTATACACTTTCTGTGACCATCCAAGTTAGCCTCAGGCGGGATATTTTAGTTTATTTTTGTGGGACGTGATCACGACATAAACTATAAAATTTGTTTTGGAACTATCGGGGTAGGTTTTGATTGCTTATAAGAATTTTGTTGATTATGCTTTGAACGCATGATTCTTGAACTTAATTAACTTGATATAATAAATACCAAATTTTCTTAGTGGTCATGATTTTTGACCATGGTTGCTACAGTAACTATTAACCAGGTAGACTTGGTAAACTGGGTTTGGCTACTTTAGGCCATTTTCAATGGATTTGAAGTGTGAAATTAACAAATTGAATGTTTCAAAAAAGTTTTTTGAAAATTCTCAGTAAACTATCATTGTCAATACTAATGAGGAAATGTGTCGACAATAGTAACATTTTCAAATCGAATTGCGATATTCCAACATGATAAAGAGCCCAGGGACTTGTTTTTCCTCATTAAAGATGTCTTAGGATACTTTTGAGGTCTATAATATATATAAACCATAATAAAGGGGTACATCGATATTGCACATGAGAAAGCATTCACACACCATATAAAATTAGGAAATTTGAGTCAATTTCCCAAACCCAAATTTTTATTTTTTCGTCTGGCCTCAAGTAAAAAATTACTGCTTCTGTTTGTGCTTTAACTAGATGTGTGGAGCAACCCTTGTTTCACCGAGACATGTCATATCTGCTTTACACTGCTTCAACCAAGATGCTGAGTCAGTCGATGACAACGGACCAAAAGGCGACTACAAGAGAAAACGAAGAGTTCTTGTTGGGAAACATGACAAAGGAAAGGGTGGCGATGAGTATGAGGTTAGTTCAATCCGTTTTATTAAGTGGGCTTTCCAATAATTCCCAGTTAAAAAAGTTTAGCCCAAATAGGTTTTTTAAAGTATGGATCACCGATTTAATACTGCATCAAGGAATTTTAATCTGAAACTTCAACCAGTGAGAAACTCGTATTAACAACGCACATTTTTTACGGTATGTATTTATGCATGTTTGCGATAAATTAATATTTTTGAAAAAATTTAAGAAACACATTTGAAAACAACTCGTAGTCAAAATAGGAAACGATAATATACACAAAAAATAAAAGATTCTAAAAAGTATAAACAAAAATGAAATGAAAAATATCATTTAAATATTCTATACACTAAATTACATTCAAGAAAAAAATGATAGACGTTTGACGATTTTGATATTGGTGTTTATGTTTGCACGTATTTCGACGATCTGTTTTTATATGGCACTGAAAACGCTTTTATCGCTGTTTCAGGGATTTTTGAGACACCTCAGAAACTTTGCGTTAGCAAACTTCATATAAAAAAAAAAAAAAAAAAAATAGCGTCGTAGTTGACATGTTCACGTCACAGCCTGAACATCTCGGGTTGGAATTAAGTTCGACTCGTGAAACCATGACCACCACTCGATCTAGAGTGTCAAGACGTATGTAAGCTGAGTCTTTTTTAAATATTTGCTGTGGCCTGTTCGTGAACCTACCGTGCCTATGTAGCCTATGTATTGTTCACAGCTACCTGCAAAATGTCTTGCTGAAGGGCACGCTTGATGGTGAAACGGTCAAGCATCGAACCATCGGACTTCCGGACAATACGATTGCGCCTAACCTACTGCCATCGACCCGGGCTGTAGGCTGAATCGAACGTTCACTCTCACATCTTTCAAACAACACTGACATCATTCTTAAAGTTTGGGGGGTGAATTACTTTTTACCCCACGTAATTGTACGGTATCATTATTTCCTCTAATTTCGATGTTTTCCACCATTTTGTTTTCAACAGATTGCACTTGTTCGCCAACATCCTAAAGGATTAACGAATCCAATTGTCATTTATGACATTGTGTTGATTACAACGGCAAAAGATATCATTTTCAACGACAAAATTCAACCAGTATGCCTGCCAAAATTTAAGGCAGAAAAAGCACATGGTGGGTTAACGGTACTCAAGTAAGTCCTCAGGCTAATTCCAACTATAATTGTGACAAAAATGCAGTGAAATTACTGATCCTTGACAGATATTTTATTTTGTGATATTGAAATAAAACTATAAAATCGACTTTTTTGGCCAATTATTAAGGGAATTTACCGTACTTTTGTTCACAATACAGGACAGATTTTTCAACGCATATTTTATAATGCAGGAACATGGTGCTGGGCTTATGGCTGGGGAAGAACAGGGGGATCAGGAGGAGATGGTTTCTTGAAACAAGTCCATCTTGAAATTGGAAACACGGCAGCTTGTGTGAAATCCTTTCCCACCATTCCCAATGCAGAAAGTGCCCTTTCGCCTGATATCGCAGTTTGTGCCGGTACAGAAAAAGGACAAGACACGTGTCAAGGTGACAGGTATGAAATGAAAAAAAAATTAGTAAAAAAACACGGGTTTTGTCCATGCGAAAACAAATCCTAATTTGTCAAACATTCTTCATGCACTGCGAGTATAGTGTCATATTTGGAACCTTAAAACAAGGGGAACAAAAGTTGAAAAATGTTGATAAAAAAATCTTTATGTTATAACCCGCGTCGTAGTAAAAAAAAAACTAGCATTTATCATATCGCTGAGTAAATCTGCCCATAAATCGCGTCGCATGCAGATGCGAACATTTTTCCCATTGTGGCGTTCCAGTTCTTGAAACTGGTCGAATACCGGCCTAACTATTGTACGATGATAGGTCACGAAACATTTCTGGATATTTTACGTCTTAAAGCAGTTACAAAAAAATTCCATGTTTTTTGATGGTCCAGTGGGGACTAAAGGTGTGGTCCATCAACAGCCCATATTTGGCACGAATCTCATCAACATAGCGTTTTCAGATTTTGGAAATATACAAGTACTGCCAATGACCAATTACTTTGTATTCTCTGGCTACCTTCATAATATAGACTGACAAATTGATTAACAGGATTATTAACTAACATTTTCAATTGTATAGCGGAGGACCACTTACCTGCCAAGAGGATGGGAAAACGGTTTTGTACGGAGCAACCAGCTATGGTAATGAATGCGGATCTGGAAAATATGCTGTTTATGCGTCTGTGTCTTACGCACTCGAGTGGCTTTGTTGCTACATGGCTGAGATACCTGGATGTCAGGGTGTTAGTTGTAACCCTAGAGGATATAACTGAGTAATTTAATTGTGTAATCGAGTTATTCAAATGTATCTTCGGATTAAATATTAAGAATATTACTTTATGTGTTTGTATGAAATATAATGTCTTGCTTCCTATTACTAATGCTCCTGTACTTCCCTAGACGTAGATCAAGTGTTTTCAAGCCTCGGAGTTGTATAAGATCTATCAATTAGTTTAGACAATGGTATCCATGTGTTAATTAATAATTGACACATTATATTGATAACTTAGGCAAAGCAGCGATCGAATCGGCAGGTTATTAATCGACAAACGGATATGTTCGGCTGGTGTGCATTCTTCCCTTAGATAACACAATTAAGTACCTTCAAATAATTTTTCATTCATTGTTTTATAGCCACTTCTTGGAGTGGATCACTCTGACCAAGGCCCTGAACCAGCGACCACTTATAGGCGAACAGGTTTAATATTGCTGGAAAAGATACCATCTTTTTTGTTTGGCTTAGCCTACCCAAGTTTTTACATCTTCGGTTGAGTGGTGGGGATGGATTAACGAGCCAGACTCACCAGCACTCAAACCCGAGATATTCCACTTGCGATGCCAACATATCTAACCACTATGCCATGGCGCCCGCAAATTGACCCGATATTATTCTTCCTGCTCTGCAATTCACTGATTGCATTTGGGGATTTTTCAAAGTATTTATATAGTGTTTATCTCGCTCTGGGGGGGATTTTTAAAGTTTCGACTCTCGCTCTGGGCAAATTTCGACAATATATATAATATATATGTATACATATACATTATGCCAACATTTATCGTGCTATTTTACCTTTAACTTAATATTTGACTTGATATAAATCTGAACCCCACCTTAGGGACACTGATGTAGCATCATATTAACCGATTAAATTTATGAACTTATTGATACAATGGCAACTTTTGTGAATGCAAAAATGCATTTTGACTTGTGTGATGATAGGATAGAGAAGAAAAGCAGGAACCATGGATTCGAAGTCGAAAAAAAGGAAAACAAAGCAAAGCCCTCTTCTAAAGTGGGTAGGTTAATTTCAAAATATAATATATACTACGCTATTGTTTTAGCATCACGATCATTTTTTCGGACTTGAGACAAAAATTAAGACCACATGTCTAGAATGTTTGATGCTATATACCGATGCAAACGCTGTTCTATCGAGATTAAAAAAAGCTTTCACAGAACAAATATTTACCTTGCCGCAACTTTTTCGCGCTTTTCAGGCTGTTGGAGTTTTGGTGAACGGGTAAGATATTACAGAATATAACTAAAAAATAGTGCCAATCCTTTGAAAAAGCTAGTTTAGTTTCCACACGCATGCCTTCTTCTGGAATAAAATCTATAATCTTTAACTAATCAGAATACTTTTTTATGTTTTACAGATCCGGCAGCTAGAGATAAGAAAACGAAATTATGCTTTTTGTAATTTGATGGATTGATTCTATTGATTGCTGTTTTCTTGTTTACAACCGCTGCAACATGTTCGGAAGAACTTATGAGTGAGTTGCCTGGTTGGTGGTGAAAAATGTTCAAAATATGTTAAATAGTAATATTTATTCTGTATGTGAAATAACAATATTAACCTCATTTGACTTTTCATTTAGGGATCCTTTCACTGGAAAAGATGTCTCCCTCTATGTGTAAGCCGAGTATGAACGGAATTGCTGGTGGCATAAAACACCAAAACCCAGGTACGTCTGTAAATAGTCGTTGGCAAAGAGTTTTGTTTAGGATGATCCCTTCAAAAGCATTATGTTAAGAAAAAAAGTTTTCAGATTATCGTTTGGAAGATATACAAGAGTTTGTTTGTTCACAACTACTGATATCAACTCACACGAGTCTCAATGATTATCTTCATCCTAAATTAATAAAAATTTTTATTGGAACTTTATACCTGTAGCGTTTCTCGATCTTAGTGTTTCTACACATAAACTTCAATTACAACCGAACTCTATTTATTGAGAACAGTGACACAACTTAACAAAGACATGGTAAACATATAAGATAAACAGACATCCACATGCTAGCACTGCAATATGGTAATGACGATAGAGACGAATTGGTGTATCGCAATGCGTCGCGACAATTAAGGATTATCGCGTTACTCATCAAGGAGTAAACAACACATTACGTCACAATACCCATGATAGGCTTGATGTGCCGTAGGAGGAATTCCCTATTTATCATCCCCTCTCTCGTGTTTGAGATGTTCTCTGCTTTAAGTGCAGTTGTTTATGCAACATTTGTAGTAGGTGTTCAACATATCAGTGGTATAGTCAGTTGGTTCCTTTAAGGCGCGATTCTTGGCATTCCTGAGAGCGAGTTTCAATGAAAAAATGCATTTAAAAAAGAATGTAACAATATTCCGCAATAGTTTTAATGATATTTTTTTTTAGATGATGGGCCATATAAAGACTACGACATATCTGGTGTTGGCAATAAGAGTTTTATTCATATTTATGATCAAAAGAATGTCTATTTTTCACCCTTTGAAACATTAACTTTGTTTCAATCCCCGTTGGATGGTGTTGCCCAGACGCGGCCTTCTGGACCGCATGCTCGACAAGATAAATTTCTTGACTGGGGCATCAATTTGTCAATAAGTTTTCAACTGCCAAAAAGAGAGACCTTTGGACTATACCCACCCCCTCTGAATGGGTTCAAGTAAATTCAGAGCCAACATGCTGTATCCCGAAGTAGAATTAAAAAGCAGTCTATTCGTGGACAAACAAAGAAAAAGGGATAAACTAATTATATTTTACTGTATGCAATTGACAATACTATTCAGTAAAAAAAAAATATGTTGTGCCTCTTGATTTATTCCACGCCAAATGAGTACAAAAAAAGTGGGAAAATATCACCCACAATCACCCAACCTGGCCATGGTGAAAAAATGAAACCATTTATCACTTCTTTGTTTGATTTAAGTTGCCTCTTACGATACACAGAAAATACATTAGGACTATTCTAAAGTCCCTAACTACATGGACAGGTTTAGAGGGCACTGGTTGGTACTATATCTTTTGATAGCTTTTTGTTATTAATTGCAACATTATTTTAACTATTTTTCAACATTTTTTCAATAGAAAAAAATATTAATTCCGGCTACAACTTGTATAGTTTCCGACATGTTTTAGGTGTAATTCTAATGAAGCGTTCTGTTTCAGATTTTGTGTGTGGATCTCCAATAAGAAGTGTAAAAAAAGCATGACAAAAAATATTTATTTTTTTACGCTAAAAGTCATTTTCTAGCAAGTGCATCGTGCGTAACAATTGAAATTGATCACGTGACAAAGTTTTTAAACTACTACAGAAAAAAAGCTGTGCTTCTTTTAAAACACATCCAAAGTGTCAAATTAAAGGCAATAACAAGATCTTCAAATTGAATTGAAAAAAAAAATTATTTAAATAATCTTGCCGGGAGAAAAATGGGTTTGTCTGTCGCACAAATAAGTTTTGGTGCAGTTCGTTTGGTCTACCACCAATAAGAGGGATTCTGTTTCCTAATTGTTACATCATGCCCTGTGTCTGTTTCACCCACCATTGTACTACAATATGAATACACTCTTCTTCAATGCAAAGTTACAAAATTGTTATTAGAAATTACGAGTGTTTGTCCAACAAATACTTATCCAGTTACTTTTTTCGGTATATACATAAGTTCAAAAGCTTTTCCTACATCAGTTTACCAAAATAAAAAAAAACCCTTCATTACGACGTCGGGGATTTTTATCATCACGCGCTCATTCGTGCGGTGACATTTGGAACGTTGCGAATATCCTCTTGCCAGAAAAAGAAGAACGCTAATTAACAACATTCGCCCGCATGTTTAGACGAAGATTTATCGATCAATTGTCGAAAGGCTAATGACTGATTTTAATCATTTGTAGTTTGTTCTCGATTCAAATTGGGAAATTGAATTTCCCCATTCCATCACCCAACTCCGTTTTTATTATTTTATGTAGCAATTAAAACAAAACATTTCACAAATAAATTCATTCATTTTTTATTTCATTTTTTTTTTCATTACAGTTGAAATTCAGAATTACAATCACGATGACTCCTCATTTCAACCAATTTCCATCATCAACATATGGAAGTCCAAGTTGAGGTTCATCTTCTGGATTTCATTCGCCAGGTTATGGTTATGGTGAAAGTTACGGACCCGATGCCACCAGTTTAGGTGGTGATTCATATATTTACGGAACTTGTTCTTCAAACTATGGTCCTGGTTCACCTTGTGGTTTTAGTTACGGATCTGGTTCTTCAGACTATGATTCTGGATTTTCTTTCGGCCATGGGACAAATTCATCTTATGGCAGTTATGGGCACGTTTCTACGTACTGATCAAATTATGGTTCTGGTTCTGATTCTATTCATGAGTTAGGTTAGTTCATCAGAATTCGAGTCGCACTATGGTTCCTGTCCTATTGGTTATGGAACAGGCTCTTCGTCTTCCGGTGGATCAACATATGGTACATTATCCTCCGGGAGCTCGCCCGACCAGGTGGGTCCGAATCGTGCATACATTCTGCTAGCCCATATTTGGGCTCTAAACTAGTCCCAGGAGAAACAAAAAGTCACTGGTCTTACAAGCAAAAATCCCCGTCCCCATCTTGAGACTCTGGAGCTGGATCGAGCTTTGGAGTGGCACTATCACTGGATGATTCATCAATCAGGTACTGATCAATTGAAATAAAATTACACTTTGTTAAAGTTAACCAATTTTCACCTAATGAGTTTTTTATTCAGTACCAGGGTGACATTATTTTGTTTTGCTTCGGGTTTCTCAGAAATTAAGGCAATTTACTTCGGATGTTAAAAATTCGACTAATACGTAAAAAAGCGCTTTTTACCAGGTGTACAATCGCCTCCAACACACGACTTCAACGATGCGTTTATAAATCCTGCCAGCTTTAGAGATTTCATCGAAACTTCTATATTTACAATGAAAGTTAGTCATTACAGATCCTCCAAAACCTGATTCTCCATTAAGTCAAACACTTACTAACAAATACTATTTTGTTGTGGTCTAAAGATCACCATGCTCAAATTAAGCGCCTATAAAAACCGAATACAAGATTTTGCATACATTGCGTGTCCGCCCAAAGGGGATTTGAATATTCACGCTGTTGCGAACTAGGGATACGCGAGTCCGATGATTACGATGGATAATTGATGAATCAAATCTTATATCGTTCGTAAAAAAATAATTATTTTTATTAGAAATCAGAATAGTGAATGCCCAAATAACTTGTAATTATAATATCTTGGTTAATTTGAAAAAAAAACGCGAAATTGGCACCTTTTTTAAAATTCAAAAGCAATTTGTGCTTGATTTGTCAACTTTAGAAGAATTTTTTAGAAAATTATTTCAAACAATATATTGCCGGAATTAGAAAAATTTATTTTTGTTCGAAAAATCGGCATAATGCATACCGATACATATTCTTAAATTGCATAATTGTGAAATTTCCAATTTCCCTTGCTTGTAATTGAAAATGACATGTCTCGCGTAGACGTTTTTTTTCAATTCAAGGTAATTTATGCCAAATTTGGCAAACATTATGGGTTTTGTAATTACTACGCTCGATTTAAGCGTGACCAATCAAGACATGTACAATTGAATTTGCTGACGCTGCACATCGAAATGAAAAGGGGTTGTATACGTTCTGAGACCCGGCGCAAGTCACGCGATTGTCCTAAAGTATGTCACAGAACAATGTCTAACTTGGAATGTCTGAAATGAGAGCGATTAATGCTATGGTTCTTGTACAGCTGAGCTAAGCTGAGGAATGCATGATAATCATCTCACGGAGAAATGAAATAATATATTGAAATTACTATTTTTGAGAACAATAAAGGCTGTTTTACTCTTCCTTATACAAATACCCCATTAATTATAAAAAATAATAACAGAAAATCTGATTTGTGTTACACAGATCTGACCGAAACCAATAATAATAATAGTACCAAGATGATCCTGAGAATATTGCCTCGGGCTTATCAAGAAGTGGTAGATTATTGTACCATCGCTCGGCGCAGATACCACAGCGGTTCAATTCCGTTTGGGATGTATCATTTGGAGGATCGGTGCCGTTTCAAAAACTACTGACATTCTTAATTTTTTTTCTCTCACAAACATTTCCAATTAGCTTCCCCCGTTTTAACTGAATCAGAAATTTGCCACGCATAAGTCACTGATGGCGTCTCATCGACGTGGCCCATCAGTGACAAGCAATTCAATTTAACGGTTGCAAAAAAAACCTCGAACGGCTGTCTGAACGTGAGTTTTTTTATACGAGTCCACTTTATGCAAGGCCGAAATCAGCGTCAAAATGAGTTAAAAAGGCCACTCAAAAAGCACAGAGTTATTACAGGATAAACTGCCAGTAACTACAGTCTAAGTAAAAAAACATTCAATACAGAACTAAACTACCATGGTATGGTGCAGTGGGGGTATCTGCCCAGGTCGGTGATGAAACCATCTCGTATATAAACCATCGTGTATATATCTGAACATGCAATCGCATTATTAATTAGACTTTCAATTTCTTTTTGTGAAGTTATCAGAACGTCAAGAATATTGAGTTTGAACGTTGAATATATTTATTTTTGCCCTATGCCATATCTGAGCGTATTCAAGCGGTAGAGGATGAAATAAACAGCCATAGAAATATTGCACAACGACTCTCAAGTACGAGATGAGTTGTCTTATTTACAATATTTAGTTTCTATACTTGAAATGATATTTGTGAAAAATGCTACGTAAATTTTGGGCTCTTATTCGTTGATTTACTATGCTTTTGCTGGAGGCTTCCAATATGACGTCATATTTTGTTGTACTTTTTCAAATTTTGTTAACACCAAAAGTTCGAAAATGATTCGGGCATTGAAAAATAGAATTTCTCATTTTTAATTTTAGTTGTTTGAAACTAAATTTAAAAATGCAAAATTTTTACACAAAAGTTTGTTCTAAACCAATGTCTTATCACAAATCAACATTCGATAAAAACTCGATATAAATTTTCGAATCGATTATAATCAAGAATTTAAAACTGCAACTGATGACTGCGAAGAATTATATATTAAATCTGACCGGATGGATGCAAAACAATGAAAAAATTTGAATATTTGATTTGACATCGAAATTAATATATATTCCACTTCATTAACCCGGCCAACTGCCGTAACATCATATTATCTGAGTAAATTTACAAAAAAAAAACGATTGTTAGAAGGGCATCTTTTGTGAATGCGAAATGCATTTTGGAGCTAATGTGGAATCATTATGACGTCATAAAAACCAGTTCAAAATGAATTTATTTATGAAAACGAACTTGTGCGATCTTAGGGTATCTGAAGTAAGAAGTAAATAGGAACCATGGGCCCGAAACCAGCGAATACAAGTGCAAAGCCCGCTGCTAAAGGAGGTAAGTGACACGCAAAACATCATGTCATAATTTTGTTTTAACAGAATAGTCGAGGTTCAACGAGTGACCCATGCTTAATTCAGAACTCTGCGTGCAAAAATTCCAATTTTTAAAAAGTGATAGATGTTATTATCATCAACCAGTGCAGATACATTCCCGGTACTTCACCACGTCGGTTAAATTTGTCTGACGAAACGATGGGCGTTCGATGCAAAGTCCATACAAACTCACATCTACCAGATTGACAGAAAAAATTATCGAGAATAACAAATTGGCCATAGACGTTTTAGCATTGGAGAAGAGAGACAGCACGTTAGTGATGCTTTCCGTACATTTTGAGCGGTAGATATTTAGACGAATGAGCATAATATTATAGAATATAATCCAAACTAATTGCCCTGTCTTTAGCACAACTGGTTTACCGAATTTTCCGATAATATTTTTTTTTCATATTCCGCAGTAATAGATCCAGCAGCTAGAGATAAGAAAATCGGAATCATACTTTTTGTTATTGATGGATTGATTCTATTGATTGCTGTTTTGTTGTTTGCAACCGCTCCAACATGTACGGAAGATTTTATGGGTGAGCTAATAGGCGTAGATGGACCGCCTTTATACGACGTCATTCCGATGAAAACTTAACCAAACATGCGAAGAATGGTTGACTAAAGTATACAAATTTACCGACAAATGAAGTAAATCAAATTGAAATTGTTCCGAATTATATAAAACAGTGTTTCAGGGTTCAAAAAAAGCGGAAAATTTGGGCGTTTGGATTGATTGAAATATTGGCAATACTTGAAAAGATGTAGGCAGAAAATATATTCACGTTTTGTTCACGTTTCATTTGCTTCTTACTTTTGCAGATGATGTTCAATACGAGGATTTCAACATATCTGACGTTGGCAGTAGTAAGAGCTATGTTTTTTAGGATAGATCAAAGAGAGCGTATTTTCATTTAAGAAACAAGTAGTTGGTTTGAAACGAAATTCATCATTATTCGTGACAGTGTATAAAATTTTTTTATTGTGCTTTGTTAAGTTTAACTCACTATTGGATCATGCGACCTAGATGCGTCCATTTGTGGCACAGGAACTATGTATATAGAGACCCGTGGGTGTTTTTTAACATGCTTCAGCTATTCCCGAAATGGTAATTGACCTTCTTTACAATTCCATAGTGCTTTACCCTATTTGGGCCATCGAACCAAGCATCAGGCTTGAATCTTTAATTTTATTTCAGGTGATGGCGGGCGTGATGGCCTATCGCATGTTGTTGGCGTCTCAGAGTCCAGCTCGTTAATACATGCTCACTACTCTTCCTAGAGCGTAATAACTTGGGCGAGAAATGACGAACCGAAAAAATCATAATTGGTCAAAAGATCATGGTTACTGATATATTACTGATTTGTTGTCACCAATTTGCGATTGATTAAAATTATTTGAGCTTTGTTCAATACGAATCGTAGAAAAGAATTTCCCAGACTAGCTCTATTTTCGATCAGATGTTGGCAATTAAAAATAACGTTATTCAAATTGAAATTTGCAATTGAAATTTCCCTTTTTATTGCAGTCGAGATTCAGAATTGGGGTCACGAGACTCCTCTTTTCAACCAGTTTCAACCATCATCATATGGAAGTTCATCTTACGGTTCAAGTTCGCCCTCAACATCGTCTTTCTGGAGTTCAATTTTTGGTAGCGCATCATCTACTCCTGACACTGGATCAAGCCAAAGTTCTTCTTATGGATCTGGTTCTACTTATGGAACTGGTTCGTCTGGTTATGGTTATGGTGAAAGTTACGGACCCGACGCCACCAGTTTGGGTGGCGATTCATTATATGGTTACGGAACTGGTTCGACATATGGCTCAACTTATGGGACTGGGTCTTCAAGTTATTCTAGTTCATATTATGGTTCTAGCTACGGAAGTGGTTCTTCGAGTTATGGTACTGGTTCGTCTCATGATTCCAGCTACGGAACAGGTTTTTCGAGCTATGGTAGTGGTTCAACTTATGATTCCATTTATGGAACTGGTTTTTCAGGTACCGGTAATAGTGGAAGTTATGGACCTGATGTCTCTAGTTTAGGAGATGGTTCATCTTCTGGTCATTGGACAGATTCGTCTTATGGCAGTTATGGTACCGGTTCTACTTACGGATCAAATTATGGTTCTGGTTCTAGTTCCCCCTACGGGTCAAGTTCTGGTTCTGCTTCATCAGCATTTGGATCGTACTATGGTTCTAGTTCCCCTGATTATGGAACAGATTCATCTTCTTCCGGTGGATCGGTATATGGTACAGGATCATCAGGCAGTTACACATCGACTGGAACGGATAGTTCTGGATGGGGCACAGGTTCTACATCAGGAACGGGTTCCGATGCTTCAAGCTCTGGATCGGGACTCGGCGCTTGGATGGTTCTTAAGCCTGTATCTCCATCAGGTTCAGTAACTTCATTAGTTGATCAAGGGATAACAGTAGGTATTGGAGGCGGTGGAGGAGGAACTAGTCCAGGTTCCGGAACCAGCCCAAATTCTGGCCCCGACCTTGCTCCAGGGGAAACCTTGAGTTATTGGGTTTACAAGCCAGTATCTCCGTCACCATCTGGCGGATCAGGTGTAGGATCAAGCTTTGGTGTGGCGCCATCACCGGATGGTTCATCGAGTCAAATAACCGGAATAAACTCAGGATTTGGTTCAGGTATTTAACTTTTATTACATTATTGATGGCTGGGACGAATGAAGCCATATTTTATCTTTAACCTCATTATATATTCATTTCATAAACGTTGAATTTTAAACTGTCTCGCAAGACCATTGATAAATGTATATTACACTGTAAAAAATACTGTAAACTCACTGTTGGTTGTTGTAATTCAACTCGACAATAAGGCTATTTTAACTATATTACAACAATTTTAGCTAAATCAAAAATTTTTATTTTTATTGAGGGACCGCGTATCATCGACGCGATCCTTCAGTGACTCATGCTTGACAAAACATGTTTCGATAAAATATTTCTAACTGGCAATTCATTTTAACGTGTTACAAAAAACATTGAACTCGAACGGATGTCTGAACGTTAATTTGATTTTATAAAAGTTCACTCGAAGCAAGGTTAAAATCAGCGCTAAAAGTAACGGCCACTCTAAGGGCATAGAGCTACTGCAAGATATTCCAACTACACTCGAGATTGACTTCACTAGTTCTGGATTGCTGATGAATCGCTCCGCTGAGATACGGTCAAACAGAAGCCCTTATTCGACTAACTAAGGCGATTTCAGATGTTAGGAAATTAATGAATAATTCAAAGTAATTAATATTTAATAGTAAAATGTTACCAAATAATTTTTTTTTGGAGAAATTTGTCTGGTAAAATAGCCTAGTGGTTTGCATGTTGGTATCGCAGTTTGAGAATATAGGGTAGCAGTGCCGGGAAGTTGAACCCGTCATTTTCGCATTAACTCAGGGCCAAATAAGCATTTAATATTTAAACTAGAGTTCAACGATTTAACCACAAAACTGGATAAAACTGGGACTAAGAAATCTATTTCTATTATCAAAACTTGATAGTAGCTAGATTGAACACACGATTAAAACGACGCTTTTGGTAAAGAATGTATGACATTGTGTTTCTTAAAATATATTCATTTTTACGGTAATCTTTTTCAGTACATAGGTAAACTTTTAACAGAAAAGGCGATAATATAAGTAAACTTTTACCAAGAATTGTCAACACTAGTGAAGAAATTTTGGTAAGCTCGGCCTAACTAGAAAGGCTTGTTTTTCCAAACTGTCGGCTAATCGTCTATAAATGGCCACTGGTAGAGGGTCTTCTTCAAGGCTATAAACTCGAAACGAGCATTAGAACCATCTATAACGTACATGTGCCCGATTCAATTTAAATTTTAACTATTTTTGAAAGTGCCATACTTTTTCAGGATTTGGAACTGGTTCGAGCGGTTCGGGAGGTTCTTCCGGGTCATCGTGGGGAAGCGGTGGTTCGCCATCCGGGGGGAGCACGGCTGCAGGAGGACCATATAAATGTGAGTTAATTATAACTTAGAAATAAATTCAAACAATATATTATTTGTTTTAATTATTAAGAATCACACGTGCCAAGAAGCGGTGTCAATTAGGGTGGGAAGCCACTTCTTAGAGGATCTGTCCAAAGCCCTGTGCCAGCAGTCCACTTGAGACGCACATGGTTACAATTGCTGGGATCTTTTATGAACTTTTCCCGTTCGGCTTAGCCTACCCAGGTTATTACACCCTAGGTTGAGTGGCGGGCATGGATAATCCAGTCGGGCTCGCCGGGACTTAAACCCGAGATCTTCAACATGCAATTTCAACATGTTTGACAACTAGGCCATCGCGACTGCAAAAATATTCTTATCAATTACACACAACCGAAGGAAGTAAAACAAAGTAATTTTTAAAAAACATACCTAAATATTGGCATTGTCGGCATATTCAATCATTAGCCCATGCTTAAAATTGTATGTTTTCACAAAAAAATATCTTATCCGTCAATACGACTTTATATGGCTAATAATTAGTAATGTATAATCGAATAAGGCAGGATGAGTATTATATTTCAAAACGCGACCCCTAATACAAACACCAGCTTCAAATCAGAAAAAAGGTTTAGGCCAAACCTTTTACTTATTTTCCGTGTCCATAGACATCAACTGTTGGAGGAAATCATAAGAAGCTGTCTTCTCAAATAAGGTGCGGCCGCGACGTACAGCAAACATCCGGCGTGTAACCCCCCCCCCCCCCCCCCCCCCCCCCCCCCCCCCCCCCCCCCCCCCCCCCCCCCCCCCGGATACAAGATAAAGTATACAAAGTCCTTGACAAGTTACACCGTCGTCAAATAAAACACCCCACAATGTGGTGATTTAATTAACATTTGTAGACGCAGATCTGGTTGATATGATTCCTGAAGATCGATTTACCAATACAAATTTTCAGTGTGGAGTTTCAAAAGTCAAGCCAAACTTAAGGCCGGGTAGAGTTGTAGGTATGGTTAGTATGACTAAATATTTCCTCTAGGCTTTCGGTGGTGATTCTGGGTCCAAGGAAGTATAATATGGCTTTGGTGGTTAGCAGAATATATCGTATGGTTAGATATTCTTGTTTATCAGTGCAATGTAAGGCTAGGAATGCTCGGAGGTATTCGTATAAATAATGAAACAATTGACATATTATGCAAACCGATTTGCAAAAAGTTTTAAAATATATTTATTGAAAGGTTTTTCTCAAGATAATCACAGAAACATGTATTCGCACCTTAGGAAACGTTCATTCATCTTAATCGATTCGAATTTTAACTCCAAAAAAGAAATTTTCAGTCGTAACTAACATTTGACATAAAGTTTCGCTGTTTTCAGCACTATTCAATGAGCTTTTTGTTGCGACAATACAGCTATACCAACATAGAAAACACTCTCATTTCATATAGGTGGAACGGTAGCGATTGCACACAGTTGGCCTTGGGCAGTAAGTCTGATGAGACGTTATGAACCAGATGCATTCGGCAACCCATTCCTTCAACATGTAAGTTATGTGAAGTAGCAATGACAACCTAGTTTTTAACTTTAAACTAGGTAGAGTAAAACGAATCACTAAGTACCCAAGTTTCACTTTCAGTACTAGGTAGTACCTTGATTATGAACCAGGTAAAATCGGTAAACTCGGTTTGGTTACTTTAGGTAGTTTTCAATAGATTTGAAGAGTGAAATTAACAAATGGAATGTTTCAAAAAAGTTTTTTGAAAATATTCTCATTAAACTATCATTGTCAGTATTAATAAGGAAATGTCGTCGACAATAGTAATATTTCCCAATCGAATTGCGATATTCCAACATGATAAAGAGCTCGGGGACTTGTTTTTCCTCATTGAAGATGTCTCAGGATACCTTTGAGGTTCATAATATATTTAAACCATAATAAACTGGTGCATCAATATTACACATGAGAAAGCATTCACAAACCATATAAAATTAGGAAATTTGAGTCAATTTTCGAACCCAAAATTCATTTTGTTTATTTGGCCTTAATGTAAAAAATTAACGTTTTTGTTTGTGCTTTAATTAGATGTGTGGGGCAACACTTGTTTCACCGAGACATGTCATATCTGCTTTACACTGCTTCACCAAAGTTGCTGAGTCAGTCGATGACAACGGACCAAAAGGCGACTACAAGAGAAAACGAAGAGTATATGTTGGAAAACATGAAAAAGAAAAGGGTGGTGAGGAGTATGAGGTTAGTTCATTCCGTTTTATTAAGTGCGCTTTTCAATATTTCCCAGTTAAAAAAGTTTTGCCCAAATTGTTTTTAAAGTATGAATCACCGATTTAATACTGCACCGAGGAATGTTTTATCTGAATTATTTAACCAGCGAGAAACTCTGCAGATTATTTTCGGTATTCATTTGAGCATGTTTGCGATAAATTATTATTTTTGAACACATTTGAAAATAACTCGTAGTTAAAAAAAGAAACGATAATATACGCAAAAAATGAAAGATACTAAAAAGTATAAACAAAAATGAAATGAAAAATAGCATTGAAATATTCTATGCACTAAAATAGATTTTAAAAAAAATGATAGAAGTTTGACGACGTTGATATTGGTGATTATGTATGCACGTATTCCGACGAGATGTTTTTACATGGGACTCGGAACGCTCCTATTACTGTTTCAGAGATTTTTGAGACACCTCGGAAACTTTGCTTTCAGCAAACTTCATAAAATAGCCTAGTAGTTAACATGTTCACGTAACAGCCTGAACATCTCGGGATGGAATCCCGACAAGTTCGACTCGTTAACCCATGACCACCACTCGATACAGAGTGTCATAAAGTATGTGGGCTGAGTCGAACGTCAACTCTCACACCCCTCAAACAACACTGACATCATCCGGAAAGTTTAGGGGGTTAATTAATTTTTACCACACGAAATTGCACGGTATCAGAATTTTCTTTAATTCCTGTGTTTTCCACCATTTTATTTCAGATTGCACTTATTCGCCAACATCCTAAAGGATTAACGAAACCCGTTGCCGTTTATGACATTGTGTTGATTACAACCGCAAAAGAGATCATTTTCAACGACAAAATTCAACCAGTATGCCTGCCAAAATTTAAGGCAGAAAAAGCACATGGTGGGTTTACGGCGCTCAAGCATGTCCTCTTGCTTATTTTAACTATAACAGTAACTAAAAAGGCAGTGAAATTATCGATCTTTGGCAGCATTATATGTTGTGATATTAGAATAGCCTTTTTTGGCCAAATATTAAGTAAACTTAACGTACTTTTGTTTACAGCGCAGAACTGCTTTTCTACCGTATATTTTATAATACAGGAACGTGGTGCTGGGCTTACGGCTGGGGAAGTACAGGGACATCAGGAGGGGAAGCTTTCTTGAAACAAGTCCATCTTGAAATTGGAAACGCGGCAGCTTGTGCGAAATCCTTTCCACAGTTTCCCAATGCAGAACGTTTAGTTTCCCCTAATATCGCAGTTTGTGCCGGTACAGAAAAAGGACAAGACACGTGTCAAGGTGACAGGTATGAAATGAGAAAATATGTAAACAAACATGGGTTTTGTCCATGCGAAAAGAAATCTTAATTTTTCAAACATTTGGCATGCACTGCGATATATAGAACCTTAAACAGGTTATAAAATAGTTGAAAGAAAATTTCGATGTTTTTTGGTCGTCTAGTGGGGACTAAAGGTGTGGTCCATCAACAGCCATATTTGACACGAATCTCATCAACATAGCGTTTTCAGATTTTGGAAATATACAAGTACTGCAAATGACCAATTACCAATTTGTATTCTCTGGCTACCTTCATAATATAGACTGACAAATTGATTAACAGGATTATTAACTAACATTTTCAATTGTATAGCGGAGGACCACTTACCTGCCAAGAGGATGGGAAAACGGTTTTGTACGGAGCAACCAGCTATGGTAATGAATGTGGATCAGGCGATTATGCTGTTTATGCGTCTGTGTCTTACGCACTCGAGTGGTTTTGCTGTTACATGGCTGAGATACCTGGGTGTCAGGGTGTTAGTTGTAACCCTAGAGGATATAACTGAGTAATTTAATTGTGTAATCGAATTATTTCAATGTGTCTTCGGAATAAATATTAAGAATATTACTTTATGTGTCTGTATGAAATATATTGTCTTGCTTCCTATTAACAATGCTCCTGTACTTCACAAGACGTAGATCAAGTGTTTTCAAGCCTCGGAGTTGTGTAAGATCTATCAATTAGTTTAGACAATGGTATCCATGTGTTAATTAATATTTGACACTTTATATTGATAACTTAGGCAAAGCAGCGATGGAATCGGCAGGTTATTAATCGACAAACGGATATGTTCGAAAGGTGTGAATTCTCCTCTTAAATAAGTATTGAGTACCTCCAAACATTAAGTACCTTCAAATATTTTTTATAGCCACTTCATGGAGTGGATCCCCGCGTCCAAGGCCCTGAACCAGCAACCACTTATAGGCGAACAGGGTTAGTATTGCTGAAAGATAATATCTTTTTTTGTTCGGCCTAGCCTACCCAAGGTTATTACACCCTAGGTTGAGTGATGGGCATGAATTTAACGAGCGGGACTCGACAGCACTAGAATCCGAGATGTTCAGCCTGCGATGCCAACATATTTAATCACTAGGCCATGGCGCCCACAATTTGGTCCAAAGTCGATTTATCTCAGCCCAGCCCAGAAGACTTTAAAAGTATTCAAGTATCTCTCGCTCTGGGCGAATTATATATATATATATATATAATATGAGTTGTGATCTATCCGCATTCAAGGTGACAAAGCAATACGCTTGAGTTGAGATATATCCCCATCCAAGGTGACATAGCAATACGCGCATGAGTTGTGATATATCCAAATCCAGGGTGGTGATATAGCAACACGCGTGAGTTGCGAAATATCTGCATCCAAAGTGACATAGCAATACGCGTGAGTTGCGATATATCCGCATTCAAGGTGACATAGCAATACGGGTAAGTTGCGACAAAGCAATACACGCGATTTGTGACAAATATGCATCACTGATGACATACCAATACGCAAGAGTTGTGACAAATCCGCATTTCTGGTGACATAGCAATACTCATGAGCTGTGCCAAATAAGCATCCTTGGTAGCATAGCGATACTCGTGAGTTGTGACCAATAAGTTTCTGTGGTGACACGAGGTTATAAAACATTACCAAGATAACCCGTAAACATGAATTTAGAATTTTCTAATGAAAGCAAATAAAATCCAATCAAAAGCCGCAAAAACGGTATTTTGTAAGCTCGCTTTGATAATATAATCATTTATCATGTATCTTGTATTAAATCAAATTGAATCATTTTGATTTTACCTAACCAACAAATGTTAAGGAAATATATTGTCTACTCTGACTCTTATACAAGGGTAGTAGATATTCCCCAATTACATTAAATTCCTAGAAAAAACGCAAACAAAATGCTTTAGAAATTTTTAGTGACTCAAAATATACCAAATCACACTGTCTTGCACCTGAACTTTGAACTGGAACTTTGGAAGAAGGGAGGAAATTGAAATTACTTCAAAATAGAGGTTTAAACGCATATAGCCATGAGGCAGCCAAGGAATGGTGCCATGGGTGCAAAAATGTTTTGAATAATTGGGTGTTAAAGTCTAAAATGAGCAAACTTACAGTAGTTGGTGCTGTGCCCCGAAAGTGCCAGGAAATGGTCATTCTACGTTTCTTTTTTCTGATCGCCGAGAAGAGGTCATGTCCCCACGGCCCTTCACCTTAAATACGCTAGTGCTTCCAATAGTCCGGAATATAGACTGAGGAATCGCTTAATAGCATCTCTTGCTGAAATTTGCAATTTTTTAATGGGGGGCCACTAACCTGTCAGAAGGATGGGGGAAGAAGTTTTGTTCGGAACAGGGAGTTATGGTAATAAATGTGGATCAAGAGAATATGCTGTTCATGGGTCTGTGTCTTACGCACTTGAGTGGCTTTGCTGAGATACCTAAATATCAGGATGTTAGTTGTAATCCTGAAGGATATAATTAAGGAATTCGATGTGCAATCGAATTATTTAAATAAATCTTCGAAATAAATAAGGAGAATGTAACTTTATCAGCCGGTTTAAAATTAAGTGTCTTGCTTCCTGTTAATAATGCTTCTATTCTCCACAAGACAAAAATCTAGTATCTTCAAACCACGGAGTTGTATAAGATTTATTGAATAGTTTAGACAATATTGTTCAAGGCATATATAGCGCAAAATATGTTATTAAATAATTAATACTTTATATCAATAACCTTAGATCGAGACAGCTGTAAATCGACAAACTATCGTATTTGCAAGGCTCGATTTCTACCTTTAAGCAACACAATTAGATATCTTCAAATAATATTCGTTCGAAGTCGATTTATCTCAGCTTCACTCTACATTTCCATAGAACAAACTGCATATCGAACTGTATCATCCTAGCATATATTGTACCATCACGCGTTGTACTATTTTTTTTCTTCCTTTTTTTATTGAAATTCACTAAGAGCAAGGCCGGAACAAGTGCTCAAAAGAAACGGCCACTCAATAGTAAAGAGCTACTACAACATGTAATACCAGCATCTACACTCTTAGCGGAAAACATTCCAAATGAAACTGAACCATTATGGTGGAGTGCAGCGATTATTATCTACCCTGAGCAATGGTAAACTAATGTATCCTTATATTAACTTATTAAATTTATGAACGCATTGATGTAAGAGCATCTTTTTTTAATGCAAAAATTACATTCTGACGTCATACAGACCATTTCGAAAATAAATGTAGTAATTAAAACGGGCTATGGGTCTTGTGTGATCGTAGCGTATTTGAAGTAAGAGGTGAAGCGGGAACCATGGGTTCAAAATCGGAGAAAAAAAGTGCAAAGCCGGCTGCTAAAGGAGGTAAGTTAAGTGCAAAATGTAATGTAGAACCCATTACCTTTAGCATCACAAATTTCATTTTTTGGGAGTAAAAGTCAGAAATAGCGACTGACTTTAAGTTACCACATGTTTGAGTTACTACATACTATGTTTCGATGCAAAGGAAGATATATCGGGTTTGGTAGAAAAAACTTTCCCAAGAAAACGTATTTATTCTATCTTAGCGTTTTTGCACATTTCAGACGTCCTAACCTGGAATATTATTTTTGGAGCATACCCTAGGCCGCCTTAGCAGCGCAGACTACCAATGGATCATACTTATTAAAACAAAACATAAGTGAATGAAATTTTTGTGACCGCGGTACGAGTTTTGGGGAATGGGTGAAATATTGCAAAAGATAACCATAAAAATTCCAACAACTTCTATAATTTTTCCAAACGCATGCCTGGTTCCTGATGGAATGAAACCTACAATTTTGTCACAATCAAATATCATTTTCGTATTTCACAGCAACAGATCCAGCTGCTAGAAATAGGAAAATCGGAATAATACTTTTTGTAATAGATGGATTCATTCTGTCGGCTGCTGTTTTCTTGTTTTTAACCGTCCCAACATGTTCGGAAGAACTTATGAGTGAGTTGTCTAGGTTGCTGATTCATGTTAAAAAATGTTTATTAGTGATGTTCATTCTGCATCGCATCACCAGGTATAATCATGAACAGATATACAAAGCGCAATTAATGAAAACAAAAACGACATGGTGTGCCGACGTTTCGTTCTTGTATTCAGAACAGCATTATCGGGGCATTATCTAGAAGAGAAATGGTGCAATTTTGTATAAAGGTTGAAATTGAAGATGCCACCGATACCACTTTTAACCGATACCGATAGTCATTACAAATACCTTCCAATATTCTTAAAATACATCCTCAAAAAAAAATTTTTTAAAAAAGAACTCTAGTGAAATTTATACCTCACTTTTACAGATGATGGCCCATATGAAGATTACAACATATCTGGTGTTGGCAGTTGTAAGAGTTTTATTTTTACTTAGTATCAAAAGAAAGTGCAGTTTCACGCTCCGTGAAACATTGTATTCGTTTGCATCGAAATTTTTCGTTTCTATTATGACAATGCACAAATGACAAGAGTCCCCTGGACTGATAAGTTCTTTTTATCCCTCTTTTGAACGTGGTAAAATAAATTGAGCCAAACAGAGGTAGACCCGACGAGGATATGAAACAGCACTCTATACGCGGACAAACAAAAAGGGAAATGAATTTAATTTCATGGTATGCAATTGACAATTCTATCCAGTTACAATAACAGATTTTGTCTTGCATCTTGGCTCATGTCAAATCAATACAAAATATCGCAAAAATGCAACTTATTTTAACATCAAAGGTATCAAACAAAAGGTAGCAAAAAGATCCTTAAATTGAACCGAACAAATATTATGCGATTAAGTAACCAGGGGAGTTTAAAATATCATTTGATGCAATTATTCTATGGCTGCCCGGTCAGCCAAATCGGGAAAGCAGTGAGAATAAGCTCAGACTTAGCATTTCTGAGAAATAAACTTTCACCCAATTTGGACCTATTTTTTGTGCGAGAGTTCGTGGTCCGCCATAAAGCTAAGCTGTGCTCTCAGCTCTCCCACTCTCTCGCAAGAAAAAAACTCCTATATCCGGGTCTCTGTAACAAATGTGTTTAGCGTGAACACAAGACCGAGAGCTATTTCTTTTTCATGCAGTCACGAGTTCCAAGTTGGTGATTTAAGTGTTTACCTAAGCGATATTTGCATAGCGATTTTCAATGCATAGACAAGTTTAGGGGGAATGCCGCCACTAGTGGTTCCTTGTGTCACCCCGCCCCGAAGTCCAACAAATCAAACCGTTAACTATTCGTCTGGTTGAAGGTAATCTTTTTGTGGATTACCATCGCCCTCAAAATTCAGACCTACAAAATCCTGAATCAGGTAAGTTGCCATATTCGGGCGCGAAGCGTGCTCTAACAAAGCAGGGCAGACTATCCCATTCTGTTTTGAACTCAAAAATTCCGTGGAAAATAGGGGGGGGGGGTTGTATATTTCGAAGTGAGATACACCCAACGTCTGATGGCAAAAAACGCGTGGATAAAATAGCGTTTCATTATATATCACTATGAAACACCCCTAAGCTTGCAGTGAACGCACGAAAACGTTTGATATTTTTGATTTCATTTCGAATAGGAATGAGGGCGGCAGTGGCTTCATTCCTTCCCCCTCAAATACGCTAGTGATCCCATCCCATTTAGTCCGGCTGCCAGGCCCACATTCTGACCTCAACCTAACAATTTTGGGTTAGTCCTGCTCATGCGCTTTAACAATTCGAAATTTTTTTTTTGTGTGAACTTTGAGCGTTTTTAGATATTGCAGTTGGAAAATTACATGTATGATACTGAAACCATGGTAAAGGCGTAGTTAATGCCTATCTTTATCATTTACATATATACATTTTAATAACGTTTTGTAATTAATACCCCAATTTGGGCCACAACACTCAAGGGTAACCTCAGCGATTATTTCCACAGCGCGGCGAGATTTTCTTGGTGTATTTCAGAGATACTTCGAATCACATCTCATGCTCAATGTGTACACACATTTGCTGACAGGTTGTGAATAAAAAAAATGCCGAGTGATACTGATGATATATTTTTCGGTTATGACGTCACAATGTGTTGATATAATATAAATAGTATAATATTGAGAATATTTGACAAATTGAATCGAAGAAAATTTTTATCTTTCCCAACGCAAATAATACTCCAATATCTTTTTTATTATAGAAATATTCTATATTGATATCAACAAATTTATGGCGCATTGCATTTAAATCATAATTTTTAAACTTTTTTTTCCCTTTGAGGTTTTTTCGAAAACGTTGAAAAATATATTCCCCCTCCAGGTCATTTCATAAAGCTTACCCCAAATTCCATACACCCAATGTGTACAGTGATTTTGTATTAACAAAAAAATTTTGTTAAGACATGTCTTTTATCGTCTTAATAGTGTGAAAAAAAAAGAACTTCTACAAAACACAAAATAAAACACACAGTCAAAAATCATTAATTTTTCAAAACTAATCAAATCCTTCATTGGGTACAATGCATTTTTGAATCGATGTGGAAAAATGTCTTGTCGAAAATTCGTTATTTGCAATACCTAATCTCCTCATTTCAAACATTTGGTATTTTACGTATTTTCTAATAGTTTAGCAGTGATTTTAAAATCGGAATATCTAAAAACCCTCGGGGTTTACGAACAAACACAGTTTGTGGATTGTGAAACAAGAAGATTTGGACTGTCAAAAACCATCGAGAAAAAAATATAATGCTAAACTACAAAGAGGCGGGTCTGGCGGCCGAACTATTAGCGACAAATTCTGCATACTTCATAGTTAAAAAATCACAAAAAAAAAATATTTGGGAAGATTCCAGAGGTGGACAATACCGATCACCGACCGAATTTGTTGTTTGTTTTAATTTTTAAATTTGATATAGACTTTTCTTTTATTCCGAAAAAAATTGTCTGCACTCTTTTTCGCATTTCGTTTTCATAAAGTTCGGCTTATCGCAAAAGAATGTAGAATACATAGAAACACCGAACAAATCCATTGCGTTGTTGCGGGGTTAAATTGGTGGATGATGTTCTATGCTTTTGATTTTCCCTCTAATCAACAGACTTAATCAAACATACAACTCTATGAGTGTTATGCATAACCTAACGCCAATACAGGTATAGCATATATTGTGTTGAATTCACTTCAATATGGCTAAATTCGTTTCTTTTTTAACGATATCATGATAAATTTATGATATTCTAACTTATACTACATTGCCACGATTACAAGATGTGGCTAATTAAAAAAAAAGTACAAACCAAATTTTTTTTAATAAGCCTCTGGGACAATTTTGTCATTTCAAAATGTCCGCATAACATGTTTCGTGAGGACATAGAGGACAGGGCTACGAAGGGGCGTGCAGTAAGAATTACAGGCCCTTGGCCATCTGGCCAGGCGATTTACTTCGTGGACCTGTAATACTATCGTAATAAATATATTGGAAGACTTGTCTTATGGTTTGACAATAACACCAGGATGGACAGGACAAGAAACAACAACAATAACAGCAAATTAGCTCCATTTGTACCATACTTTGGTACACGAAAATAAAAATGATAGATAATAAAAATGTGACTTCAGATCAACAAAGATGAGGCAAAAATCTGGGCTAATAAAGCGTAGTACCATATTCCCGAATGTCGTCAACGCTACAATCGCATGACATCGTCTTATGGGTTAGGATGAGTGGCTTCCAACATGAAAATTTGTTTATGATCATGGGATATATGACACTAAACTTCATGAGACTCCAGAAATCTATTAAACAACCCCTTGTAAAAATCTTATTGAGATTTCCACCAAAGTCGACCTTTCAGGTACGTCGTCGCACTTGGCTAAGCACAAGCGCAGACGAGATTAAAACCCAACCACCACCATGAATATTCCGTAAGATGTACCAGTAACCAACTTAATGCCTTTTAATATTGCAATATCAAATCGGCGAAAGCATTTGCACCATCATCACTGCAAACCGCTTCTACAATGCACTACGCTTGCAAAAACCGGGCCAACGCTCTACAAAAACATCAGTTTCAGTTCGGCAAAAAATTTTCACGCGCCCGCTCGCAGTGTAGTACTCTTGTGGCGTAACATTCAAAATGTGGTGGCAACAATAAAAATTTATTAACAATAATTCGAAAAAAATACCTCACTAAAATTTATATTTTGTTATCTTCCCATTAAATTATCAACGGATCGTGGATCCGAATTTCGCATCCAAACGTTTAAATCCATTTTCTTACTGCATGGTAGCAATCAAAAATAAACATTTTTTATTGAAATCATTCATTCATTTTTTCATACAGTCGAAATTCAGAATTGGGGCCACGAGACACCTCATTTCAACCAGTTTCAACCATCATCATACGGTAGTTCATCTTACGGATCAATTTCGCCCTCAACATCGTCTTTTTGGAGCTTCTATTTTTGGTGGTGGTTCATCTACTTCTGACACTGGATCAAGTTATAGTTCTGCTTACGGATCTGGTTCTACTTACGGAACTGGTTCGACAGGTTATGGTTATGGTGGAAGTTATGGATCCGATGCCACCAGTTTGGGTGGCGATTCATCATATGGTTACGGAACTGGTTCGACATATGGCTCTGATTATGGGACTGGATCCTCCAGCTATTCTGGTTCATCCTATGGTTCTAGTTACGGGACTGGTTCTTCGAGCTATGGTACTGGTTCATCTTATGGTTCTAGTTACGGAACTGGTTCTTCGAGCTATGGTACTGGTTCATCTTATGGTTCTAGTTACGGAACTGGTTCTTCAGGGTATGGTTATGGTCAAAATTACGGACCCGATACTACGAGTAGTCTTGGTGGTTCGTCTTATGGTTCAGCTTACGGATCTGATTCTTCAGGCTCAACTGGATATGGAGCAGGCTCAGCTTATGGTACCGGTTCGACATATGGAGCAAATTATGGCTCTGGTTCTGATTCTATTTACGGGTCAGGTTCTAGTTCGCCACAATTCGGGTCTCACTATGGTTCTGGTTCTCCTGATTATGGAACAGGCTCATCGACGTCCGGAGAATCAACCTATGGTGCAGGAACCTCAACGAGCACATCGACTGGAACGAGTGGGTCCGGATGGGACACAGATTATTCTCCGGGAATTAGCCCAGATTCTGGCCAAGGCCTAGCTCCAGGGGAAACCTCAAGTTATTGGACTTACCCGCCAGTATCTCCGTCACCATCTGGCGGCTCTGGTGTAGGATCAAGCTTTGGCGTGGCGCCATCGCCGGATGGGGCATCAAGTCAAATTACCGGGATAAACGCGGGTTCAGGTATTTAACTTGTTTCATCGGTACGTTATTGACTGGCGAGGACGGATAAGGCGTTATTTTATCGTTGATATTTTATTGATTCTATAGACATTGGAATTAGGTTCTGCCTCAAAGCATTCATAGATGGATATGTTTTCGAGCAGGAAGCTCGATAAACTAGGTAAGCTCTAACCGTTAACCGAAAATTAGCAAAAATAGTGAAATAGCTTGGGTAGGCTTGACCTATTTAAAAAATCTCTATTTTCCCAGCAGCACTAACACCGCTTGTCTATAAGTGGCTGGTGTGGCTAGTACAGGGTCGGTGATGAGCGTTGGCTAAAAAAAGCATTCGAATCACCCTTACCCCGCTCATGCTCAAATTGTATTGATTCTGATACTGAAATATCTTTTTCAGGATCTGACACTATTTCTAGTGGGTTCGAAAGCCCTTCTGAATCGCCGTCCATAGGGAGCACGTCTACAGGAGGACCATATCCTTGTAAGTAATTCCAAAAGCATTCCTTAATATTATACTATATAATAATAAAGTAGGATATTGTTTTTGTATTTTTGGCAGTGTGTTTAGATAAGTTGGGAGAGGTGAATAATTCATTTGTTTCAAATTTATCAACTCATAAATTTTTATTTGTGTCAATCTTAACAAATCGGACTATTTCAACTTGCTAGCATGTGTTTTAATATGATCCTCATGTTATGTAAATCCACAGGATTCCGAAACAAATTCTTTGCGATAACAAACCAAAACCATAAACGATTTAAAAAGAATATATTCTAAATACGATTTAGAAACGTAAAATACCCTAGATTATTTTGTCTTGCCTCACTTTAAAAAATTGCTGTCAAATCGCAGCGCTTTAACGTTAATTTTATTTGTCAGTTATTGATTAAAACGCGAAAATCGGCTTTTTGAACAAAAATGGATTGATTGTATTACGCGCCAGCACGGTGAAGTTTATTAACACACCATATAAAACATACTTAGTCTTGGGGGAATGAAATTCAGAATAATCTTTACGTAATTTCCCGAGTGTCGTAATAGACGACTAAAAAGAACCACAGAAAATTGTAGATGGAGAACAACGACCTCTCATGTACAGACGAACACATCTACTCATTTCCCCAGTTCATGGGCATAGTTGGTGGAGAGAGACGCAAAAATACTCTCCTGAAGCACCGCACTTCCTGGAGGTGTCAAGCTAATCTCCGCGTGTTATCACCGATTACGGGATAAAATACGAAGACACTGACGAGAAGTGGGGTAACCTGGGCGTTATATCGCTGTCAATTTAAAAAAATCTACAATCTGCTGATTTAATTTATATTTAAAGACGAACACCTGGTTGATATGATTCCTGAAGATCGATTTGCCAATACAAATTTTCCTTGCGGAGTTTCAAAAACTAAGCCAAACCTAAGGCCGGGAAGAGTTGTAGGTATGGTAACTAAAATATACAGTATGGTTATGAATGCTGCGTGGTTGAAATAATGCATATTATCGCTAAGGATGCTCTGTGGTTAATGGAATGCCTAGTATGGCTAGGAATTCTCAATAATTAGTGCTGTGTGAAATTATGGCGTTATGAGTTGTTGAGAGAATGCATAGTATGTTTAAGGACTCTCTATATGGCTAAGCATCATGATTGATTATTAGAATATATATTAAGAAGATGTAGATGATTTTACCATCGCTCAGGGCAGATACCACACACTGCACTTTACCATAGCTGTTTCAGTTCTATTTGGGATGTTTTTCGTCCAAAGTACAGTTGCTGATACTACAACTTTTAATAGCCATTTGCTAATAAGTGGACGTTAGTTTGTTCCTTTTAGAAATTCTTGGCGGTTAGTAGAATGTATAAAATGTCTGAGGATTCTTAGAAGTTAGAAGAAAGTGGTGATCCTCAGGGATTAGTAATATGTATAGTATGGCTCGGTATGCTAGGTGGATAATGAATGCATAGGATGGCTAGAGTTTGTTGGTGACTAGTAGTATGTATAGCATGACTTGGACATATATTTAACAAAAGATGCTTTATTAATAATTTGGGCATTGAAATTACATGTTGTCATATCATATAGGTGGATCAATAGCCGTCAAACACAGTTGGCCTTGGGCAGTAGCTCTGATGAGACGCTATGAACCAGATGCATTTGGTAACCCTTTCTTTCAACATGTAAGTTATGCGAATTCGCAAGGGCAACCTAGTTCTTATTTTAACCTACGTTAAGTATAACGATTTTTTGACAAAACTGAAATATTACTAGGTAGCCTGGTTTCACTTTTCAAACTCGGTAGTACTTTGATCGAAAACCAGGTAAATTCGATATTTTTGGCTGGTAACATTTGGTGCATAGTCAATAGATTTGAAGATTGAAATTACAGCATAGTCTATTTCGAAAGCCCATTTTATAATGAAAATATGATTAACCTACTTTATCAAGCAAATTTAATTGATAAACTCAAAATTAAAAATTTGTTGAAATTTATAGTCGTGAAATTAAAAAAATTTTTGTTAAAATGAACTCGGCAAACTAGGAAAACTAACTAAACTACTAGGTTTTAGGTAAAATTACCTAATATTGCCGAATCAATGAATCTTTAACGGCAATGCAATATCTCAAAACGATGAAAAGCTTACACATTTAATTGTTTATTCTAAGGAAATATTCCACTCACCTCGTTTAAGAGGTTTCAAGTTACCTTTAAGGTCTCGATAATAAATCTTATGTTAAATTAATGTTTCAGATGAGTAAGCTCTCTCCAAATCAGGCTTAGTCATAGGTGGCGTCATAGTTATTCTATGAAAACATTAGCATTAAAGTAAACCCAAAATAGAGTTTTGTAGTTTCGTCTCTGTTAAAAATTATGTTTTTTTTTCCGTGGTATAACTAGATGTGTGGAGGGACGCTGGTTTCACCCAGACACGTCGTATCTGCTTTACACTGCTTCAACCAATTTGCTGAATCAGTTGATGACAACGAACCAAAAGGCGACTACAGGAATGATAGAAGATTATTTATCGGGAAACACGACAACGAGGAGATTACTGGAGATGAGTATGAGGTCAGGTCATTACATTCTAATTATTATTTTCAGTTTTCTCAAAGAGTTTAGGCTTTAGGTGCAGACTTTCATATGAATCCCAACTACAAAAGTTTTGTCCTAAACATGTATGGGTCACTAACAGAGCGCGGTCCAGCTGTGGCTCATGGTTGAATCTCAACCAACAAGTAAGAAACTCATGTTATTGACCCAGATTGTGTATGTATGTGATAGTAGTCAATGTAATGTTAATAGATTTATTTACTTTAAAAGATATTTAAACGCACGCGTTGAACAAAAACATATTGTTGAAATAAGACAAGTTAGAGCACAACACATTGGAATATCAATAAATTCACTATGATATTGACAATATAAGGTATTACAGATAAGTTAGCACAAAAATATATAATGAAATAGTCAATTCTCGACTAATGAACTAACAACATTTTGATAATTTTTAATGGCACAACCAATGCTTTCTCTTTTTCAGTTCAACTATTATTTTCAGGGTTTAAAAACCCTAATAAAACTATATTGGATATGAGGGAATCAATAACGGTATTATTGGTACCAATTAATAGGGGGGAAAAATTGCATTGCTTCTTAAACCATGTCATGTCTGGCTTATTGAACATAGGCTGAGGGGTAGGGCTGGGCAAAGCCGAACATTTGGAATTCGAATATGATTCGAATAATTTTTTTTTGAATCGAATCGAATCATTAATTCCACGTAAATAACAAATATTCTATTTTAATTACAGCGTATCTCCATTATGGTTATCAAGAAATTGATAGTTTATAGTGCTTTTTCAATTCACACTGCATTGTCCAAAAGCAATAATTTTCATATTTTAACGGACAAAATGCTATTAATTTGGTTAAACTTGATAGCATTTTATTGTTAAAAATGAAAATTCTAGTTTATTTAGCAAGTTTTTGTTCCTATGAACGATTCATGATTGATTCGAATAAATTGTGCTTCGAATCGATTCGAATCGCCGAATCGAATTGCCCAGCCCTACTAAAGGGGTAAAAACTTTGATGATTCAATTGTACAAGGTTTGATCTTTTTTTCATAGTTTGGGTGTGAGAAGTTCATAGATTTTGGGCAGCTGAATTTTTTTACCCATCAAAAAAAAAGAGTTTCAGTTACAGCCTTTGGTTTAACTGACAGATGGTGAAAAATAGGTACACGGTTCATGATGTGCTGTATGTCATTAGTTATTTTACAATGACGACAGCTGTAACTGCCGTTTACCGAGCATCTTATTTTGTCCACCGGTCCGGTATTCTTGCTCTCGAAGAGCAAAAAATAATCCCTCAACGAATGTAGAAAAATTTGTATTTATATTTCTTTTGTTCGATATATGCATTCTAATGTAGCCGGTATCAGAAGTGTTTCCCCCTCTCAAGAATCCACGGAATGATTTGGATAACCACGCTCATGGGTTTTCAGATTTGAGTACTCAGCTGATACGATTTCCAAGTAAAATTGCTGGATCTTCACTCCAATTATATTTGACTCCCATTTGGTATTATGATATATATACGCTTATCGACGAGATATTTTTACATGGACATCGGATGCTCTTGTCACTGTTTCAGAGATATTTGATGAGAAATGTAGATTAATTTTCGGAAACCTTACGTTTAGCAACGTTTTTTACATTGCATACCCATGCCCACCACTCAGGCTGTTGTGAAAAGGGGAGGTTCTACTATTTATACGTAAACCTGCTCGTGCTGTTGCAAATCGATGACGATTCGAAATTTGCGCTATGAATTACTTTTGCCACATTGAATAACACTGTATACGTTTTCACTACAGTTTGCACTCATTCGCCAACATCCTAAAGGAATAATTAAGCCTGTTCCTATGTATGACCTGGCGTTGATTACAACGACAAAAGAAGTCGTTTTCACTGACACTGTTCAACCAGCATGTCTGCCGAAATTTAAAGCAGCAAAAGCGCATGGTGAGTTCATGGGTAGGGCTGAGCAAAGCCGAAGGGTTTCAAGTTCGAATCTGATTGGGATATTTTTTCTGATATGATCGAATCACATCTCTATATAAATAATCAATATCAAATTTCTTTTATTACAACTTTTCCCCATTATGGAAAATCGAGTAATTTATAATAAGGATTTACTAATATTATCATAAACAGCCTTAGAGAAAATGTATTTTTCAAATTCACACTTCATGTCTTGGAGCAAGATATTTTATAATTTACAAAAAAAAATACAATCAATTTTGGTCAAATAAATATTATCCCCATCCCAAAGCTGTTGTCCCCCGGGCCCGGGGGACATCGCATGTGCTGCTCGTTGTAGCTTTTTTTGTTTCTCGATCGTTCATAATCGATTTATTCATTAGGTGTGTATTTCGGCAGCTTTCGTCGCTTTCATCGAGCCCTCTCGACCTGGCTTGGTGAATAACTGAATATTCTCGATTAGAAGTTTTTTCAGGTATGAGCCATGTTCCATACATAAAAAGACACGTGAACGGAATTTTTTTTTTTTTGTCTGAATGTTAGACTCGTTTTCGACAACTGCAGTAGGATTGAATTATCTACAGTTTAGTGGGTGGCTCTTTTAAGTATAGAGCTGCTCAAAACCGAAACAATTAGTAATCGATTCAGATTCGATTTGCTTCTCGAATACCATCAAATCGATTCTATATAAACTGCTTATCGGTCTTTTGCTTGAAATCACTTGTTCAATTTAGATGTCCTCCATAGACCATATTACATTTTCTTTATGAAAATCAAAATTCTTAATTGGCTAGAAACTCATAAATTTTAATAGATACAAAGTGACAATGTTTGTTCAATTCCTATTTGCTCCTTGAAGGCAACAAATTCAGAATAATTTGGGCACATTTTGAGCGAAAATTGCGAAAGTTACATGCTTCATTTTGCAAGTTTTTGTTCTGGAATCGAATCAAAGCAATTGAGCTTTGAAATAATTCGAATCATGATTACAATTTTCCAGCCCTAATCCTGTATAAGGCATAGACATGCTCGGCAGTTGAGTCATACCTATCTTGACTAAAATTGTTTTTTTTTGACGTTTCTTTTATAATACAGGAACGTGGTGTTGGGCTTATGGCTGGGGGCACACAAAAGAAACAGGAGGAGAGGGTTTTTTAAAACAAGTTCACCTTGAAATTGGAAATTCACAAGCTTGTGCAACTTCGTTTAATTTTGGATACTTGACAGAAACCTATCTTACGGCAGATATCGCAGTTTGTGCCGGTACAGAAAAAGGGCAAGACACGTGTCAAGGTGACAGGTAGGAAATGAAAGAAAAAAAATAACAAAATATCGCAGGTTTTGACTATGCGGAAAAAAATCTTATTTTGCGAAACACTGGTCAGACATGGACCACAAGTAATGGCATATTTAAAACGTTACAACAAAGGGGAACGAAATTTGAGAAAATCTGATGATCTAATTATAATATCATAATGGGGGCAGCATTTTAACTCCATCTTTTCCTCAAATGTTGAAAAGTATATTTTCTGCTCTGACCCGTATACATGAGTGGGACATGTTCGTCCCCTATAAAAACCCAAGTAGGTTTAAATTCATAAAATTATGCAAACAATTTCATTGGTAAATTTTTAATGCCCTTAAACAGATGAAATTTGAATTTTTACACTAAATTAAACTCTTTAAATTTTGAATTCCCTGGTTTTCTATAATATAGACAAATTCATCAATAGAATATTTCACTAATATTTTCACTTTCATAGCGGAGGACCACTAACCTGTCAGGAGGATGGGAAAACGGTTTTGTACGGAGCCACTAGCTATGGTAATGAATGTGGATCAGGCGATTATGCTGTTTATGCGTCTGTGTCTTACGCACTCGAGTGGCTTTGTTGCTACATGGCTGAAATACCCGGATGTCAGGGTGTTGGTTGTAACCCTAGAGGATATGATTAAGGAATTCACTTGTGTAATCGAATTATATAAATAAATCCTTGAATGTCATTTTATTTGTTTGTTTTAAAATATGTCTCCTCCCTTTACGTTTCCACAGAACAATTGGATATCCCGATATTTATCTATTCATGTCATTCCAACATTTCACAAATGTTTCGGCGATCATGTAATGTAAATAGAGCGAATCTCTTTGCCGCAAAATTGATTTGGATTTGGGCGTGATTAAACTTAAGTGGAAATGGCAGAAAAACCTTCATCATAAAATAAATACTATAACCGATTATTTTTTCGAATCCGATTAAAGCATTAATAGCAAACTTTCCGTTTGTTTTTTAGCAAGCTATTTACGATGAAATGTCAAAAATTCTACCACGTTCGTTACTAATAATAATAAAAACCAAACAAACTGTAAATAAATATAATTTCAATTTGCAGTTCCTTTCTAAAGTCGCAAATGAGTTGACCAATAATATAATTGATAGGCGAAAGGTGATTTGTCGTTGAATATGAAAATCCCACCACATTCTGCCAATCGTGTTCCTGAGTATTACGGGTAAACGACTGATTTGGATAATTTTTGATTATGATCGATTAAAATTGGTCAATTGCACTCCAAACTGTTTTTAAGCCTTGGTAAGTACCTATGAAGATGAAGGCCGGAAACCTGAAGATGAATGTCCGGACTCACAACTAGGGTTGGACAATTCGAATCGATTCGAAGCACAATATATTCGAAACAAATCGTGGATTGTTCATAGAAACAAATATTTACAAAATGAACTAAAGTTTTAAGAACCAAGAACCATTTTTTAAGAACCAAATTCAATCGATTTTAGTCAAATTTGACTCTGACCTACCTATCCCCGCCCCACCTCCCCATACCTAACCACTCTCCCCCAGCTTTCGATTCGGTGATCGATTCAAAGCACAATATATTCGAATTGATGGATCGTTCATAGTAACGAATAAAAAAATGTACTAAAGAAAAAAATGACGAAAAAAAGGAATCGATTTTAGTCAAATTTGACTTGTCCTACCTATCTATCCTCAACCCACGTGCTTTAACCTAATCACCCCCAAAACCACCTACCTATCAGCAACCGACCACCCACTGACATGCCTACCTCCAGCGCACCTACCTGACCTGCTTACACCACCTACCTATCACCAACCGATCACCCACTGACATGCCTACCTCCAGCGCACCTACCTATCACCAACTGACCACCCACTGACATGCCTACCTCCAGCGCACCTACCTGACCTGCTTACACCAGCCCACCTCCTGATCTATCTAACCCCAACCCATGTCATCCCCAAACCACCTCCCTCCTTCTACCCCATAGCCCCCCTCCCTGTAACCTGATTATCCCTAACCCATCCCCCTCTGATCTGCCTACCCAAACTATCCCCAGCACCAGACCACTCCACCTGACCTGGTTACCCCAACCCAGCTACTTCTGCCTAACCTCGCCTGATAATAGTATAGACGGCGTTTATGCTAAGTGAACTTTTAGACTTGTTCAGCATAAAGCCGTTTTTCCTCTCTTTCTTTATCTCACTCCTATTTTGTGGTATATAAAGTAACAATCACAGTTTTTGCTCGGCTGTACTAAAAAATTAGCGAGAATTGATGCTTCAGGGAATATACATTTAGTAAATTGAATACATTACCACAAACGCACGGGGTTTCCGGACTTCGAGCTATGAAAGAGTAAGTGTCAGTTAGAATTTCAGTCCTCAGCCTCGATTACCCTTCTTTGACGTAACCACAAAATGTCCATTTGCGTGAATTATCGTTTGCGGGAACACCCAGTCTATAACTGAAATTCTCACCGTAAAATAACTGGATAACTGGTTCGGTTGCACTGAGAGATGTTTCTTCTCTAAAATTAATTGACTTTAAAATTATTGCATTTCTGTCGGGTGTTCTGTTGTCTGATGGAAATATTCATTTGAACAAAAACAACAAATCAGGAAAGCAGTGAGAAGGCATGGAATTCCAAAGTTTAGAGATTCTTTGAGAAATAATGTTGCCTTGACTTCTCAATTAATGTTGCTAGAAATTCAGTTTTTAGTTATTTATTAAAGCCACATTCTTACAGTCCATCTGTGCCTCATACTTAACACGATCGACCCAATTAAGACGAAGTGCGCATGTTAGGGTGATTTTATCACACAGGTAGGGAATAGGAACAAAAACTAAGAGCAATAATTTTCATTTTTAACGATAAAATGCTATCAATTTTGGTCCAATTTGACCAAAATTGATAGCATGTTGCTCTTAAAATATAAAAATTGTTGCTCTTAGACACTGTGGTGTGAATTCAAAAAACACTACAAACTATCAATTTTTTGATAGCCCAGATGGAGAGACAAGATGTTATACTGAAAATGGGATATTTGTTATTTACATGGAATTAGTGATTTGATCCCATTCGAAAAAATATTCGAATTAGATTCGAATTCCAAATGATTGGGTTTTGCCGAGCCCTAGTCACGACCCAAGTCTACCTATTTGCGAAATAATCTACGACTCTTCTAGTGTGACTCCAAGTGTCAAGGGCAAATAGAAAGCTGTGATTACCAACGATCTCTTATCGTTTAGTATGAAGACGGTTTCAACTCTCAACAATTATATTAGATGACGTAGACAACAGTAATAAAAACAGCCTAATAACGATTTTAGCACCATAAGAATTGTCAACCTAGTTGTACGAATTGAAGTTTATTTTCGGTACAGTTTGACGCAAAACTATATCAGAAACTTAGATACAATTTTTCCAAATTAAAATATGATTTATCACAGATTGAAAGGGTTGGGCTGACATTTCTAAGACAATTTCTATGGTTTCAAAATCCTTAATGCAAAGTTAGTTCAAAGTTAAAACTATATCATTTTAAAACTTGAAAGAAAAAAAAACTCCTTCCGAATTTTCATTAATGCCTGGTTAAGAGCTGTCGCATTGTCCGCAAAGTCGATGGTTCCATGTTTGACCATTTCTGCGTGCTCTTCGGCGAGGCACTTCGCGGGAAGCTGTAACACAGAAGAGGTACCGTCACAGCAATACTCAGCGGCGACGATTAATAATGGGAACCGAGTTAGTCTGTTTTTTCAAACTAGGGAAAGTATAACGAATCTACCACAAAATTGGGTAACATATTACTAGGTAATCTGAATTAAACTATGTGGTACCTTGATTAAAAACCGAAGTAAATTAGGTTATAGTTGTTTGTTTTTGTTCAAGGTATTGTTGATAGAATCGAAAGATTAGAGTTTTCGAAAATCATTTTTCAAAAGTTTTTCTTTAATGAAAATATAATTTGCCTAGTCCTTTATACTGGGCAACAACGGTTTTTTGAACCGGTTTGAAAATTAGGTTAATTTTTTATTTTATCTAGTGAATTGACTAAGTTCCACATAAACTGGAAAAATAGAGGCGATACCGCTTTATCTTTTAACTTATTTGGGTTCACTTCTAATTCGGATGGTCTGCTATCTCAGTCACACATCGTGCAAGAACTAACAATGACAATAAGACACTTATGCATGTGCTGCGGGTGGGAGAGGAGCTATGTTAGAGACATTTGTGTCCATCATACGACATTGAAAAATTGACGGTTAATGTTTAATTTGAATTACCTAGTCGGATATCGTCATTGTGACGTAATAAGTAGTATTAACACGGTGACATCAATAAAAAATTATCAATAAAATCATCTCTAAGTTATATTTATAGCAATATTAAGTTAGGGATAGGGTATAGCTTGGAATTTCAGGAATACGTTTGATATTAGACAGAAGTTGGCGTTACCTCCATTCGCCATGGGTTCAAAACCTGGCGAAAAGAAGCAGCTTCCAAAGCCGAACGAAATCAAGCCAAAGAAAGCCAATAAAAATCCTACTGGTTCAGGTATTATCTTACTAACGACCTGATGCTTACTTTTTAACCCAAACAAATTTGTGTTTTTTTTTAATATAATGTATATTCACTCCATCAGAGATATTAGGTTGCCGGGGAAACATTGATTTCTGGCACATTATTACAACAAGACAATTTTTTTTTTTTGAGGTAAAATAGGTCTGACATAAGTTTAGACTTGCTATTGATTAAACGCTATCTTATAATATAGAGAAGCTTAACTCACTGATGGTGGCCCAGTTCAAAAATATTCCATTCATATATCGTTTGGTAAACATGGGTACGAGTTCAATTTAGAGATTCCAATTGATTCGAGACACAGGTTGTCAGTCGTAAATGGGCTAGGAACCCAATCAGAATGTTTGCTGAAGCATAATACACAGATGGCTCGTAATCAGTGGCATATATAGTACCTTAAAACAAAGGTGAACAAAATTTGAGAATCTGAGCATTGGTCACTGGTAGATCATGTCGCGGTCCATCTGTGGTTCATGCTTGACAAAATTAAATATCGTATAGCGATAAGACCTTTAGCAGGGTAATCGCATGCAAAATAAACGACAATGCAAAACGCAAAAATATTCAAGCACTTATCGACTATGCAATAGAAAGAAGAACCAGAAGCAACATCTTATGCAGAATACATGGTTAATGTAGGTATTTACTGATGTTATCCCCTCTTGTCCATGTTATTGACTGTTAACTGGCTTTTTAGGCCCTGCTTTGGACCTTGCTGGGAGCGAACTCCTGCAAAAGAAAAATTTTACTGCCTGTGCTAGTTAGATTATTCGCTTCGAGCTAACCATTTCGAATTATTCTGGATTCGATTAACGTAGGGGGTTGATTATATGTGAGAGATTCCTGGACACCTGTCCAACGTCGATGAGACGCGGTCCATCTGTGGCGAAAAAGACAAAATGAAAAGTCGGAAAGGCCACGTAATGACAATGAGTTAATATAAAAATGTAGAACCAGCAACTGCAGTCTAAGTGAAAAGAATCTCAAACATTCAAAACAGAACTACTGAATCGCGATGATAAGTTACAGTGATTCAGACAGGATAAATATGAAATAATATCCTATTCTGTTACCATTCCGATAAACAAAATTTTCTTTTATTTATTCACTATTTCTCTTTTTTGCCGTAGTTTCCAATAAAAAAATAACTCAAACAAATATTTTTTTTCGACAGCAAAGGCAGCTCGGGACAAAAAATTTGCAATTGCTGTGTTTATTTTCGATGGAATTCTATTGTCTGCTGCAGCTGTTTTGTTCGTATCCCAACCGTCGTGTGGAGGAGGAGGTAGGTTATTTCAAGACATGGTTATTGCTTTTAGATACCCAGTTTAGCCATAATTCAACAGTCAGCATTGTCATTTTAAAATACATAAATTTTTGAATAGAATATATAATATCGTTATTTTAAATCGAATCTTCCTTGATATGATTTAGTTTAAACGAGGGGATTTAATATTTCATTTATAGATGACTACTGTTATTCGTAATATATTTGAGATAACATTTTGAAATACATTTACTATATAAAAGCAACGCACCCAAGCAATTATATTGTTGCTCAAATTATTCAGAAATATTTTTTTACTCGTGTTCTTGTGAGTCTTTAGTCACCGATGAATCGGTAAGCAGAAAAGAGCTTTTCAGTGGTATGTTTTCTGAATGATTTATGCCTGCATTTTAAACTTTCATACTATTATCTATTTTTCTCGATGTTTTAATTGGTTTTCAACAAAAGTACCACCAACGACGACAAAATGTCATCTCCCACACAACGATAGCGATGTCACTGGAGCTAAATTAAGTCCCAACCCACAACAATGACCGTATCAACGGCCATTTTAATCATCTTCAACATCCAAATTATCAAGGGGCTACTTCGAAAACAAAATATTATACACAAAACACTTGGCCCTGATGAGCCAGCCATTCATCTACAGTCTCGAATGAGTTTAGATAAAACAAAACAAACCAATGAGACGAAAGATATTTTTAATCTAATTGTACTTAACTTTAAATATTTACTCCAGGATTCCAAACATAGTGGTCTCTGATATAAAGCCTTTCTTCAAGATGAGTGATGATAAAAAGAGAAGAATATTTCTTCAAGTCTATAACAATATTTTTTATTTATTTTTGCAGTAGGAGACGACAACTATGGATACGGAGATGCACAAGCTGATTATGATTTTTCTGGAGGAAACGGTAAATATTTTGTGGAGTTTGTCGAGTGCAGATGCGTAGTGAAATGTCCTGGAATAGACGGGATAATGCGGAAGGCGGATAGAGTAAAATTCTATTTGGTTGTCTTACAGCTGGGGCTGGGCAAAACCGAATCATTTGAAATTCGAATCTGATTCGGATAATTTTTATCGTACAGAATTGAATCACAATTTGTACTATTACAACTGTCTTCATTACAAAAATCAATAAATTTATACTTACGAATTTCTAATATTATCATGAATATCCTTAAGGGAAATTTGTTTTCAATTCACAATCCATGACTGAGAGAAAAAGTTTTTATTTTCAATGGTGAAATGCCCTGGGTGTTTGGTCAAATTTGACCAAAATCGAAAAAATACCAATAAAAAATAAAAATTTTCTACGATTTATTTGCTAAATAAATATACTCGTGTTCATAAATCGCGGTATGTCAATCCCCATTCATTGTAGCTAAACACTATCTGTTTTTGAAATTTCCAGCAAGCTTGCAATTTCATGGACATCAACCACCTATGTTTAACCAGTTCTACCCATCACCCGGAAGTTCTAGTTACAGTTCATCTTATGGTTACGGATATTCACCGTATGGTTCTTCTAGTTATGGTTCGCCTTATGGTTCCAGCTCTAGTTACGGACCCTCAAACTACGGCTCTGCATCTACCTACGGATATGGATCGTCTTCTCCATACGGCTCTAGTTATGTTTCTTCCTATGGGTCAGGATATGGTTCAAGTTCAACTTCCGGGTCTAGTTATGGTTCAAGCTCCGGATCATCATACGGCCCAAGTACCCCAACTTCAATATTTGGATATCTGCCTGGCTCCGGATATAGCCCAGGATCGACATCAGGGTCTGGATATAGCACGGGATCAACATCTGGATCCGGATATGTCACAGGATCAACATCGGGGTCAGGATATGGCACAGCAACGACTGGATCCGGATATGGCACAGGACCAACATCGGGCTCTGGATATGGTACGGGATCAACTGGATACGGATATGGTACGGGCTCTACTGGATCCGGATATGACACGGGATCGACTGGCTCCGGATATGGAACGGGATCGACTGGATTTGGATACGGTGCTGGATCGACTGGCTCCGGATCTGGAACGGGATCAACTGGATCCGTATATGGCACGGGGTCAACCGGATCCGGATATGTAACGGGTTCGACTTCGGGGTCCGGCCATGGCTCAACTGGGACTGGGTCCGGTGTAGGCTCACATTTCGAATCCGGTACCTCAAGTCAAATAAGTGGAATAAATACAGGATCAGGTGAAGTATTTTTGACAGCGTACAAATCTATTAACAATACTGAGCCTTACTGCTTTCGCCATTATTTTAAGTCTTTCACTCCTATTAACCTACGTTCGCACTTATATTTTGCTTTATCAAACCCCCCGTTCATCTCAATAAAAATTTCCAATATCAAGTATTCATCATTGGGTACAAAATATTATAATATAAGTACAAAGAGTAATTTTAATGTAAGTATGGGTGCGAAAATGCATTACATTATGTTTTAAATTTGTGAGACACATATTTACATATAATAAGATGTAAGTTATATTTCGCTATTTTCAAAGTCAGTTCAACTTGCGAGCCACTTTTATTCGCTTTAATATTTTTTATCCCTTTGTTGATGTTAAATGTTCTAAGTAAGCCTCCATGCTTGCAATTATGTTATAACCAGATCAGAATTTGTATGACTGAAGCTTGAATCAAAGAAAACCTCGGCGGTAAATTCCAGAACCTTCACATAATCAATGCAGTAAAAATAAATAAAAACTGACCGGGAGAGATGACCTATCATTACAAAGTGTAGTAAATTTACCTTTCATTTGCAGTAATTTTATATTTCGAAAATTCGAAACTGCGCAAATTTACCTTTCATTTGCAGTAATTTTATATTTCGAAAATTCGAAACTGCGCCTTGGCCATGTATGGCATGGCATATTTATGCACTTTGCGTTGCGTTCTATCAATAGCCAATATTAACCGACCAAATGAAGTCCACTTTATAGTTTGATTTCTTAGTTACATCTTAGTCGTTGTCACGTTAGACGTGCAGGTTAAATATATTTTATAAACCTAATTAAAATTTAATAACTTGGACACACACTCGACTGAACCAGAAAACAAATTGAGTGATTGTGGTCACTGTGACTGCAAAACAATATTAAAGCTAAAATGATATATAACATGATCACGTTCAGCAGTCTTTGCTTCACAACTTTTGGAATTCCGTATATGAATTGGAAATTTATATACAAACAAAAAAAAAACAATTTAATTTTACTTTGCAGGAAGTGGTTTCTTTGGCGGCGTATCGCCCCCCAGTGGTGGATCTTCTTCAGGCGGTTCGACTGTTGATTATCCATGTGAGTGTTTAGTAGAAGCCTTATATAAAACTACAGAAGCAGCAACAAAATTGAATTTTATGCAAAAGAAATCTAAGTATATATCTCAATGGGTTAAGGTAGATATGGAAAAATGCCGTGCACGATATGACAGGATGGAAATCTTGCGTTCAAGTTTGGTTCGTTAATAAATGACCACCATTTAACCCAGGGTGTAATAAGCGAAAAGACTCGGTTAAACCCGAAAAATCATAACACATCACCTTGTGGCCATCTATAAGTGGCCCCTGATACAGGACCTTTTATACGGTCATTTACTCAAATGAGTAGCTAGTTATTAAAAGTATTTATCTTATCAGATGGAGATATTGTCGATGTCATTCCCGATGATATGTTCAGTACTAAAAATTATGAGTGTGGAGTTTCAGAAGTTCAACCAAATTTAGGACTTGGACGGATTGTGGGTAAGATTGCAGGCTAAGCCGAACAGGAAAAATCATAACTTTCCGACAGCTTTAACCCTATTCGTCTATAAGAGGCCGCCGGTAAATGGCCTTGGTCGTGGTGAACCACAAGAAGTGGCTATAAAAACGTGTGGAAGTATTGGTCACTAACAGAGGTCGAGCCACGCTCATGCTTGACAAATGTAATTTCTATCTGGCACTTCGGCTGTGCGTTCTACCAAGAGCTTATAATTGGCCTAAAACGATATTATGTTGTATTAATATCGCCAAACAGAATTACTTTCAAAGAACTGTGAATTTACTGCATTATTGGTACATTGTGCCGTTTAGGGATGCTGGCAACCATTGAGAAACATTCCTTCTTAGAACATAGAGCACTATAATTGCCTTAAATAGATCAATATATATGATTACTATTCTTTGTGAACAGGTGGCAACGAAGCAGTGAAACACAGTTGGCCCTTTACGGTGTCAATTGTTACAGTAAGTCCAACTCAACCGAATGCAGTGACCAGGGTAAATAAGGTTATTGTTGATAAAATTTTCCACCATTACTTTAGATATTTATTACAATGACTTCAGAATTGATTTTTCAAATCCAACCAGAAAGTAGTTTTGTGTGAAATATCAGCTGTTATCAGCGACGCCGGGGGTCGTTTCATCTTTGGCCCATGCCTGGCAAAAAGAATTAATGAAATAATAGTATTGAGAGAAGCTTTGTAGGCACGGGTTTTAGAATAGTCCTATCGCATTTCCTTCGTGTTGTAAGAGGCGACTAAAAGAACACACAGATGTCGTAGATGGTTTTACCACAGCATTTTAGAGTGCAGTTACAACATCTTATATTATCTTGTATAAAAAACTAAACAAAAACTTTTATTTCAGTTCTGTGGTGGAACGATTGTCACTCCTCGCCATGTGATCAGTGCGTTTCATTGTTTTCCAGATGAAGATTATTATCATGAAACTTATAGAGTTGTTGTCGGCAAACACGACGAAGACACAACACCTGGGACGCAATATGTGGTAGCTAAGTTATTACACTCTGGGTTGAGCTGTGACTATGAATTAGCGAGTCGGATTAGCTTGGACTCGAACCCGAGATCTTCAACCTGCGATGCCAACATGATAACCCCTGGGGCCTCGCACCCCATAAACCGATCGGATTGCTTTGAACAGGAATATGTACCGGCGGCTACACTACATAATAGGCCCTAACGACAGAAAAGTGAGGTTCGGAGCACTAACTGATGAATATCGAAGTAGGGAATCGACCCCTAAATAAACAAAATATTTAATTTGTTTTATTTGAAAGTCGAATACTCAGAGATTTATCACAGAAATGACACTTTTATATTTTCAACATATTATCCCACTTATAGATAAAAAAAGTTGAAGAAAAGTTAAGTAACCAATATGAGAGCAAATTCATAGGGTTTGAGAGTAATTCGAGATGAATATGTAATATTTATTTATTAGAGTATATTGTTTTGGATATGTTAGCTCTTCTTTACGAGTTCCTGCATTGAAATTTTACCCAAACTTAACGTTTGATTTGGCCTTTATATATATATCGTATCAGTAGCATTTATATCGGTCATAATTTGGCCTATAGTTATCATATTGGCTTTACGGGTTGCAACTCCTGGGTTCGAGTCCAGCTTCTTAATCCATGGCTTCTGATCGGAAACTTTGAAGGTAAAAATGAGGACAAAGTTTTCGATAAAATTATGATGTCACTTCAAGCGTCAGGGTCTTAATTAGGGTGAAATATTTCAAAATTTGGGCTGGGGGTGGGTGGATTTTTGGTTCCGAAACTAACTAAATATTAGAAATGACTGTTGAATATTGTTAGAATTTCTTGAGGATTTTTTTGTGACAAATACTATAGTATGTCTAAGAAATACAATCGCCGACTAAAATATCAAAACGTTCCAATTATGAATTTGACAGATTTCAAAAATCAGAGCTCATCCCGAAAGTTATGTCAAACGTGAAATTGTGTTTGATCTCGCAATCCTGACCTTGAAAAAAGATATCGAGTTCAACAAATTAGCTCAGCCAGCATGCCTACCTAAGCCTGATGCGATAGTTCCCTCTGGTAAGTTTTACACTTCCGAATACAGTGTTGTTGCTTGTGCTACATTTTGTAATGGTTCTTTGCAAAAAAAGTCGTTTTTATTGTTGGTGGCTTTCAGACAATAACTCAGCCTTGCCTAAAGCGAATTTCGATAAATAAAAAACAGAGATATTTAAGTCTCATATTCGCAAGCGTGTTTTGCATTTTTTATGGGGAGTATTGTTTGTTACCCCTTTGCCGCGGGTGTGCACAAATCAATCTTTGGTAAAAAATCCCGCTAATAATAAATGCTTTTACAGCGCGATTCATTGATAGTTCGCTCAGTTTTTGTTGGAAATTCAAGGAATGGTAAAAAAAAACTGCTACTCTTTGATAGTAATTTTACCTCGTAATATTGAAAAAAAACATCAAAATACTTTGCATAAATCTCATCAACACAGCGTTTTCGCAGTTTAAAAATAAGCATATATAAATAATATATATATAACTAAACTTTGGGATGCAATATACTTTCAATTCTCGTTTCATCTCAAGCTATTTGTGGTGTTTTAAAATACGTAAATACCACCCCACTTTGTATAACATTTTTATATCTATGGCCGATTCACGACTGGTGTTGGCAACTCTAGGTGATCGCACCTAGTTCACCTAGTATACTTAGTTCATCGAGTTCATTTTTAAAGCACATTTACCTGGTTTCAAAAAAATATAAACTACATAGTTTGACTTTTACCGAAATTTCGGTTTGAAATTTTACCTAGTAAATTTACTAGGAGAAATAGGTAAATTGAGCAATTTATAGCTAGATACCTGGTTTAAAAACTAGGTAAATATTATAAAAAATTATAAAACTATTTTTATCATAAAAAAGAATTCGAAATAAACTACAAATATATAAAAAAGTACCTTAAATGCAACCAAACCACAATCATTTAGTTTATTTTGTTTTTAATCTTTACTTTTCCCAGTCCAAGAAATAACTACACTTTAATGAAAAATGCAGCAAAATATTCGCTGCTTTTGCCAGTAGTTTGGCTTTACGATATTGAAATAAAACTATAAAATCAACTCTTTTGCTAATTATTAGTCTCTGGTGGAACGCACCGCCAAGGCGCGGTCCAGCAACAGCCCATACTTTACATAAATCCCATTAACAACGCTTTTGAAACTTTCAAATTTACGACAAACTTGTTTAGATTGAATCGACTTGAACGCAATTTATTTACTTTAAACCTTTGTACACAACTCCGCGTTCTTTGGCACATGGATTCTAAGCTGATGATGTAATTCTGGTTGATTTTAACTTTTCATTACAAGCTCGTGTTGTTCAGGTACGTGGTGTTGGGCTGTCGGATGGGGTAAAACAAAGGGCACTGGCGCCGAAGGAAAGTTAAAGCAAGTGAAAGTGCAAGTTAAAAGTGAAGAAGAATGTAAGAAAACACATAGTGAAGGGACAGCAACAGAAAACATGGTTTGGTCATTGAGCAAAGAATTTGTCATTTGCGCGGGGGGTGTACCTGGACAAGATACATGTCAAGGAGACAGGTGCGGACGAGATTTTATTTAGAATCATTTTTTTCTGGGGAGGGGGGTTAATTTGAAAAGAATTTTGAATGAACAACAAGGAATATTGTATTGAAATGCTGTGTCAATCAGAAATTTACTTTTGTCAGGCATGCGCCCGAGATAGACAAACATACAAAGAAAAGAATCTTTGATAATAAATAATAAAAATCTTCGGATTCGGATTGATAAAGAAATTAAGGAAAAACTGGCGAAGGAAATGAAATGGCAAACCGTAAAAACTAAGTTGTTCAATATCCAAACTAATCTTGTGTCTGTCTTATATTCTCAAACTATGTATTTATGACGTAATAATTATTCCAGCTTAAAAAATTTCTATCCCCATTTCAAACAAAAAAATAAATAATAATTCGCCATCGATTTACCTTGCAGCTAGTGAGAGAAATCAGAATTCCGACAATAGCATAATTTTATTTAAATATTTAGTTCCTGCGTTTCTATAAGATATATCATAATATACTTACCGTTTTTCATTTTGTTTTAGCGGAGGACCTCTGTTTTGCCAGGATGATGGGAAGTGGACATTGTACGGAGCAACAAGCTGGGGTACAGGGTGTGGAACGGGAATACCTGGGGCTTATGCCTCGGTGTCTTACTCAACCGAATGGATCTGCTGTTATATGGCCGATATACCGGGGTGTCAACAGGTCGATTGCGATCCCTGGGTTTTGCAATAATGCCTATCTAATAAATTCCTCAAAAAGTGGAACAATGCCTGAAACTGTCGTAGATGTCGGGTCTTAGTTATAGCTGCTCTCAATTTATATACTTTCAGCCACTCTTAAGGTTATATCGCTGTAACAAAATTGCAGCAATAGCACTGCACTTTGATAGTAATTTCATTTTTTGATATTGAAATGAAAGGGTAAAATCGCCTCTTGTGCCAATTTTGAGCTATTGATAGGATGCATTGCCCATCAACAACCCAAATCGCAACATCCCAAATGCAACTGAATCGTCATGGTGAAGTGCGGTGATTGGTATCTGCCCTGAGCGATAAGAAAAATCTTTTACCACTTTTTATCGGTAGTGGACTCAGTAGCGAACGTATTTATTTATTATTGGTGTATGTAATATTTTGGATTATTTATATCCAGTGGCGCGGAAACCCAGCGACATTGGGAGATGTTGTCTGACTTGTCGACTAAAAATATAAAATAGGCATTTTAAATTTATGAAAATGCGTGTGGAATGCACGATGTTTGGGTTAATTTACTAGTTGAAATAAGTAGATCTACAATTATTTCAAACAGTTGAGCTGGCCCTGTCCCAAATGTGACAGTAATCTTCCATGCAATGTTGAATTAGTGATTTGTACAAATAAAGAACGATTTTAGAAGAGAGAATATCTAACTAAATATAGATCAACGACTTTGATAGAGGTATAGGCTATTTAGCAATACCAGTGACATGGTCTCTCCAACTTATATCTTTAGATCGTGGGAGGCCCACGAGACTAATATTTGAGGATTCCCCAATGAACAGTATCGGATAGTTAAATTTGAGTTGCATTGGTAGTATCGTAACGGTTATTTGATAATATTTCGAGCTTATCCAAGTTTCATTTCAAGTACCTACCTACCTCGATTTGATATCGCGACAAAATTAGATTCAAACGACTACAAGAGTTTTATTGAAACAAGAAAATAGAGTTGTGGTTTAGTATAAATTACCGAATCACATTTCAAAATAATAGTCAGGTCAATAATCAGGATAAAAGTTGGGCCAAGAATCAATCCCTGAGAGGACACCGGTAGAGGTGGGCAAACCGAATCATTTTGTAATTCAAATCTGATTCGAATAATTTTTTTTAAATGAATCGAATCACTAATTCCGTGTAAATGACAAATATCTCGTTTTTAGTAGTTGCGACCTGTCTACATTGTGAAAATCAAGACATTTATAGTTTATATTATATATTTTTAATTCAAATTACATGTCTAAGTGCAACAATTTTCATATTTTAACGACAAAATACAGTCGATTTGGTCAAAATCGATATGAATAAAAATTCGCGATTGATTTTTGTGAACAATTTCGCGATGCTTCGAATCAGCCCTAGACACAGGTCATCAATCAGGAACAAAGTCAGGTCAAGAATCGATCCCTGTGGGACATCGTATAAAATGGATTAGGTTTATATGCGTTGACGTCTAAAACAACATTAATCTTGCGATTGAATAAGAAATATTTGTTAGTTTGAAAATAATTGGACTCGAAATCCCATACGATTGTATTTTCTGCGAAAGACCTTGGCGCCAAGCGCTGGCTAAAGGCTTTAGAAATATCTATGGAAACCGACTTTGCCTCCAACAACGGTCAAAAGCACGATATATATATTATTATTTATTATTTTCCAAGAATCTTTAGAACCAAATTTTTGTTTGGAAATTTTGGATTAGGCCGTTTCAAGCCGACAGAACTCTGATGTTCGTCGTTAGGTGACACGTGCTAATCGTAAATCCAATCAGAAATTTTGGTCAAATCAGACTGGATCGATTTAGTAAAAGCAAAAAATTCTTCCGGAGTAGATTTTTATTTAAGACAAGAATGTAAAGTAAATAGAGTTTATAGAGTAAAATCTTATAGTATTACCAGAGTAAAATACAAATCCACATATCAGGCTGACATTTTGTGTATATAACAAGGTAGACCCAATCGCCTATTTAAATCTAATTGTTTGTATTTGGTGTGCTTCTATTGATCTTAAAGAATTTCACTTCTGTGTTTAGTTGGAAATTTTGAGGTCATATTGCCTGTCCAACGCTGTACCATTTGATTACCCACAGCAACGTCGTTTCGCCCTTGAAACAAATATTCTTTGCTGTAATTATGACGTAACAAAGCCTACAAACGACATTGTATTTGATCAATTTTATTCTCATTTCTCATCATTTGTGTATGAATTTTGGGAATCGTCATGGGTCCCAAGCCAGCTTCAAGGCCCAGACAGGGTAAGTTTTTACTACATTACATCTGATATTACTTTGAGCATGGAATTGTAATATTCCATGCATTTATATTTATAATTTAAATGTTTCAGTATGATACCATGTAGTAGTAATATTCTGACGGTCGTAAGCACGTCCATAACTGTAACCGACACCGACTAACACCTTTATCAATGTAACGGCCTTCCAAAAACTTCATAAATGAAAATTGATCGCGAATCAATATCGACGATAATGGTTCTATTAATTCCATTTCATCAAAGAAATACTTTTCAAATGAATATATAACTTTATATATAATTTAAAACCCAGCAGTGCCGTATGCTTAACAGAAGATTTCATCAAATTTTGCTGGCTGGGTAAGAACAAAAGCTTTTAAACAGATGACGCCATGACATAGAGGTTGTCACTTTGACGTGGCGTAGTTTTTTTTTATAAAATTGGATCGGACAAAAACGAACTTCTTCTGTTATAAGTGAGATTTATCGAATTAAAGAGCTGATAGACGAGAGATTTCACGCGGAGGAATAAGCACCTAAAATTCAAAACGACATATCTAAAAATGACCATAAAATTAGGTCAAAATTCAAAGAAATAATTTCGTTAAAATTTCCAAACAAAAAGGTCCCCAAAGAGGTCCTCAGAGAAGTTCGCCTGGAGATTCAAATAAGAAGATAGGTTTTGCTCTATTTGCTCTGGACGCGGTGATTCTGATAGCAGCTGTATTTCTATTTGCCACCAAGCCATCATGCAGTGGATCAGGTAGAAGTATTCTTAATTGAACTGTGATAAAAAGGCAATAATTTTACTCGGTGAAATTTTAATAAAAGTACTAGATAGAGACATTTTGGCCAATTATTGGTTATTGATGGAAATCAACGCTGAGTTGCGTTCCGCCCACAGCATATGATTGCCTAAATTGCAGCATAAATCGCATCAACAAATCGACTTTAAATGTTGGAAATATATAAATATTGCAAATGACCGTTGGATTTACTTTTATTTCGTTACAATGTTTGAAATAACATTCAAGTACACGCTTTCGTTTGAGAAAAATATGTTGAATGTGGAAATTTGATAATTGGTAAACAAATGCATTGATTTCTTTTATGACTGTGTAATAATTTGTGCAAATTTTATACCGAGATCCTTAGGTTTATATTCAACTTCCACTCGGGCACTGATTAGTTAACACGTGAACGTCATCAGTTGAACGTTTCGAGTGCGAGTCCCGTTAACTCCGGCCCGTTTAACCACGCGAAACACTCGACCCAGCAAAGGTGTAATAACTTGGATAGGCCTAGCTGAAAAACACTCAACTTTGCAATAACACTAACTTCGTTACGCTATTACGACGTATATTGCCGCCGTACGACGTGTATCGCCTTTCTTAATCCACTCAGGTCGATATCCCATGGCGCAATCGACCACGTGGCTCTCCGTAAATAAGTTATTTGGCATGTAAACGATCTAGAATTTATCGAATTGCTATATTCGCAACAAATACTTGATAAAAATAAACAGAGTATGAGTATGCAATAAATCCGGGAGATTTTTACAGGCGTTCTGGATGATAATTTCGGATATGGAGACGCCGTTGGCGATTTTAATTATTCAGACGCAGGATCATGTGAGTATATATGAGATTCTTAATGGTGAAAATATTAAACAGGTAGGTAGACAAATCATTGCCCACTATCCAACCCAGGATCTAATAACTTGGGTAGCCTCTGACGCGCCGTGAGGCACATGCATTTCCAGCCCCACTAAACACGTTAATAATCTGTAAACGGCAGCCAGTCGGTTTAGAGCAGGGGTCGGCAACCTTTTGAATGCAGTGTGCCAGTTTATAAATAATATCATAATGAAAACAACTTTGCGTGCCAACCATTGTTATGTACGGTTTGGTTTGCACAGTCCACTACCATTACTGCAGCATCTAGCTACAACTGCTAAACGTGGATTATCGTTTATATCTACGCTTTCATCAAGAGCAACGCTGAAAACATTCGCAGCTTTCAACACAGCAGTTTGCTGCTCAGTTACATCGGTTGCCATGTCCGTGATGCGTCTCTCTACTGTACGTGCAGAAACAGGCATATCCTTGATCCTCGAAATTATGGTGCATTTGCTTGGCAAATCATCAAACAACACTTCAACACAACCGAGAAAGGCCTCCTTTACAAACACCCCGTCAGTAAATGGTTTTCCATGTTTAACAATGCCCTCTGCGACTTTATAGCTACTTTGGATTGTTCGATTCGTGCTACGAATTACTTTATTGAAAATGCTGCTTTGCTTTTCGTAGTGGGATACTGTCTTTTTCAGAGATTTAATCTTCTTTACATCGTCCTTGAAGAATTTCTCGTGCTTTCTCGTATTAAAATGTCGTTTTATCCTTGATGTTCGGCAAACGACGTTTTGATAACAAAGAGCACACACAGCTCGGTCATCTCGAGAAACGAATCCGAAATCTGTCGTCTAGGATTCTTGGAAAGATCTGACGTCTAATTTAAGTCTCTTAGAAGAGACCATTAAGCTAATTCTGTAAAGTTTAGCCAGAGAGATATTTCTTAAAAACAATTTAACAAACAGCTCGGTCACATGTTCAAACCGGCCTAGACGAAGAGAAGCAGGCACGGCGAACGCCATGACGCGTACCTACAGAGATCAATATTAACCGATAATTGGATCACGAAAACTGATTTTCCTGCACTAGCAAGGCTGCAACTATTCAATAGTTACTATTGTTACAAAACAATATAGTTGAATATCCAGTAACCTCTGAATTCCTGCACAAGTCATTTTGTGTAATCACGCGGCGTGCCATGAAAAAAACCTCTCGCGTGCCACAAATGCCTGGGGTTGCCGACCCTTGGTTTAGAGTCTTTATCAGTGTGCCCCACTCAACTCACAGATGGATGAAATTAATATTTTTAGATATTTAATAGCGAAGAGGTGCCGAAAAAATATTGGGCAATCAGAAAGCCATTTTAGTTAGTGTGATCTCGATCCAAACGACTTAAATGGAGACCCACTTTTGGGTCGTAACCTATTGTTTTAGAAGCACTTTGGGATGCAAAGATTTATGTAATATGTGGTTTGGATAAATATAAAATTGAGAGACTTATACCTCACAAATTTCTGCGCGTGATATTTTAGAACTCAACATACAAATATTACTAATATAAACACATACTTTGCTACACATCTCCCTGAATTCGTTTACGCCATTATCGCCGTTTTAGTGCCGGAACCATTTATTATGCTTCACAAAATAAAATTTCTGATTGGGATGTAATAAAACACTATTGAATACTTACTTGACTTTTCAGTTGAAATCCAGTTCAGCGGGTACGAAAACCCAATGTTCAATCAATTCCAGCCATCTGATGGATCTGGTTATTCTTATGGATCGGGATATGATTCTTCCGGTTATGGATATTATGGGTCGAGCTACTTTAGCGGATATGACCCGTACACTTCATCTTACGCCTCCTCATATGGTTCAAGCTACGGGAATAATTATGGTTCAACATATGGCTCTGACTATGACACAATGTACGGGAGTTCATATTGGTCGTCGTACGGATCATACGGACCGAGTTATGGTTCAGGATATGATTCAACTTACGGTTACGGTTCCGGCTACGGTTACGATTCCGAGCTACGGCTACGGCTACGACTCCAGTTATGGATATGGAACTGGTTCTGTATATGGTTCAAGCGGTTATGGTACTGGTTACACATCGGGATATGGATCAACGTACGGTACTGGTTCGGCATATGGCACCGGTTATACCCCGGGATCTTCATACGGATATGGTTCAACCTACGATACTGGCTATGGGACTGGATCGACATACGGTGCCGGTTCGACATATGGGTACGGAAATCCTACTGGCTCCAACTATGGTTACGGTTATGACACTAACTATGGATATGGATCAACTTATGGAACTAATTATGGGTCAGAGAGTGGTTATGGAACTGGATCAACATATGGAAGTGGTTATAGTCCAGATTCATCTTCAGGCAGCTACTATGGTTCTGGTTCAACGCCAGATACATCCAAGAATATGGATATGGTTCTACAGATGATTCTGGATATTACCCGAGTTCTGAAATTGGTTCCAGTTTCGGCGTAGCACCATCGCCAGGAAGTGGGGGAACAGCAAGCGAAATAAGCGGAATTCACGTTGATTCAGGTGAACTAACATTGATAAAGACTTGTAAAAGGTTAAACACTAATGATCATAATAGTTTCGCAATAATATAAAGTGTTCCGTTCAAGTCAGCGTATACATTTTCAAATGCATTTTATTTTTAGTTTATCATGGCTAGTATTTTTTTTATCGAAATTTGTTCAAACGAGGTCGAAGGAGGCGACTAAAAAGGACCAATTTAAGTAAACTGTAATGCCGAAGAGCTAGTGCAAAATGAAGTACCAACAACTAGACTTTAAGTAAAAATCACCCTAGAGAGGATCGATTCACTATGATAAAGTGCAGTGATTGGTACCTGCCCCGGACCATGCTAGAACCATATACCACTTCTTTGCTTTTTAGTCGCCTCGTACGACAGACAGAAGTACATTTGCGACAATTAATGATTAATTGCGAGATTATGTTTTGCAACCATTTCAGGTTATGTTACCATTGACGCAAGGAGATTGAATTGAACTTACTCACGGGCTCATATATGGCACTGTTAAGAGCATTATAACGCATAGTTAGATATAGTTAGAAAACAAAGTTATAAAGGTTCGGGGTGATATGTAGGTATGTAGGCGGATAGACATTGACTTGAAGTGCATAAACATCAGGAATAATCTATGCACGAAAGTGCATGTAAGTGTTATACCGGGTCGCTCAAATAGGGGACCTCTGAGACACTCTAGCGACAGTTCCATTTGAGATTCTTTCCAGCTAGAGAGTAAAGTTTACACTTCACTTTAGCTCTTTGTCCCAGAATTGGCCACTTGTTGGTTTCTTTCAGTCGCGGGTTTTATCCTATATAAGAATGGAAATGAATAATAAAAATAACTGTTTTATCCCAGCAGTAGCCTACGGAAACGTGATAAGTACCTAAGGCAGAGTGGAAGGATCTTGTTTTGCTTCTGAGTGTAGAAACGTTCATGTCATTTATTTCAGATGTCCAAAAATGCTACAAAACCATCAAAACTAATATATCATAGCATATATTGAGAGTTTTGAAGCTTTTTGTGCGGTTTAGTTGCCACCACACACTCAAAAAGGGCATTTCAATATTCTAGCATAATATATATCAGGAAATATTGCCTATTTGCTGGGTTCTTCGCTGATTATCTTCTTATTCGTTCACAGTAGCTGACATTCTGCCAATCAGGCTGAGGTACATAAACCCAAGTACTTCAAGTACATTTAAGATAACACGGTAACACAGACATAACGAAACGAAAATAACGTTCTGAATAGAAATGCACATCATAGTGTTATTTTTTTAAATAGGTGAATTTGGAGGTGTAACGACAGGGGAAACAATTACAGGAAGTTCACCGCCTTACGGGGGAGGTTCACCATCAAGTGAGTCGAAATCAACCCACCCATTTTTTCAAAGCTTTTGCTATAGCATGTCCGTAAACGGCTGGGTTCCTGAATAACTTTCAACGAATAATTCGCTATTTTCCAAGTTATACTTTGTTTTTGCCTGAAGAAGTAAAGACATGGCACCAAAAGAAAAACATTTTATCTTCTATGTCACGGATAGATCGCTACGCTTAGGTGCGGTTTATAAGTGATCCATGCTTGACAAAATACATTTATGAGTGAGTAAAGACAATATTTAGGAATTCAATGAAATTTTTAAATACTAATAAACTCCCATCTTGCGCAGTCATTTGCAAAAAAAAATATTTAACTTGCGGTTCCTTACAGCTTACCAGTTTTTATCTCAAACATATTTTATGAAGTCTAAGACATTGGTGTATTTTGTCGCTAAGGTGTGTGCACTGCCTCAATGACCCATGACTAGTCAGAAATTTTATTTTGTCTAGCATGAGCCACAGACGGAGGGCGTCTGGGTGGCGCGATCTGTCAGTGACCCACGCTTAACGAAGCATGTTTGGTCAATATGATAATAACATGGTCATTACACATATGTTTGTTTCAATCAATTAAATCCATTGGGAATTTGTTTGTATCTCTTCCGAGACATTATGTCATGCCTTCCTCTCCTTCCGAAAAAATGCAGAATAGCCTCCTAATGCTTTAATACGCGCGAAATCTTGAGTTGAAAAAATGGATATTTACATAAATTCAGAGGTCTTTAAAGCTCTGAAATCTTATTTAAAAAAAAATGATAATGAGACGCGAATTTGTGGGTTGTTTTACGGCAATATACCACAAAAACGGAAATTGTTCAGAAAAAAATTGATGATGCGTTGCCGATTATAGCGTAATAATTTGACAACATATTTTTTTTACTGTTGGCTTATTCCCACTGTCAAGGTTCTAAATACACCACTGTGTTTATATCAGGCGATCTCGTTGATCTAATGCCAGAAGACAAGTTCAGCAATACGAACTTCGAATGTGGAGTGTCGAAGATTAAACCAAATCTAAAACAAGGAAGAGTAGTAGGTATAATTTACTTTAACTGCATTCTTAAAACTATCATACTTTGACCGAAGTGCAATAAATTTAAAGTTTATTTGGAGAAATTGTAGATTCCAAAATATGAAGTCGCTATGTGGATGGGATTTATACAAATTATGTACTGCTGATGAACCGAATGTCACGTATACGGGCTGGTCAATTCGATTCGGCGATTCGAAGTACAGATTATTCAAATCAGTTGTGACTCGGTCCTATGAACAAAAAGCATGCTAAATTAGGTGCATTTTTCCATTTTTAACGACAAAATGCAATCGATTTTGGTCAAATTTGACCAAAATCGCTTGTATTTGGTCGCTAAAATGAAAATCACCGCTTTTAAGTTAGTTTACGCTAATATTTGTGATTTGTAACTGTATATTTCCTAATCATCATAATGGCAACTATATTAATATTAGTATTGTGGGATTTTTGTTATTTTTTTATGAAATCAACGATTCGATCCGTTTCGAAAAAATTATTCGAATCAGCTTCGAATTCCAAATGACTCGGTTTCGCCCAGCCCTGGTCAGGTTGCCCATTCCACCAACTGATCATAATTTTTTGTCTTGTCAATATTGTCGAGTAAATTTACTGTCAAAAACAGATATTTTACAAATTTTTGATACGCTGGCTGAAAGCGTGAAATGATTCTATGCAGTAATGAAGAAATTGGGTTCGCATGGATTCAATCCCTGCCTCCCAAGTATATGCGAAAACTAAAAAAAAAATTTGGGAACGATTTCAATTTACAGACCTGGTGGATTTTCTATAATCTTACACCATCATCTTTTTTCAACCTTGCTTAAAGTGGATTTTCATTATTACTCATAAAAGTTTGCTCTGAGCAAGGAGGAAAGCAGTGCCTAAAAGGAGCTGACTAACGGTCACTCAAATGCCAAACAGGTGCTACAATATAACGTGCCGGCAACTAACAATGAAAATAACGTTCTACTACGCAGGCGGATCAATTGCGGTGGAACACAGTTGGCCATGGATAGTTGCAACATTGGAAAACTTTCCAGGGGTTCCGGAAGGAGTATATTTACCAGTATGTGGTATTTATTCATTTATTTTAATTCGTTCCCAGCCATGTAAAAAATAGCGTCTAAAAGGAACGAACCGACGGACACTTGAGTGGCAAAGACTAAGAACTAACACCAAATAAGGCATCAGCAACTGCAGTCTTGGTGAAAAACATCCCCAAGGAGGACTGAGCCACTATACTAAAGTGTAGTAACTGGTATCTTCTTTGGACGGTAGTAAAACCATCTATCACACCTTATATTTTATCGTTCATGAATTGGATTGCGACATGTTAATTCAACATTTTCTTACTGGGTTATTGAATCAGAGTGTGCGACAGCGACGATTATTCAAATCACGTTATAACAAAAGTACATTAATATTCATGGTTAATTGCAGTTTGATCATATTTTCAAAGTTGAGAACCGCTATGTTAATGAGATTTATACCAAAGGGCTCCAAACACCCTCCATCAAGGAAAAAAATTATTATTTTTTAGATACCACCGAGTAAAATTACTAAAATTACTGTGATGCAGTGGTTTTTCTGCATTTTTATTACAGTGTGTATAAATCAAACGAATTTGATTGTAGTGCCAGTCCTACTCATGAGTACGGGGCATCTATAATTTCAAGTGGACGCAATTACCTAGTGGTTACCATGTTGGCAACGAAAGTTGAGGATCGTCGGTATGAGTCCGGGCTAGTTAGGCACGCTAATCCATGCTCACCATTAAATCAAGTTAAAGATGACATCTTCCCAACAACGCCAACCCTGTCCGTCTTATAAGTGACGCACGATTTCCACGATTCCACGATTTCCGTTCCTATGAAAAATTCCACGACGGATTTTGATAATTTTATGTTTTGAATCGGGTCGCATCGCAAAATTGAATTGTTCATCCCTGTCGCTAGTTATGTACTATGACAAAAGTACAGTAAATTTACCGTTTATTTGCAGTAATTGTGTATTCCCAAATAAATTTATTACACATATATATATATATAATTTCTGAATGCTTCAGCTATGTTTAGCTGTTTATGGATGCTATTCATCAACAACTTATAATAATCTGGAAAAGTCATCCTTTTTATATTTTGATATCACTAATTAAAATTACTGTCAAAGATCGTAGATTTTACTGAAATTTTGTTTTGTTACAGTGTATAGTTGATTTCTTTCTCAGGTGCTTCTGGTCTTTCTTAATGTAAGTTTTAATTATTTTTTCAATTCAATTCAATTAATATGAAAAACGACAACATTACAGCATTGTGGAGGAACAATTGTGTCACCTCGACACGTCGTATCAGCATATCATTGCTTCCCAGATGACAAGAACTGGAAAGAGGAAGTCTATGTCTTTGCCGGAAGACACGATAAAACGATTACTGGAACCAGGTATCGGGTGAGAAAAATTGCTGCTAATGCTTTTAAAATGTTTAACCTTGTAGGTTGAAAATCCCGGGTTCGAGTGTCGACAAGTCCAACTAGTATATTTATGACCACCACTCAATCCAGGTTGTAATAACTTGGGTAGGTAGAAGAAGTCTGACTTTGGTAAGACGAAACGTTGAATAAGAACGAACAGTTGGTCCACGTCCCCTAGATCTATGTAAAGAATGCTACGTCTGTTCGCATAATGTTGGCCGCTATTGTAGATGATCACTCTCTGGGTGATCCACTCAAATTAGTGATAATAAAATGTTTATTACCAAGTTAGAATAATCGAGTCGAAAGAAATTTTGACTAGCGTTGGTCACCGATTGTCTGCGTCGCCATCTCGCGGATTATCAGTGGCCATGCAAAGTGGCCACGATATGTTTACGGCTTCTTCCGCCAACAATGACTCCCTCACCATACAGTTAAACCATTTACTCAGCTTTCCTCTCCGTCAGGATGGAAATGAATTCTTATCCTTTTCTTCCCCAAATGAGTTCATTCTACCTCTGACAGATAGCGAACTGCCGAGTCCATCCGAAAGGCGAACTTAAGCCTGATGTTATATACGACATTGTTCTTCTGACTACAACAGAAGAGATGAAATTTTCTGACAAAGTGCAACCAGCATGCCTCCCAAAACCTCGCGTAGTATTACCAAAAGGTAAGAAGAATTTAATGCTTTATACCGCTTGCTGTGCATTGCTTTTTTAACAAAAAGGTTCAAATTCTTGCTTCACATATATAAACAATACCATGTTCTCAAACCACAGAAATATAGGCGTTTTGTAAACTTTTGTTAAAACATAGTTTAACCTCTTCGGACAAGGTTAAAGGCTTACTTCACACTTTATAAATTTATTCCTGTAACGTTTCGTCTGATCAATGTCCGACTTTTTCACACATGAATTCAACAAATGTGACAAAACAAAAAATGCTTTAAAGTAGGTTTATTGAAGGTTAGTAGGTTTATTAAAAAATGGGTGAGTAATAAGACGAACCGATCAAAATGAGACTATTGAGACACACTGTAACAAAAGTGCAGTAGATTAAGAGGTCATTTGCGGTAGTCGTATTAATTTCAAAATTTGAAACCGGCTTATGGATGAAATTTTTGTCCCTCGACGGTTCGTTCCATCAACATCCCATAATTGGCCGAAGAAGACGATTTTATAGTTTTATATTTACATCGAAGTTAATTACTTTCAGCGAGTATCAAATTTACTTCATTTTTTTACAATGCATAATAACAAAACATGCGAATGAAAATAAATAAAATCCGTGGCAGGCACCATCTGATCGAGAACTAGAAATTAGACTTAGTTCATGCTTGGCTCGAGTTTGTTATAATTAGGTTAGTTTCTAAAATACAAGCATTCTTTTACTTCTAATTTCCTTGGGTGTGGGCTCCACAACTGTCCTATTGTATGTCTTGGAGTCTGATAGTTTGTATTCGTAGATGGTTTTATTGTATCTCTTGAGAGAACTACCATTTACGGGATTCCATCTGCCGTCCTACAAGATTAACATAACGTTTATGTCTATTAAATATTTTTGATAGAATTTTGATAGATGTAATTTTATAATATTTATGCGTTTTTTTACGTGATTAATGTATTTTTATTTTGCACTATTATTTTTTGTTCACATCTCCAAAATTGTGGAGATCTTTCGAAATCTTGTGGCGACATCTTAAACCTTTAAGATTTAGGATTTCATTTTTATCCTGTGGGATAGGAAAATCGGGAATACGGCTTAGTTAATTGACGTACGACGTTATCTCGTGCAGACACCACTTCCGAATCGGGATGAAGATTACGACTTAACTTTTTTTCATTTTTCTGTGAATGCGTCTGGTATATATTTATTTTTAGGTACGTGGTGCTGGTCATATGGTTGGGGTGCTGTAAAAGATACCGGGGGCGCAGACATATTGAAACAGGTCAAACTTGATGTGGGGAGTGAGGAGGAGTGTAAAAAAGCGTGGAAACTTCCTTCGTTTGCTACCAGCGTAAATAAAGAAATAGCAGTTTGTGCAGGGAGTGAAAAAGGACAAGATACCTGTCAGGGTGACAGGTACATGATTTTACTATTACCCAGAGCAGATACACTCACCACACGTTATTACAACATTTTGACGCAACCTTTCTGCTCACAAACATTCGCTATTTGGTTCTATTAAAAACTCTTCCTGGGTGTGCATGGATTTTTGATGACCACTTATCTAAGTGAATCACTCTTGACCAGCGGTCACCTATTGGCAAACACCAACAGCGCTAATGAGTGGGCATGGCTCTTGAGAGAAATGTCTCTCGCTTATTTCACTTCCATTCCATCTCGATGCCTGCTATTCGTTTTTTTTATTATTTTGTTACTATTAGCGTATTGCTTTTTGTCATATTATTATTATTATAATTACCTGCTTGTACGAAATACAATTGCGAAGTGCAATATTTCTTGTTAATATGAAAAAAAAATAACATAAAACTATGTAATGTAATACAATGTTACCTAGATTCACTCTCAAACTAGGTACCATGTCAGTAAAATCTCTGCTATTTAACATTAATTTTACTTGAAGATATTCAAATAAAACTATAAAATCGACTTTTTGGTCAATTATGGGCTCTTGATGAAACGCACCGTCGTAAATCTCATTGAAACAACGATTTTGAATTTTTGAAATAAACAATTACTGCAAGTAAACTGTAAATTTACTGCAATTTTGGCACAGTGTAGTGACTTGATTTGCATTAAAGACAATTTTAATAGATACGAAGTTTGAAATATTCGAATTAAAAGCCTATATGTCAAAATCCTTTTTTTAAATGTAACTATGTTTTACATAGATATCATACAAATTTGTAGTGTTGCTTGAAATTGCCAATATCTCAATCAGAAATTTTATTTTGTCGAGCGTGAGCCACAGATGGATCGCGTCTCATCGACGCGATCCATCGGTGACACATACTTGACAAAAGACGATTTAACAAAATTATTCAGATTGAGATAATTGGTATAATAGTTAAATTTACTTAATACTAAACCAAGGCGCAGTAAAAAAAAACTAATATTAAAAAAATATCAAAATTTAACAACTATTAAATGTAGCCAAATAACTGTTGCCTAATTAACCTAGTTTTAGATTAAGTTACTGCCCTGTTTGAAAGGGCAATTAGGTTGCTTGATAATACTTTACCTACATTAGTGGTCGATTCGTTATACTTCGCCTACTTCAGAAAAAACTTGAGTTGCCATTATTAGTATTAAAGCAATAAGTCTACTTTATTTTTTATACAGTGGAGGACCTTTTACGTGTGATGAAAACGGCAAAATGACTCTATACGGAGCTGTGAGTTATGGACAAGAGTGTGGATCAGGAGTATACGGAGTTTATGCTGCTGTATCTTTTGCTGTGGAATGGCTTTGTTGTTTTATGCCAGATGTGCCAACTTGTCAAGGAATTAGTTGTAATCCAAATGCTGATTGAAATATATATGAAAGAATTTACGAAAAAACTTGAAGTATTGTATTGTGTGGATATATATATCTATGGATATGAATATAAGATCTCGGGTTCGAGTCGGGCGAGTCTGGCTTGGGTTGCTGCCAAAGGCCATTCCAAACAATTGGAAGCGCAGATTATTCGAACCAGTCGTAAATCGATCACGGAAGAGAAACATGTGAAATAAAGTGGATTTATCGCATTTACATCTCAAATTTTAGGCAAATTTATTTGTGTCCTGAAAGCTGATATGCGTAAATGATGGCGTATGGCTTCCAATAGTTCGTTTTAATATTTATATTATGGAATTTCTAGTTATATATTTCGTGATTTTGGGAATTGTGATGAAAAAATCGTAAGAGGAATTCGATCCGATTCGAAGAAATAATCCGAATCAAATTCGAATTCTCAATGATTCGGTTTTGCCCAGACCTATTTCAGCCCATATTCAATATAACAATGGTCGTGGTCGTGAGACGGGGTGGCGTGATGAAACTAACGATAGCTGAACGACACCGGTTTAATCCCCGAAAAAGTATAGATCAAAATCAAGATCGACGAACAAAATTGGCTTTTAAAAGCGTTACAAAATCAAGATCGATGAACATAATTGACTTTTAAAAGCGTTACATGCGGCGTACCACTGGGCGAGGCACTGTAACCAACATCCTTGTGATGATGCCCGATAATCTTACCGGTTACTCATTAGTTCCACCTTGGATGGTATGACAATGCGCAAGATATATTTGTAAACCATGTTTATTGACTTTCATCCCGACTTCGTCACTGTAGTAAAGTATGTCACATCGTAACATAGATTAAACGCTCCATGGATGGTCGATGAATCGACGTCTCATAACTAATGTAGCAAAAGCGAGTGGTTTTCACCATGTAGATTCATAATTATATTCGATGCTTTTAACCGTTTAAATACAAACGATGTAATTTGCCTACGTTTCGAAAGTCAATTCTCAACCGATCGAGTGTGAGCCACTGATGGACCGCGCTTCGGCATCGCGATCTATCAGTAATTACTTAACAAAATATAGCGCGAGAATCGGTAAATTACACCGGTTTTCCCCTGCTGAGCATATCTAATATTTTTAAACGAAACATTCCTACTTCCTGGGACAAAACAAGATATAACTTATTATGGGCGTAGGAAAAAAGTAGTCTGAAAAAAAACCCGGAAAACAAGTCGCCTAAAAAAATTAATCATTTTTAGTAATATATTTTGGAATGTTTTCGGCATACTGACATTTTAAATTTCCGAATGTAGTATCATGCATTATAACCGGCCAGTCACGAAGAATTTTTGCGCTACGAGTGAGTGATCAGGCATGTATTGGAGGAAAAGAATAAATCATATTAAGAAATGGCACAAGATGCCAGAGATTTTGAAAAGAATTGAACGTTGGTCATAGGTATCAGCAAACTAAGTGTTTGTCCTAAAATAGATGTAGTATGAATCAAGTGTATGAAAATTATGATATACCGGTGCGATTTTTTGTTTTGGTAATATTTCTTTCTAAATGACCACACAACCTGACCCGGCCGCGATGAAACTAGTTCCCCACTGAGATCAAACGTTTAGACAAGGTTGGAAATGTTTGCTAAATTGAATGCGGCCATTTGAAAACTCCCATTAAAATCATTCCAGATTTAATCCTGATTTTTTGATTGATGGACGAGCATAAAGCTTTAGACCGACATCAAAACCGTAGCAGGTGTTAATTAACCAGGCTGTTGGAAAATTGTGCTAAATTAAATGTGGCCAAGTAAAAACTGTTGATAAATCTATCTAGGTCCAATCCTGGTTATTACTTGATACCATAATCATCCAGTCAACGCCGAACGTCCAAATTCAATTTATCTGAACATCTCAAAATGTGACAAAAAATGGTTTATTTTTGCGGGCGACTTTTGTCCGTATGCCCCTTTATTATATATATACATTCAGAGCTAAGCACACCTTTCAGATTCGGTGAGTTACCCAAGTTATGACTAGCCGTCTTCCCGGGGCTCGAACCCGGGAACTTCCTTTTGCAACGTCAACATGTTTACTGCTAGGCCATAGCGCTCACTGATATTAATGATTCGCTCTTTATAAGTCTTATGTTGTTTTATCTGAAGCTTGTCTAACAAAATCTTATAATTTATACTTGCCACTTCACGGAAATAGATTAATCTATTTATTTCTTAACATGTTTTTTTCAAACATTTTCCCCATTCTTATATCCTTAATCAGACCGCGGGATATAAATTAAAAATGAACAGAGGATTTGTTGACTTAATTCACATGCTCGATAAAAATCTGGAAAGTGAATGACTGAGACAAATAAAAACTTGAACACAACAAAAATAAACTGAGCAAAATTGCAGTCAATTCACGACTTTTTGAAAATAACTTTTCTTGATAATATGAAAATAAAACTGTAAAATCAACTATTTTTGATCAATGGGCCGTTGACCACCGAGATGCGGATCACCATAACCCCCATAGTTGGCGAAGCAAATTCGATTTTTTTTTTCATAGGAAATTACTGCAAATAAACGGTAAATTCACTGGAATTTTGTCACAGTGATAGTATTAAGTATGTTTCAGAAGTGGCGTTAAAGGAGATCGACATCGCGAATCCTAACAAAATTAAAAAATAATCTCGTGAAACTGGTTGAGAATTTCTTTCCTCAGGATCTCAAAAGTTTCAAATACAATTAAAATTGGTTTTTAATTTTAGTTTTCATAGAGAGTTATATAACATGTCTGTTACATATAGTGATTGGAAGAATAGAAACACTGTGATAAAAGTGCAGTACATTCACTATTCATTTACATTCACGAAATTCGAAACCTTATTGCTTATGAGATTCGTTCCGAATCTAAGCTGCTGATGGACCGCCCCTCGCTCGTATGTTTCATTAACAGCCCATATTCAAACTAAAGAGTCTACTATATACTGTATTTCAATATTGCCTGGTCAAATTACAGTCAAAAACTATCGATTCAACTGGTTTTTGCTACGGTCCGACGTTAAAGTGACTAATCCTGCCTCCTTTCTCTCACATCTGATCAATCCCAACCAGGAATCGATCCATTAGGCGGAAATATTAGTGACTCATAATTAACAAACAAATTGTGGCTGAAACGGGCTTTGGCAGGCGGAAATATCAAATTTAACTGCTTTCAAATATGTTTTAAAAAAACTTTTCGACTTATAATGTATCAATGTTCTTGACGGAATAGACATATGATCCAAGGTAACATTTTTCGTTTATACATGCCAGGAAATTAGAATAAATAGATCACTACGCCAAAGAAAGTTCCTGTGACGCTCTCGCTTGACGAGACAAAACGTTGGTTAACCATTGGGGCTGGGGAATTCATGTGGAAGTTTCAAATTGATTCAACGCACAGTCGCTTAGAATAAGTCGTGAATCGGCCGCAAAAACAAACATTTGTAAAATGAAGTTTTTATATTTTAATTTGGAATTCGATCAAATATCAAATATCCGAATAGTTTTTCTGTCCTCGGAAAGCAAGTGGGAAAAAGCTCACATCATTTTTGGTCAATTAGTAGATATAGATTTCTTTATTTTAATGATTGAAATTATCAACGTAAATTTGAAAAATTTAAATTTTATGCAGAATTCACGATTTGATCGTATTAGATTAGATTCTAATAATTAATTAGATTCGAATTTCAATTGATTCGGTTTTACCCTGCCATGCAATCAATATAGGGAGTGACCCCACAATGACAATTTTTTCGGTGATAATTTCATTTTTCTAAGCATGCGCCACAGATGGACCGCGTCTCATCGATTAATGATTTGATTATTTGACAAAATTTGATTTGACAAATTTTGACAATTTGATAAAAAAAATTTGGATCGGGTATGCTCGAAAGAGATAAAGCTTGGCGAATCTCTACGCGTTCTTTCGCTTCCCTGTGATGTTATTAAACATATCCGTTTATTTATTGTTTGCATAAATATTAGGAGAACGGCAAGAAATTTCATCAGAAGGATTTGTCAACATTAATTTTCCCAGTATTTAATATAATATATGCGGTGGCATCGGTAAATCTTTATTAAAACAATTGTTGAACGTCCCGAAGACTATATCCCTGGTCCTGTGTTGGTAGAGCAAAATTTCGGATAAGCTTGTAAATAATGAAATCAATGGAATCTTATTCTCATAAAAAAACTTGTACTTGTAACAGACATATATTGAGTAATGATTAGTGTCGGTAATATAAGAAACATATCGAAGTTTACCTAGTTAACTGTTTACGTAATCAGCAATATGTAGTCAAAAAACCTTCTATAAAAAGCACTAAGGCTGGCCGGTTTATTTCACTAATTCAAATCGATCTGAAGCCCAGATTATTTGAATCAATCGTGATATGATCGTAGGAACAAAAACTTGCTAAATGAAGTGAAAGTTTGAGCAAAATCGATTGCATTTTGACGTTGAGAAATAAAAATTTGTGCTCGTAGACAGAAAATGTGAATTTAAAAGATATTGCCTCCAAGTCTGTTCGTGCTGATATTAAAAAATAATGTCTATATATTTGTCGATTTCAATAATGAGGCTAGTTGCTATAGTGAAAAGGAGTATTTGGTATATTTTAAGAAATTAGCCATTCAATCCGATTCGAAAATATTATTCGAATCAGATTCGAATTCCAAATGCTTCGGTTCTACCTGTATTCTGTATCTCCTGGTTTAAGAAATTGTGCACTTAGCCTAGTAAAAACAAATAAAATAAAACTCATTCATAGCAAAATGGCTTAAAATGGGTAAATTAATGGTTCAAAATTCTATTGTTAGAAAAAAATGAAAGGAATATTCGCAAAAATGAGACAAAAAATGCACCAAAATGGCATTGTAAAAATACAGTTAAAATCAACTTAGTTAATTATACTAATCTTTTTTCAAATTGATAAATTTGACTCTCAGCACTAAGAGTGTTTTCCTGTTCACACTGTAAAAAATATGCAGTACATTTACGGGTCATTTTCAATAGTCGCATATTTCCCAAATTTTGAATAAGTCATGATTAGAATATTTATTTCGCGTATACGAACCTGATGGACCGCACCTCGGCGATACGTTCCATCAGCAGCCAATAATTGACCGATTTTGACGTTTTAGTTTAACCTCACAAAGAAAAATTACCGACAAAAAGAAGTTATTTCATTGTATTTTTGCTACAGATTGTTACTGTTAGAAACTGATATTTGAAAATATAGCAAATTTTAGTGACACGCTAAATCTATATAATGAAATAAATGAGAAGAAACACAAATCATTATTAAAAACATAAGGTTTAAAAGTAGAAGATTTAAATCTACTCTATCTATCTTTCTAATAAACATCTTAAATATACATATCCCGAACGGGATTCGAATCCAGGACGTAGTAATGCAACCAGTCAATTGGCAAACAAGCACACCGAGCCAATCCTAGTACAATGTGTTATCTATGGTGACAGCAGTTTTAGATATAAGTATCTATTGCAAATTCAACATTTTTTGGTGATTTTAATATGTTTTCACTGCGCGCACAACGTATTCACTCTGCTATATCTAGGTCCTCTAATAATTTTTCAAAAGGGGAATTTGTCTGGATAGAGGAGGAATATTGTCTTCCTCTGTTTGCACATGGGGGAATCTTGTCCAAACTCCATTTAGCTTGGCTTTGTTAAATTTTTAAATGCTTTTTACTAAGTTTTTGATTTATTATTTTCCTACTTTCACTCTGAGTTTTCTGTCAGGTTTTTTCCTTGTAAATTTTACGGGTGAAATAGGCCAGCTTGGTAAGTATGGTACATAATATTAATTGTTGAGATAATTTATCAGAAAATAACTTTTTGAAATAATTTTTGAGTTGATTTCAATCTTTACTTCTTTTGCGCTGCTAATTAGAGAAACTATCAAAGAGTCGATTACCGAGTGTTTTATTTAAAGTTTGATACTTTTTTAGAAAAAGAAACCTTATGGTAAAATAAGACTTATCCATGAGACAATTCGGTAAATCCGCCTACTTTGAGGGAAAAATAGGTTGCCATAGCTATTACAAACCCTCGGCGCGCAATATTATTGGTTCAAGCACTTAAAGATCGAGTGCTTAGCTCAAAATGTACACCTTGACTCATATAAAATTGATTTGTCACGTATGAGTATAGGTGTGTTTCGTAGGAAACTGACCCTACTCAAACAGTGTCGAAGTCTTCGGTGTTGATCTTTCGACTTGAACGCAGCACGCCTTGTTTAGTAAAACTTTAAAGCCCATAAATCACGCTTCACCTCATCCGAATTTTGATTTGGTCAAGCATGAGTCAATGATGGCGGAACGATCCCTCAGTGACCCATACTTGAAAAAAACTGATTTTTATCAAAGTTCTCCGATTGGGCTGTTGTGTCTACGGACAATTTTTCTGAAACCATCTTCGAGGAAATTAGTATGTATTGCTAAGTCAATAAAATATTAGGTTAAATAGCAAATTCGTTGTTTATATTCCGAAGAAATTGAACTTTGTGGTTCACTAAATCTCTCTCGATCTTAAAACGGCCATTTATACACGCAGTATTGGTTCATACCGTCGTGGACTGTATTATTAATCTGTTCATAAACAAAGTATTGTTTTGAATGTGTTTATGACGCAATATAGTTAACTAAATATATACCTGAGACATTCAAAACAGATCATGTTGAAATATTAGGTATGTTGCGTATCAGCGTTATCTGTAGTATAAGGTGTGGTAGATGATTTCCACGTTGTGCAGGGCAGACACCACTCACAGCACTTTACTATGGTGGTTCAGTTTTTTATGTTCCAATCCAAAATTTTATTTTATAACGTATGAGCCACTAATGGACCGCACATCGGCAGCGCGATCCATCAATGACTCACAATAAGTGACTTGACAAAACTTGTTTAGTCAAATGCTTCCCGACTGGGTGCAGTTGATGGAATTCCTTCTTTTTTGATTTTTCGAATTATTTGCTATGGGCTATCCGTGAACCTACCGGAGGGTTTATACCCAACAACCGTTAGGCACGGACCTTTGTAGTGACTGTGTATGTGTTCTATGTTACAACTGCCCGCGAGGTGCCTTGTTGAAGGGCACGGTCGGTGATGAAACGGTTAAGCACCGAACCATCGACCTTCCGGACAATATGATCGCGCTCAACCGACTGAGCCACCGAGCCGAGCTGAGCTGGAATTCCTTCTTTATTAGCTCCCTGTGATTTGAGTGTCGTTAGTCGACCTCTTTTGGCGTTCTCCCGCCTTACATGGAGCAACTTTAATAAAAATAAAGACACAAAATAAGTGTCTTTGTGCTTTGTCATGACTTTGCTCAAGAGTAATTTCAACTTATACTCCTAACAATGAAGTTGAAACAGAAATATGAGCAACCGGAAATCTCTTGATTAGCCATGCTACTTTTGAAAGCAAGATTCGAGTTGATTCGGACCCGTTTTCTTTTCAAACGATTCTATTACCACTCCAAATCAGAAATATTTTTTCAAATATGTTATTTGAAGCACGTGCACTGATTGATCGCTCCAAGGCACGGTCCATCAGTGGTTCGTGCTTGACAAAAAGATTTTCTGATTGAACTTCGTGTGTTCCGACAAAGGATTTGAGCACAAATCCCAATTAAATGCGAAATTCTACAAATATTCACAAATTGAAATTTAATAGAATATTTCCATGAGTTTTCTAATCTCAAAATGATTCAAAAATTCTATTCAAAAATAAATGTATCATCCAGCGCATTATACCCAGTGTTATTTAGTAACGTCCTTCTCCTTTAATACAAATTTTAGCATCAATTCTGTTTTTGGATTTTTTCCGCTTAGAGTGCAGATGTTGGTAATTCATTTCGTAATAGCACTTTGCTATTGGGTGGCCGTTAGTTAGTGCCTTTTGGCACTGCTTTCGACCTTGCTCAGCCTACATTACAATAAAATATATAATTATAACAATATTATTATGATGAATATTATGATAATGCATTACAGAACTGTATTTCGATTTTCGCTCATGTAACGTAGATCAAATATAAAAATGAAAATTCTTGTGTGTTTAATATATATAATAATGTGTTTTTTATATCACGAGCCGTTTTGTAAAATTAAATATTTCAAAGAAACTATGACTGGAACTGTACAGGTTAGCCTCGGCGGCAAGATCTATCAGTGATACACACTTGAAAGAACTATTTAATATTTTTTCTCCTATTGGGGTTTTTCCAATTTTCCCATAATTTTCCTATATTACCAGAATATTTATTACGTGAAACGCCGCAAACGCGCCATTGTGGTTTATCAATGGCCCATATTTGAAATAGAATTAATACGCTATTCCGTAATCCACACTGTAACAAAAGTACAGTAAATTTATTGTTAATTTCATTTATCGTAAATTTACAAAATCCAAAACTTCTTAATAGGCATATTTCGATCAAGTATGGGCCGTTCATTGAGCGCGTCTCGAGTGTTGCATTTCATTAACACCCCATGGTTGACCGAAATAAGCTACAGATAACTTCATCAGTGGCGTTTGTAAGAAAAAAATTGCCTTTAGGTCGAAGCCATAATGTTTTTAGGTAAAACTTTGTAAAATCATGTGAAATTTACTGTATAAGAATTTGTGAATTTATGACTTTTAGTGAAAGATCTTATTGATATTAGTTTGAAGAGTATTCAGCAGAAAATGTGATGACAGACTTTATTATTAATTTTACTTTCGTTTTATAGAAATCAAGATAATGAGAGGAATATTTCAATCCGTTTATCATGCATCATTGAGAAAGCGAAAAATTACTAAAATATTAAATAAGGAAAACAATAATAGATGTTTTTGTTTGGGCGTTTTCCGATCTGTTATATTGTTTCTGGTATAACATTTATTTTAAAATTGACTGTTAGTAGGCTTTCGAATAGGATCTCCTAACTTGGACTGAATTTCAATAAAATGAGAGGGTCAATCTTTGACTTATTCTTAACAAAACAGGTATGAACAATCTATTTCTGACTGAGATCTTTCTAAATGACCCTTCAACTGGTATGAAGAAGTAGCCTATTTGGGGACATGACTCTTATTCATAATAAAACAGCCACAGTTATGTATTTGTTTTTACAAGACATTCATTCTATGGAATGACAAAAACAGAAATTCGAGGAATTTCTTTACCGTCGAGTTTTTAAAGAGGTGATTTTAACGCCGTGTGTGTATTTTGCACAATTGGTGCCCACCATTGTGTGAAAATACACAAACGGTTTTAAAAATTTATAAACAATATAGCACAATTTTGTTCATGAATATCAAAAGGTATGGTTGTTCATATTGTACGATTCATTGGCGTTTCGAAAAAATAGCCTTTTCGGTGCTTTTAAATGTATATATTAATCATATCCAACACCGCTTGGTACTGTCTTTTATAGTATTGTGTATTTATTATGTTTTTTTGCGCTTGGTAGTGAAACGGCCAACCACCGACCTTCCGGCAATAGGACTAGGGATGGGCAATGCGATTCGGTGATTCGAATCGATTCGAAGTACAGATTATTCGACGTTAAAATGAAAATACATCGCTTTCAAGTGAGTTTGCTGATATTTGTAATTCGTAACTGTATATTTCCTATTTATCATTATTTATATAATAATAGTAATAGTAAAAATGGGATATTTGTTATTTTTATGAAATCAACGATTCGATCCGATTCGAAAAAATTATTCGAATTAGATTCGAATTCCAAATGATTCGGTTTTGCCCAGCCCTAAATAGGACCGTGCGTAACCTCCCTAATTATGAGATAACTTTTGTCATCACTGGCTTCGGATCCATCATTTGAACATTCCTGACAGAAGAATAAAATTTAGAATTGTTGCGTAGTTGAGAAAATGTTACTAAACTTAATTACCGTGTCATGTACACAAATCAGACATTTATCACAACCGATTCGAATCTTTAATTCGAAAGTAGCTTTTTCATTATACTATGGTTTGTCGTAGTTGATTCGATTTTTCCTAATTAATTTAATTTTTTATTTCAAACAACAAAAATCAGAAATATTTATGAAGTATCAGATTGAAATCGTCAATCATTGAACTCAATGCCCCGTTTTAATTTTTGTTATAATTGCCTGTTACAAACCACAGTAACATATAAGTAGGCAATAATTCTGCCGGTAAATTAGTGCTAATATGGAAATTATGCTAGTATATCCTATAAAATGTTACGGTAACAAATATAGCTTGTCATTTATGAATGCTTTAACTACTTTTGTAGAAATTGATATTATTGTTAGATTATAGCTACTGCCGAAGTGCCAAGGGCAGATAACACGAAATACTTTTAATGTTAAATTACGAGTACTTTATTTTGTCGCAGCTCTTTGCTATAGTCATTTTCTTTTAGGCGCTTCCTTCGGCTTTGATAAGAACTAGCTTACTCCATTGAAAAGAGTCTTACGTATTTGGGGAAGAGGTAGATTGGGCTGAGAAACTCTATTCGGTGGTAATTTGTATAAGTCGTAGAGAAAATGTGCTAGTGTAAATGTAAAGTTCTTTCTGGCAGTCGTACTGGGTCGTTTTCGAAGTTTGAATTTAATAAAGACCAGTAATACGATGCCACTATGTTTTATTTGATGAATTGGCATGAAAACATTTAACGGTTTTCCTGTCTGTTTTCAGACATACATTCACTAATGTATGTTTTAAACAAAAGCGATAGAGTTACACATCGTTTATAATGAAGATTGAAATCGAATATACGCGACATGAAACTCTATAGAACAGGATATTTAGTCTAACCGGACAGTTAAGGACAAATTTGAGCGCAAGAAATACGTAAATATTGTAGTGTGGTACACTCTGTAATATATAGATGAAAATATTAAACGAATCATGAGTTCTATTTTGCCAGATATGAGTCACAGATGGCCCGCGCCTCGACGGCACGTTCCATCAGTGACTCATACTTGACGAAATACGCTTTTACAATATATTTCTGACTGAGAGAGATAGAAGGATCTAGTTTTTAGAGAAGTATAAAATAAAAAAGGAGACCGTGAAACTTTATAGACCAGAATAATTAGTTTGAACAGTCTGGGACATATTAATTGAGGCCGAGAAATGTTTTACTAAGTGGTATTAGATTAAAACTATAAAATTTCGGCTTTTCGGCCAATTGAGGGCTGTTGATGGAACGCATCGCCGAAGTGCCGTTCATCAACAGTCCATGGTTGACATAAAACTCATCACTGCATTAATGCGAAATTACAGTAAAATTACTGCACGTTTGTGACAGTGTATACATGGTATTATTTTTGTACATTGCTACCGTATAATCAGTGGACCGAATAGATAAATTTAACTGTTTTTAGCTCATTTTTTATTGAAATTCACTCCAAGTAATAATGATGGTAGCAGAGCCTTGATGAAACTAACTATCGGTCACATACGGCTATCACAAGATGTAGTAGCACAGCAACTGTACTTTAAGCGGAACACATTCCAGAAAACCTGGACGGTATAATTGAGTGCAGTAAACAGTATCTGCCCTGTGCGATATTCAAATCACTCACCATCTCCTACGATGATGTTTAAAATAATTGCTGTATGTACTATTAAAAAAGTGTTAGGTAATTCCCAAATTATTCCTCTTATTATTGAATACGTCATCCTGACTGAAGTATTTATATGTATTATAGGGTTTGTACTTGTGTTGGCAATTCTAGGTAAGAGAACTAAACTTACCTAGTATACTACATTTATCGAGTTTATTTTCAAATTACTTTCACCTTATTTCACTGATTTCCGATTTACCTACTTTAACTTTTACGGAGTTTTCTATTTGAAGTTTTAAGTAGCAAATTTCCTCGGTAAAATAGCCAAATTTTCCCTGTTTTAAACTAGGTAACTGGTTAAAAAACTAGGTACCCAGTAGGAAAAACAAAGTAAATTATATTTACATTGAAAAAGCTTTCAAAATATATTATTCAAAGATTTAAATCTTCTAATCTATTCCAAATGCACTAAATGCGATCAAACAACAATATTCTAATCTACCTGTTTTTAAATCTGCGTACAACCTAGTTTTGAAAGTGATACTAGGTTACCGAGTAATAATTTATCTAGTTTTGTGGCAAATTCCTTCTACTTTATTTGGTTTAAAAAATAACTAGGTTGTCATCACTAGTTTGTTTCATATTGTATTATTAATATATATTATTATCATTGTATTCCAACCAGCGAGCTAGTAGCCTTTAGGGCTTCAATCTTTCAGTTTTTTTTTTTTTTTTTTTTAAGCGAAGTTCTTTAAAAAAAAAGCGAAAATGTAAAAAACAATGCTAACGGCTCTATATCAGCATTGTGATTTTTTTGTAATCTGCGTTATATGGATTTTGGTGTTTTCTGTTTCACATATAACAAGATACATTCTGTTTATCATTTATATTACACAATATACCACCTACGTTCAAATATGTTACGCTCAAACAGAGTGCTCGCCCCCGCAGTGCTAATAGACAATGGAATTTTTATTTAGAATATCTGTTGCGGTCGTCACATTAGCAATGCCTCTCTAACTAGATTCATGTATGTGTTGTGCATGAAGAGGAAATGAATTAATGAAAATTTATGATACAAAAACTCACTGCTATGGTTTCATAGGTCGAGCTACTTGTGGGCGACTTGAAACAACACAGAGAGAAAACTTTTGCGCACCCATGTTTTGCTAAGTATGAGTCGCTGATGAAACGCGCCGTCGAGGCGCGGTTCATCGGTGGCTCATGCTTAACAAAATAAAATATTTGAATAAAATTATCCATCACTGTACTCAAGTAAATTCCCTATACTCTATACAATAGAGAACATTATACACGGAGACAGTTTATTCAACAAAATATAATGAATACTATCAAATTCCGGAGATTTTGCTTCATCTTTCTCACAAGGTAAATTCCGAAACTTTGAGAAAATGTTCTCGTTGTCAAAATTGTTACAAAACAGGTCAAGAAAAACGAAAGATATTCAGGACATGATGATATAAATAGAATGAAATATTTGCGGTTCTTGATAGTCTGTTCAGAACTGTGAAAAGGCTTGTACGGTGACGAATATATGCAAATTATTTTTTTTTGTTAAAATTTGCGTATGCAAAAATCTAAAAGCGTACATACCAAAAAAAGGTACCAAAGAAGGAATAGTCCACTGTAACAAAATGCTATTGAAATTACTGCTTATGGGCAGCAATTTAGATATGTGATATTAAAATAAAAATATATCATCGACTTTTTTGTCCAATTATGGGTTTTCCATCAATAAACCATACTTGGCATAATTTTATCATCAATGCGGATCCCATACCATCACTGCAGATGATGTGATTCGTCGAATCTCACATTTTTATTTTTTTTAAATACACCATAGTTTGGAGAATCTTTATACGTTTGAGCCCTGCAAATTAAAATATATACCTTGCGTAATATTGATTATAAAGCAATATGTCAAAATCTAATGTTATGAAAATAGTCCACGCTCTTATAAAAATGCGGTAAAATAGCCGTTATTTAACAGTATCTCGACAAAGCTACAAATTGGACGTTTGCGGTCAATTATGGACTGTTGATGGAACGCTCCGCCATAGGGGTTTTCCATCAACAGTCCATATTTGACATAAATCTCACCATCAGGACGTTATAAGCATAAAATTACTGAAATTGAATAGTTAATTTACTGTGTTTGTGTGACAGTACACATCCCTATGTGTCCAAGTCGGATATTCCATGCCAATCAAGAACATCATTATAACATGCGTGGGTGCTCTGCTTTATATTCCGTATTAGTTGTTAAAATAGAACATTTGTTTATTGCTTCATTAAATAATTGACTGGTCTAGTATTGAGGATGGGCTATTTTAATTGAGTTGAAGCACAGATTCATTGAAATATTCGTGTATTGATTATAGACTTAAAAGCGAGCAAAATGAAGTGGCATTTTTATATGCTAATATAAAAGCAATTTGGAATATTTCTATTGGATATAAAGGGCTTGTACAAGCAGCCACTTATAGACGTGCAGTGTTGGAGTTGTTGGAAACATACTATCTTTCATGTTCGGCTTAGCCTACCCAAGTTATCGCACCCTGGGATAAATGGTGGGCATGAATTAACGAGCCGGACTCGCCGGGACTCGAACCCTAGATCTTAAACTTGCGATACTAACTTGAGACAGCACCAAGACTATTTGCTTATCATAGACATATGGTATGAATGTAGGTCAGGGTGTCAGGGAGAAGGAGTGAGAAGCCAATTAAAAACTTGAGGTTTGGAACATGACTTTTCATTATATATGTGTACAGACTCTGATTATTCGAAAATAATGATGGCAAAGATACTAATAGACACATATCAAGGAAATAGTTTTATTAATTTTACACAATGAACTTTGTATGCATGACCGATAGACACCGATTAATCGAATACGAATCAGTAATCCATGCCTAGCACTCGAATCAAGATGTAACAACTCGGGTCGGCTCGGACGAAATAAAAGCCGATCAATTTCCATCGGCAGTGAGCTTACTTGACTATGAGTGGCTTCTGCTATGGACGTAGCTCAGACTTTCTGGGCAAAATTATTAATGGATGGCTGATCATAAACCTTAGGTTTTGTGCCTGCACTGATCCGCATATGCACTGATCACAGACACACACTTTTGTAAATCTAACAGAATGATATTTATATTTGGGGTTTAATATTTACTATGTTCTGTCAAATGAACCTACTGCGTGACTAATACCCTACTAGCACAAGCTAGCTGTATTGTCTTGAAAAAAAATATTATGGGTGGCGTCGTCAACACTGTACCAAAATTGCAGTTAATTGTCTGCATTGAAACAAATCTAACCTTATTGATATAAAAAATAAAATGGAAGGATGGATTATTGCTAAAAAAGGGAATTTTAGTGGACTTTTGTTACAATGTATGCGCGACCTGTTTATATATCATATTCTACAAACGCACGATGAAAGATTTTTATGAAGATCTCATTTTAAATCAGATTCACATATTTCCTTATCAAACAGAGCGGAATAACTCTGCACCGACTGTTGCTTGTGTTGATAAGGTTATAGAATCAACTATAGATATCAGAGCGTTGGATTAGATTCGATGAGAGCATGCAATTCAATGAGAAACCGCCTAAATTAAGCAAATAACTATGGACGATCTAATGATGATCATTTCGACGTGGCAGTTTGGCTCGGGTTCGGTTTCCACTAAACTCTGGTCAAACACAGCTACTGGTATTCTGGATTGCGCCAGGTGAGCAAAAATAACATTCAATTTATAGAAAAAAAGGTGGAAACGTTGGGAGGAAATGTCTGTCGCTTCGCCTCCAAACCAGCGAATTTTAACAAAAACGGCTAAAAAATCAGAATTTCGATTTTTTTAACCCCAGTAATACTTATATACTTTTGTTTATTGAAATTTAGTCTAGACAAGGTCAAAACCTGCCATCGGCCGCTTGGCAAAAATGATGTCATAAGACAATTTGACAGAAACTGAAAACCTCTATTGAGCTTGGGATTGAAATTCAAGGCAAATATTGGCAAATATTTTTGATTTAAAATTTCCTTTAACATGAGTCACAGATGGATCGCTTACAAAGCGTACAAAATGGCGAATTTATTTACTAGGATAAGAGCGCTACTTTGCAAGTTGTAAATATTACATAAATTGCTAAATGTTTTCAATTTTATGTTCAATATTATTGGAAATTGGTGAAATATTACCAATGGGAGTGTCATCGTTAGTTTCCACTCTTCAAGTTATACACTGTAATAAAAGAGCAGTAAAATACCTAAACGTTGGCAGTAATTTTACTTAACCATATTAAAACAAAACTACTAGGATGTTGATGGGTCGCACCGGTGAAATGTGGTCCATCAACAACCTATAATTGCAAAAATGTCATCAACAAGGCGTTTTTGAATTTGGAAAATACTAAATTACTGTAAAAAATTGCCAATTTACTGCATTTTTTACGGTGTGTCGTAGATAAAAAGTAAGTCCAATCTATAAAATGGAACGTCTTGATTGTGTGCGTTCTGGCCAAATTTCTTGGAAATTGAATTATTTGAGAGCTATATTTTATTTGGGAGGAAGTGTTGAGAGTATTCTTTAGAAACCGAGTATCTGACGTAATTCTATCGATTTGCGGTTTTATATGTTTTGCTTACAGTCCACATCAAACAGCACATAAATTCCTCAAGTCAACTAAATCTTTTCACAGATACTGTGAAAAAATACAGTAAATTTACATTTCGTTTGCACTAATTGTATAGTTCAGAAATTCAGCGCCGTTTATGGACCAACAGCAAATATTTTAGACACAATTTTGATTTTTAAGTTTTTTTAGAGTAAAGTTAATGTCGAAGAATTTTTGTAAGTGTAACAAACTAATAGACGTAAAAAATGTAGAATCAAATATTCTGTTTGGAATTCAGCTTTCAAATAGTAAAAATTCAAACAGTAAAAAATATTTCGGGTTCTTTATATCACATTTTTATGGCGGTTTGTGTGTTTGTTGACTCAACTTACAACCCTTTGTTAGTTGATAGAAAAATTTACCTAGGGAAAATTGCTGTTTTTGGATCTGGAGGTAAAAATTTATCTAATCCTTTACTTCAATTGGAGATACAGCGATGGTAGGTGAATACTGCAACAAACGCACAGTACATCTAGTGTTAATTCAGGGTAATTTCAAACTTCGAAACAGCCTCGTTCATAAAATTGAGCCGTTTTAATAGTTTTATTTATTATCTCAGGGATAAAATACTTTCAAAATTTTACCGTAATTGTACCGTGTACGAGTGAGCGTGACGAAGCTTACCCTTCAGAAAAGTATTTTTTCGATATTTTGTGCCAAGTTTGCGCCGTTTAAGTTTATCTGTGGCCCATGCTCGGAAAATGTGTAGTGAAGAAAACCTGTACATATAAAAATTTATTAGCTTTGGGACATGGGTGTATCGAGTACAACAAGGTAAATCCCAAGGTTTATTTATTTCAATCAGAGCTAGAGGAATCGACAAACGATCATATTACGACCATTAGCCAAACCTTTTATTCATATAAGTCACTTGTTACGATACGCAAGAAATTGATGCAATAATTTTTATCGATTATCAAAAAGTTGTCAGATGCATATGTGAAAAATTAAAATTAATACGCGGGACTTCGATACCTCACTGACATTCGTGCTGACGTCACATGTAGCACTTTGAGTTTGCCGCAAACTTTTCACTTATTGTTTTGCGGAAATGAGGCAATACATTACAAACATAAATATATAAGTCTGTATCCTGTCGATAAACTTTTGACTTTTGTGACGAATCTGACACAAAATGCTGTTGAGTGGCGGTAATGATTGAACAAAAACAAAAACACAATTAAAACAAAGGTTTAAAATACTTAAATTTATTGCGCTTACACCTATTTCAATATCCGTAAGCATTCCTGCTATGCTGTCACAAAAAGGCAGTAAAATTGTCGCTCCTATACGTAATTTGACTTTGTATAAATGAAATAAGAAGCAAAATCGATTTTTAGTTTATAACGGGCTGTTGGTGAACCACATAGCCCAGATGTTGTCTATCAACAGTCCATACTTGGCATAAATCTTACCAAGACGGCGATTTCGAACTTTGGGAATACGTACATTTACTGATAATGAACAGTAAACTTATTGTACTTTTGATACAGTGAGGCGGAACTGTTCACACAAGCATGAGCCACAGGTGAATCGTTCGTCGGTTGCGCAATTCACAAGTTACTCATACTTAACTAACAAGTTTATTTCTGATTTGTTTATTTTGCAAATAAACATTGTGGGTATTGAATTTTTTATAGAATATTTCATAACTTCTAATTTCTAGTCTATTCCTCTACGTCAGAACTTTACTGGTATTTTGACTGAGCATGAGAGAATTAAAATATGAGGGATAATGTAATGGACAAGAACTATTTTTCATATAAAAAAATAAATAAATAAATTTAGATTGAAACGCAGGGAAAATTATATCCCAAAAGTACATAATTTTGTATCTAAAAAATTAGGTATTTTGAAGTGTTCTCTGCTAAACTTCATTTCATAGTATTTATAGAATTAATGAATATAGTTTTGTTACTGAACTTTGATTCCATAGCAACCGCCCATCGCGTGAAACACGTAAAGAAATGTGTGCAAGACGTTGCGCTCACGCGCTACACGTGGTTAAGATAAAACAAACATAAAATAAACTAAACTACAAAACGTGTATCGCGGCTTTTATAATATTGCATCATGTGTATCATTATTCGAGTGATAAAAACTGGTTTAAGTTCAGATTCATGTTACTAGAATTTCGAGACGACGTCGATTACGCCCGGTTAGTAAACATTATTTTAGGTCATTAAGCAATACATCAAATTATTAGCGTCCTCAACGCAGAGAAAAGGTTAGTCTAGGTATGATCACCTGAGCATGGGCTAAAGATGGACTGCGACGCCAAGGCGCGATTCATCTGCGGCCCATGTTCGACAAAATGTGTAAAGTTTGAAATTTAGTGCAAATTTCAATATGTTCGTCTTTAACCATTGTATGAAGAATCGGTTGGTCGCGGCTTTTAGAAAGATCGTGGTAAGGCAGTGAGTGTGATGGATCTAAGAATAATTTGAAAGCAATTTTATTGAAAAGTTATATATTTTATCCAGGATGTGGTTCATGACTGTAGGGATTGGCAATTCGATTAGATACACATAATATGCGAATCCTATGATACGATTTAATTTAATACTGTGGGATAGAAAAGTCGAATGAACAGAACGCATAAAGTAAAGACCAACTCTCGTAGTTTTCGATGCCGAGATAGAGGTGTTTAGCTAATGCCTTTCGTAATATATGCCATGCATGGACATGCATGAAGCTGAATATCGTTCATAGCAATAGCATAGTAAATGAAGATGATTTCTCAGTTCACATTTATGCTTTATATATAGCTCTTTTTACTCTAGTGTTCCTCGGAGACTTTCCAAGTATGATACATCGCTTCCAAAGTTTTTCCGACCCAATCATAAATTTTATTTTGTCAAGCATAAGCCACAGGCGGACCGCACCTCAACCAAACCTGTTTGATCAATATTTTTGAGGAGGAGTTGGACGAAATTCTGTAGTTCTTTGATTGACTTGCTGATGATACATTGTATAAAAAGCGTGCAGTTTTACTTAGTGAAAAATTTTAACTTCAAAATGCGTTTTTGTTGAAGGTTATAGATTCAATGCGGCCTTGAACATTAGTCTTAATGAAATTGATTTTACAATGTTTCGGTTTCGCCCAACTATATTTTTCTAATACTTTTTGAATATCTTGTCTATAAAAATTATTTACTTCTGATTTAACCGGTTTCTTTATACTTTTCAAATCTTTAAAAAAAACGATAACGTTGGACCCCTGTCTCGGGGGTCACGAGCGCGATCCATCAGTCCATTCATGGCGAGACATATATTCAGACAGTCGTCAAATTTCTCTACTAGGATTGTCATAAAAGTGAGTACTCTGTCCAGGCGTTTCGTCTGGCGAATTGTCACTTTCGATGTGTTTAGTAAGTTCACCGGTTTCGAAGCTTTGTCATTGGCCAGGACAAATACCATATACTGAACTTTATTAAAGAAGTTTAGTTCGCTCAGTGATGTTTCCCATTTTCAGTGCAGTAGTTGGTTCTACTTTTGATATAGCGCTTTGACTAAAGTCACCGTTAGTTTGTTCCTTCTAGGCGTGATAACTCCTTGGTTAGAGCGATTCAAATGTTAATGAAATAAATTGAATTGAATTGGCGGTGGACATTTTTTCACTATTCCAATGAGTTGTAAATTATTTTTTTGACTTTAAAAAAAGATATTTTGCTGAGTAGTTGATTTTAGGCCTCTCGTAAGTGAATGCTGAATTCGTAACATCATTTTTGTCTGAATATGGTATTTCAAATGCTAATGTACAGTAAACTTTGAGTAATGTTCGAACTTCGGCCCATAATAGGCGAAAAAAGTCGTTTCATTCATAAACCACCAGATAGCATTACGGTTATAAAGCAATAATTTTGTTGCCTATTTTTTAAAGTGTAATTCTGACTTCGTATTCAAATTTCCTTCGAATAGAACCAATGACTTGATTTCGCAAGAGGATATCATGGTGGAGGTACTTTCGTATATCTGACAGGAAGTTCTCGTTGCATGACTGCTAGAAAAGCTTTGATCCAACTCTTTTCTCGTTACTAGAGTTACACTGCAACAAAAACGCAGTAAATCACTACTCTTAAACTGCAATTTAACTTCGATATATTGAAACTAAAAAAAAACCTTTTTTAGGCGAATTATGGGTTTCTGATGGAACAGAACGCCAAGGTACGGTTCACCAACAGTCCATACGTGACATAAATCGCATCAAAAAGGTCGTATTGAAATTTGGCAACATACAATTACTGCAAATTAGCACAGAATTTAGTGCACATTTTTTAGCAGTGAATCGTATGGTTTCAGCCAGGTGGATTAATAGCTCTGATCTCATGTTCACAGCAGTGGAGAAAAAAGCGAAAATAGGAAGTTTTGTTTTGCTTTCACCGTCTGTTCAGTTTAGTATTCGCGATTTTAGATAAAACTATCTTATGTATGTAGCACGCTTAGTTCACCAAGTTTATTATAAAAGTACTTCCTCAGGCTTCACTGATATCTGATTTACATACTTAAATTTGCTCTTCCACTTTTTCTTATTTGAATTTTACATAGTAAATCTATCAAGTAGGATAGGTAACTTTACCTAATTTTCTTCTAGGTAAGCGGTCAGAAAATTGATATACCATATTTTCCTATAAAATAAACTACTCGAAGACTTCGACCTTCAAATCTATTGAAAACTGAGTTAAATGTAGCCACGGATAGAATTATCTAATTTTCCTTGTTTCTGATGAAGTTTGAGAAAATAGAGGTTGCATTGAATACTGTGCATGTCAGATCATGTCTAGATTTATTCAAAATCAGAAAATTTATTTTGTCAGAAAGAGCCACAGATGAACCGCGCATCGGCGGTGCGATCCACCAACCTTTCTTATTGGATTTCAAGTTGCTATGTTCTACACTTGAAAGAAAATGATGATCTGTTATACTAAGTCTAGATAATCTGATAGCTTTGTGTATTTGTAGATAGGGCTAGGTAAAACCGAATCATTCGGATTTCGAATCTGATTCGAATAATTTCTTCTATTCGGATCGAACCAATAATTCTAAGTAAAAAAAATATCCCATTATTGCTATAACAAATTGTCTCCATTGTAAAAATCGAAAATTCTATAGTTTAAAGTGTATCTTCAATTCACACTACATGTCTGAGAGCACCAATTTTCACTTTTCAATGACGAAACGCAATCGATTTTGGTCAAATTTGACCAAAGGCGATTGTATTTTATCGTTAAAAATGAAAATTCTAGTTTATTAAGGAAGTTTTTGTTTCAATGAATGATTCGCGATTGATTCGAATAAATTGTGCTTCGAATGGATTCGAATCACCGGCGGTGCGCTCCATACAACGGCTCATAATTGGCGAAAAAAGTAGATTTTATAATTTTATTCCAACACCACCAGATAGATAGAGCGGTAATTTGATTGCATCTTTTAAAATGTAGTTCTGACTCAACATTAAAATTGCCTTTGTAAGAAATAGATGAATAGAACGAAATGCGGCGAATTTGTTTGATTATGAATTCGCAAGATGAAAAGCACAAGGATCTCATTACTGAGGTACTTTCATATATCTGACAGGAGGTTCTCGTTACATGCTTGCCAGAAAACTTTCAATCTAATCTTTTTCTCATTACTAGAGTTACACTGCAACAAACACGCAGTAAAATCACAACTCTTAGACTGTAAATTTACTTCGTGGTATTGAGAATAAAAAATCGGCTTTTCGGGCAAATTATCGGTTTTCGATGGAACGCAACGCCGAGATGCGGTCCCCCAACAGTCCATGGGTGACATAAATCTCATAAAAATGTCGCATTAAAATTTAGAAATATACAATTACTGCAGACTAAAAGTGAATTTATTGCAGTGTATCGTATGGTTGCCATCAAGCAGGGAGTGTCTCTGATCTCATGTTCACAGCCCGGTGGAGCGAAAAAATGAAGTTCATTTTGGCTGTACAGTGTAGTGTTTTTTTAGATGAAATTACCTGATGTATTATGTATCATTCTTATTTACCAAGTTCATTATAAAAATACTTCACTGGGCTTCACCAATATCTGATTTACGAACTTGAATTTTCTCTTCCAATTTTTCTTATTTGAAATTTCCATATTAAGTTCACCAACTAAGATAGGTACATTTAACTAATTTTCATCTGGGTAAGCGGTTGAAAAAAAGATGAATCATATTTTCTTTTAAAATATCCTATTCAAAATTTTTTTCTGGTTTCTGATCAAGTTTACTACCTACTTTTGAAAGTTAAACTAGTAATTACCTACTGATATTATAACTATTTTTTGATTGTGAATTTCGATGATTTTTCCTTTATCTAGTTGGAGAAAATATACGTTACATGTCAGATCATGTCTAGATTTATTTACAATCAGAAAATTTATTTTATCAAACAAGAGCCACAGTTGGACCGCGCATTGGCGGCGTGATCCATCAAGCTTTCTTATTGAATTTCAAGTCGGTACGTTCGACACTTGACGATTTGTTGTACTGAGTCTTACAAATCTGATAGCTTTGTGTAGTTGTAGATTGGGCTGGGAAAAACCGAATCACTCGTAATTCGAATTCGATTCGAATAAAATTTTCACTAATCACTAATTCCATGTAAAAAACAAATATCCCATTATTACTATTAAAACTTGTCGCCATTGTGAAAATCGAAATTTCTATAGTTTATAAGGTGTTCTCAATTCATACTACATGTCTGAGAGCACCAATTTTGCAATTTTAACGACGAAATGTGATAGGTTTTGGTCAAATTTGACCAAAATCGATTGCATTTCGTCGTTAAAAACGAAAATTCTAGTTTATTCAGCAAGTTTTTGTTACTATGAAAGGTTCATAATTGATTCGAATAAAGTGTGCTTCGAATCGATTCGAATAATCGGACCGAATTGCCCATCCTTAGTTGTAGGTGAGTTGTTTCTACAAAACGTTTTGCTTTTATCCAACTTTTTGAAGTAATTTGTTTGGAAAATACCGACCGAAAAAAGTTGATCGAAGCTTCTTTTATTAAGTATGAATCAATGATAGATCGCGTCGACAAGAAACGATCCATTTGTGGCTCAGTTTGACAAATAAACTCTCTGAGTCAAATTTCTCATATAATCTTACATAAAGACAAAAAGGTATATGTAATGGCTATTGGATTTACACATTTTGTATTTTATTATTATTATTATAGATTATTATAGAAGTTTACTGCAGTTAGTCAAATATTCCTATTGAATTTAAGTGATAGAAAGAAAATGGCAACTCACGCTGGGTCACACGTAATTTATATAAATTTATCTTCAGAAATAAAAAAAAGTTGATGTGAACTATCATAAGAGCCACGAATAAGCCACTGCTCGATGTGGCGATTCACAACTGTTTTTTCATCTTCGGTATTGATTTCCTATTTTTACAATGAAAAATAAAATAAAAATTAAGCGCAATATGATGTCAAAAATCATATTCATAATTAAAGGATGATTCTGGATATCAAAGACTCCATAAGTGATTTATTACGTCCGAACATTAACACATATTGTTACAATAAGACGGGAGTTGCCAATGGCGAGCATTACGGTTATAAAGCAATAATTTTGTTGCCTATTTTTGAAGTGTAATTCTGACTTCGTATTCAAATTTCCTTCGAATAGAACCAATGACTTGATTTCGCAAGAGGATATCATGGTGGAGGTACTTTTGTATATTGACAGGAAGTTCTCGTTGCCTGACTACTAGAAAAGCTTTGATCTAACTCCTTTCTCGTTACTAGAGTTACACTGTAACAAAAACGCAGTAAATCTCTACTCTTAAACTGCAATTTAACTTCGATATATTGAAACTAAAAAATAACCTTTCTTAGGCAAATTATGAGTTTCTGATGGAACAGAACGCCAAGGTACGGTGCACCAACAGTCCATACGTGACATAAATCGCATCAAAAAGGTCGTATTAAAATTTGGCAACATACAATTACTGCAAACTAGAAGTGAATTTGTTGCAGTGTATCGTATGGTTGCCATCAAGCAGGGAGTGGCTCTGATCTCATGTTCACAGCAGTTGAGAAAAAAGCGAAAATAAGAAGTTTTGTTCTGCTTTCACCGTCTGTTCAGTTTAGTATTCGCGATTTTAGATTAAACTACTTTTATATGTAGCACGATTAGTTTACCAAGTTCATTATAAAAGTACTTCCTCAGGCTTCACTGATATCTGATTTACATACCTAAATATGCTCTTCCACCTATTCTTATTTGAATTTTACATAGTAAATCTATCAAGTAGGATAGGTAACTTTGAGGTATTGGTGGTATTGAGAATAAAAAAAATCGGCTTTTCGGGCAAATTATCGGTTTTTGATGGGAGGCAACGCCGAGATGCGGTCCCCCAACAGTCCATGGGTGACATAAATCTCATAAAAATGTCGCATTAAAATTTAGAAATATACAATTACTGCAGACTAGAAGTGAATTTGTTGCAGTGTATCGTATCGTTGCCACCAGGGAGTGTCGCTCCTGTTCACAGCCCGGTGGAGCGAAAAAAGGAAGTTCATTTTGGCTGTACAGTGTAGTGTTTACAATTTTTAGATGAAATTACCTGATGTATTATGTATCATTCTTATTTACCAAGTTCATTATAAAAATACTTCACTGGGCTTCACCAATATCTGATTTACGAACTTGAATTTTCTCTTCCAATTTTTCCTATTTGAAATTTACATATTAAGTTCATCAACTAAGATAGGTACATTTAACTAATTTTCATCTGGGTAAGCGGTTGAAAAAAAGATGAATCATATTTTCTTTTAAAATATCCTATTCAAAATTTTTTTCTGGTTTCTGATCAAGTTTACTACCTACTTTTGAAAGTGAAACTAGTAATTACCTACTAATATTTTAACTATTTTTTTGATTGTGAATTTCGATGATTTTTCCTTTATCTAAGTTGAGAAAATATACGTTACATTGAATACTGTGCATGTCAGATCATGTCTAGATTTATTTACAATCAGAAAATTTATTTTGTCAAACAAGAGCCACAGTTGGACCGCGCATTGGCGGCGTGATCCATCAAGCTTTCTTATTGAATTTCAAGTCGGTACGTTCGACACTTGACGATTTGTTGTACTGAGTCTAACAAATCTGATAGCTTTGTGTAGTTGTAGATTGGGCTGGGAAAAACCGAATCACTCGTAATTCGAATTCGATTCGAATAAAATTTTCACTAATCACTAATTCCATGTAAAAGACAAATATCCCATTATTACTATTAAAACTTGTCGCCATTGTGAAAATCGAAATTTCTATAGTTTATAAGGTGTTCTCAATTCATACTACATGTCTGAGAGCACCAATTTTGCAATTTTAACGACGAAATGTGATAGGTTTTGGTCAAATTTGACCAAAATCGATTGCATTTCGTCGTTAAAAACGAAAATTCTAGTTTATTTAGCAAGTTTTTGTTACTATGAAAGGTTCATAATTGATTCGAATAAAGTGTGCTTCGAATCGATTCGAATAATCGGACCGAATTGCCCATCCTTAGTTGTAGGTGAGTTGTTTCTACAAAACGTTTTGCTTTTATCCAACTTTTTGAAGTAATTTGTTTGGAAAATACCGACTGAAAAAAGTTGATCGAAGCTTCTTTTATTAAGTATGAATCAATGATAGATCGCGTCGACAAGAAACGATCCATTTGTGGCTCAGTTTGACAAATAAACTCTCTGAGTCAAATTTCTCATATAATCTTACATAAAGACAAAAAGGTATATGTAATGGCTATTGGATTTACACATTTTGTATTTTATTATTATTATTATAGATTATTATAGAAGTTTACTGCAGTTAGTCAAATATTCCTATTGAATTTAAGTGATAGAAAGAAAATGGCAACTCACGCTGGGTCACAAGTAATTTATATAAATTTATCTTCAGAAATAAAAAAAAGTTGATGTGAACTATCATAAGAGCCACGAATAAGCCACTGCTCGATGTGGCGATTCGCAACTGTTTTTTTCATTTTCGGCTTTGATTTCCTATTTTTACAATGAAAAATAAAATAAAAATTAAGCGCAATATGATGTCACGAATCATATTCCTAATTAAAGGATGATTCTGGACATCAAAGACTCAAAAAGTGATTTATTACGTCCGAACATTAACACGTATTGTTACAATAAGACGGGAGTTGCCAATGGCGTGAACCCGCCATTGGGTCAGCAACACCCCGTATAGGTCTTATCGCAGTGGTATAGCCAACACGGACCGGGCATGAACGTACGTGTTTGGTCTTCAAACTCATGCGATCGTCTAAATGGCCACAACCCAACCAAACATCCGGAAGTCACGCAAATATTAAACAATAGAAGAAATATTTCATTTGCATTGTAGCGTTGGGGATCGCCGTTTACACAAGCATTGAAGAGCTTATTATACGTCATAGAGATTTATCTTGTAATCGTTCAAATATGACCTTTCGTTCACGTGCGGTTCCGTGTATTATTTTTGCAAGTTTAGAAAAATTATTGATGAATAGGGTGGGCTAGGGCTGGGCAAAACCGAATCCATGAATTTGAATCTTATTCAGATAATTTTTTCGAATGGTATTACAGCATTAATGCCATACAAATAACACACATCCCAAACAAATTGTCTACATTATGAGAATCGAGATATATATGTATGGTTACGAAATACTATTATTAGCATAAACAAAATTGAAGGCATTGAATGAATTTTCGATTCCCAAATTATACCAAAATCGATTTCATTCTGTCAATAAAATAAAATTCCACTCAACTTAGTAAGTTTTTGTTAGTATGAACCACACGTAAATAATTCGAATAAATTGTGCTTCGAATTGATTCGAATTACCGAATTAAATTGCCAGCCCTGGTCTGGGCAAAACGAATCACTTAAAATTTTGAATCTGATTAGGAAGATTGTTTGGAATCAGATCAAATTGTTAGTTTTACATCTAGATGTCGAAGGAATTTGTCTTGTAATTGTTCAAATATGGCATGACGTTCACATGCGGTTTTATGTATTACTATTGGTATTGCGCAATTGCTAATCAGAAGATTCAGAGATCGAAAATCATTACAGGATTTGCCCCACAATCAGAATTTTCATTTTGACAAGTCTTAGTCACTGATGGACTGCGCCGTGACAGCGCGATCCATTAGTAACTCATACTTAACAGGAACAAAAGTGCGGACAAAAATGTTTCTACATGATTCCAATCAGAGAAATTGAGTCCAGTCGGGCTTTCAAAATATTCTATTTGATTCGTGATTCGCAAGTTATAAATTATAGTTTATGTGACAAGTTTGTCTACTGTGATATATTGAGAAATGTTTTAAATTATATAAGTGAACCAAATTATAAAACTACCACTTTTTAATAATTTTTCATAATAATTTTTTTACCCAGATGTTAAAATCAATATCCCACCGTTTATGAGACAGGGGTTGGGGGGGGGGGGGGGGGGGGGGGGGGGGGGGGGGGGGGGTGGGCCATCATCAGCATATGTCAGCACCATTAACGGCGATCCATGAAAGTTTAAAAAGACAGCAAAGTTTGGCCTATCGCAATAGGATTGATCAAAATATTTGAAACCAAATAGTAATTAATATTAAAAGAGTTCTGTGACAAGCTGCTGTCCATCTGTGACACATACTCGATGAGAAAAAAATGAAAAAAAAACTTTCTGATTAAGAAGCTTTTGATTCATTGTATCACAGTAACAAATATTCTGGCCAAACAAATTTTGCTAAGTATGGGTGACTGATGGTTTGGGCCGCTAGGGCACGGCTATCTGTGGCTCATAAAAAGACAAAATTTATGATTAGAACAGTACCAAACGTGCAACTGAAGTATCACAAAAACCCAAACTGTGATTGCGGAACTTAGTTTGTTTAAGGGGTGGGATGTCTTAAATATTCGCTAAAACGAATTACTGTTACCACAATACAAACCCCATTATACATACTCTATTTCATTGTAAACCGATATAAAAGTGATGAGAATATGTTAACAAATAGTCTGTTTAAATCCAAAAAAAAACTTATCATAGAAATATATGTGAATAAAGGATGTACCACTTTCTGAAAATAGAGAGGAATGTTTACTTTGAAATTACATTAATGTAATTTTGTTAAACATGACCACAGATGGACCGCTCCTGGGCGCCACAATCCATCGGCGGTCCATGATCAACAAGCATGTGTGATTGGAATATTTTTGATTGAGTTCGAAAAATGGTTCATGCGATTGCAAAAATTTTTACGTAGGATTATATTCTATAAAATGTAATTGAAAGCCAACACAATCCTTCCATCTATTATGAAACACTATGCATAGGCATATACTCATGTCACCGATCAATTTTAAGATTAAAATTTTCTGTGAAGCGCGATGTAGTTTAAAATAGAAATCACATGAAATAATATAAAAACACATAAAATTCGTCAAGTATGAAAAACGAACGAAGCGATTTCAATGGAAAAAGATGATTTTCTTCGGAAATATTCTCAAATGGCGAGGTAGATTTGAGCGGGACCCCAGAATAATTTCGCAATTATCTCAATTTTACGACGTTCATCACGCAATATCTTATGTCTGCGCGATAACCACACTGTATTGTTACCATCAATAACAAAAAAGGATTTAGTTTACCGTAAAATTTCGTGACGTCATTCACGTATTTCACTTTCTATAGGGCGTCGACTTTAATTTCGACATTATAGCTTTGTATTGTGAATACGATTCAAGTTTAAAAATTATTTAAGGATTTGAATTAAACAGAAGAAGTCACAACATAGCCTGTTAAAAGAATTATATGCTGATAATTCAGGATATTTTTACGTATCATTTATGAAATTAATCTAGTATGAGTAACGAATAATAATACATTTACAGAATGTTTAGTTGGTTACTTATGTGTGTTTAAGGACGTTAAACAGGTGATAGATGTGAAACAAGTTTGCCTTTTAGCGCAGTCAGAAAAAGTCAAGTATGAGTCACTGATAGATCGCGCCGTCGTGGCGCGGTCTATCTGTGACTCTTGCTTGACAAAATTGAATTTATGATTAGATGTCATCGATCATAAGCAGTGTGGATCTATTATATAAAAATACTCTTAGACGTTCAGTACAATTTATGTATTTTAATGGGTGTTTGTAGCATGTTGAAACGTTTGGTAAACTTGTAAAATTTATTTAACTTTACTTTTTTATATTACATAGTAAAAATACTTGATATCCTGTTGGATTTAGTAGCCAGAGTAAAAAGTTCCAAAATTGAGGGCGAATGCTATATCAGTGTCTTTTTTGTGAATTGTCATTAGTGAAATGAATAATTGTTTCTTGGTAACGTAATAAAAGAGATTTGATTTGAAGAATCTCTGGTGTCTCAGAAATGCGCAGAAAAACCAGAATTTTGGTCTATTGATATCATTATATGTTATGATAATGGCAAAAGCCAAAAAATTCTTATTAATATTCCTAAACGTAAGTATAATTTATGTATTGTACTGGGTGTTTGTACAGTTTTGCGATGTTTCACGGACTTATTCACGGACTATACATTAAACTTATTTAAATTTTCATTTGATTTAGTAGACAGGATGAAAAGTTCCAAAACTTTTCGAGTACAAAACCGTTCTCTAATTGCGAATTGTCTTTAGCTAAATAGATAGATTGTTCCTGATTGATGAAAGAAATGTATTTTTATCAGTAGACTTTTGCATAATCCAGATTCAAACTATTGAGGTGTCATATTATGTAGAGATAACGGTGAAAGCCAAAGAATTCATGAAAACTCCTACGTGAAAATTTTTTGTAAAGAAACAAAAACAAACAAAAAATGATGGAGGAATATTTAGGAGCTTTAGTCAAAAAACTATGTATTAATAGTTATTGGAATGCAGAATTATTTACACTCTAACAAAAATGAAGTGAAATCCCCAGTCTCTGACAGTAAATTTACTTGGTGGTATTGAAATTAAACTACAAAACCATTTCTTTTTGGTCAAATTATGGGGTACTGATGGAGCACATTGCCGAGGTACGGTTTATCAGCAGTTTATACTTGGCATAAATGTCATCAAAATAGTCGTATTGAAATTTGGAATTATTTATTAACTGCAGATTAACAGTAAATATACTGTGCGTTTGTTACAGTGTATTGTCAGAAAATGAGGAAGATATTTAAACATTATTAGAGAGATAATGTCAGTTCCAGTGTCTCTAAAGATTGCGGGTTTCGTTCATGCGTAAGTTATGTATACTAAGCTTTTCAGCAGTGGTTTCGTGAACCAAAATATGAGAAGAGTTGCGACCTAGTGAGAAATCTTTTGTCAAAACTTATTTAGTATGAAAAAGTACCCAATCGGAAAATTTTGTCTCATCGACGCGATCCATCTGTGAATCATACTTAACAAAATAAAATTAGTAATTGGGTATGCCTGGGCGCGGTCAGTGTCTCAATGCTTAATCAAATAAAATTTCCGATTCGATTGAGTGGGGTCATAAAATATAGCTGTAGTATATCTGAGTATATTAGGATTAAATTAGAATGTTGCGCATCGCGCTTTGGGGATCTTTTTTCAATTTTAATTTTTTAGGGAGGAAGTTATTAGGAAGGAAGTTTATAGGAAAAAGTTACCTTTAAATATATTCTATTTATTACGCGCCTATTTAGGATTCATAATCTATCTACCATGGGACTATATTGTATGTATATTCTATCCATTATAGGGCCATGATGTATCACACCCTGTGACGCACTCGTTCATAATTTAACTAGCAAACCACTCCTCATTTGAGTAATATTTTAAATTCACGCGCAACAGATACGAGGACATGTCAATGCAATATGAATGATTTTTTTCAAGATGCAGGTACTTTTATTTTCTGATATCATCTCTGCATATCAGATGTCGCTGATAGTTGTTGCTAGGCGCTGTTTCTCACTTCGCCCGATGTAACATTTAGTTGATAAATAACTACTCCATATTACATCCACCGCAACATTAAATTAGGATGGGCCAATACCTGGAGCTTAGTTTTTCCCAGAAACCTATTACACAGCTACTTTAGCTTGTTGCATGGCGTCGGTCGGTACAATGCGATAAACAAATGAAAAGATTTAAAGTAGGCTACATCAGCAGTTAACAAGTTTCTTATCCAACCGATCGCGGATAGCTTAGATCAACAAAGTATGGTCAGAATGTATCGTCGGGAGGCAACTAGGGAAGTGATTGTGGCATCAAAATCCGTAGTTTTTATGATTTTCTCACAATAGAAAACTATCGTCGTTTTTGCTGGACTAACCACTCAGTATTAGTCCACATTTGGAATTATATATAAGTACAACTAACTTATAATTCCTGCATTCACTAAAATTCGAAAGTCAGGATAATATGGTATACAGTTCTAAGTCCTATCCTGCGATAAGCTTGTTTTTCAAATATATAGTCAATATTCCAAGTTGGTTGGTAGTTGGTAGTTTTAACCGTTTCACAATATCTGAGTATATCTTTAGATAGTTTGATTGAAACTACATTGTCAGGGTATTCTTTTATGAGAAAGAGAAAGAGCAACTCCGAATCGCCCCAAAGCGCAATTTATTCGAATCAGTTATAGAAACCAGTTATGGAAATTTCATATTTTAACGCGAAAGTGCAACAAAAATATTCTCGATTTTACTCACATTTATTTCTGCCTTTAAAAATACGGTATTAACCGAGAGCGTATTGACAGTTTCAGTTTGTTTATATCATTATTAGCATATTCGTAGGTATAGAATTATTTTGTTTATAATTGAGGCAAATTGTTATAATATTTCTAATATTTGTTTACATAGAATTATCATTTTAATCCGATTCTAAATAATTATCCGAATAACTATTTTAACTAACTATTTTAACTAAGAAATTTTAAATGGTCCATTTTTGCCCAGCTCTAACTGTAACGCAGCAAAATACTTCTATCCGAATAGTTTGTTGGCACGTGGTATAGTGTTGGAATTCATGCTCGTTTTTATTTAAATAACACCTTTAAAACGCGTTTTTTTTATTAAGATATATTATTAGATTCAGATAGGTTGAGCGCCATGAAAAAGCGCACTACTAGTAAAACATATCATTATTTTGATGCCATAAAAACTTCAACAATCAAAAAAATCTGGTGAGGTCGTGCAACAAATTGCCTATACTATGTTCCACAAATTTAATTAAATTATTGTCCATAGTTACTGGGACTTTACACATGGCACATGGAATGCGGAGAATTCCATCTGTTTTCATTCACTTTTTGCTATTTTGATTGTATATACTGTGCCGCCATTATGCTTACTTGTTTGTGCTTTACTACTTTTTGACTTCGTATACATAACTTGATATTTCAAAGTGCGTTGAGCATCTTTGCTGTTGATTTCGTAATCATACAGTTACGATGCAATATATTTCTATATTTCTACAGATAGACCGCGTTTTGGCGGCGCAATCTATCAATTTAAATATTTAAACATTTTTTCTATTCGGATAATGATGCTCAATTCTCCTCCTTATAAAAAGGGAATTATTGATTGAACTATTGATTACAGATTGCACAACGTATGGGATTGGGTGAAACCGAATTAATAATAATTTGAATCTGATTCGAATAATTTTATCGAATCGGACCGAATAACTTTCCACATAAGAACCAACTGCTCCGCTTTTATCATTACAATTTAACCCATTATCAAAGTCAAGAAATAAACAGCAACGAACTCGCTAGCACTTTATTTTATAAAAACAAACTTATGAAGACAATGTTGTATCTTTCAGGAAACAAATAAATTTGCCAAAAATTTTATCAAGGAAATGGATATTTTCAGTTTATTCCAAATTTTTTTATTCAAATTTTATTTCAAGTATCACACGACACAGCATCGGCAGCGCCATCCGTGAGTAGCATCTATTTTGGTATACGTACGCTCAAAATTCCAATTTTTTTAGAAGGAAATATCTTTTATATTAAATTGCGTTACATATACTGCAGTTGAGCTTCTATAAACTTCAGACGTTATAAAGTTGCAAATTTTAACCTCAGACTAGGGTTCGATCGATATCACTTTTCTCCGCCTATACATAGCATTCATATCTAGCATTTTTGATTGAAGTCGCAGTCCGATACCATCAAACAGCATTATTAAAATATATGAAAATAAAATATACATGAAATACATAACGATCGCATAAAAGTGCAACGGACACGGATTGGTAAATTATTGAGGAATACGTAAAATAAAAAAAGCTAAAATTGAGTTAGTTTTTTTACATACTAAATAGGTGAATTGCTCTCATACTACCGACAAAAAAAAATAAAGAGCTGTACTTCCATGAATCGAAAAGCTTTAACCAGGTAGTTATGTTCTTTAACGTTTCAATATTACTTTCAATAACAAGATAACTAAAGAATGAAAAAAATATAAGCATACATACATAGATAAAGAGAATTTGATTTATATAACGTGATGAATTTGCTGCTACTGATGTTATGCTTTCTTGCACAAATGATCGATGCAAATGTAGCAACCACGACCGAACAGATAGCAAAAACAGTACCGACAGAAGTGACAAATGCACCAATAACAACAGAAGTGACAACTGAACCAGTAAAAACGGAAGTTACAAGTGAACCAGTTATTATAGAAGTTACAACTGAACTCGTCACGACAGAAGTGATAGCTGAATCAGTTACCACATTTCATCTAATAATCGATTTACGCCATATCCAGTTTCCATCTTGAGAAATATGGCTTTTTCGAGGATCGCGCAGCCGCTGAAGAAATAGATGCAATTTCTATTTATACATGAATGGCATATAAAATACCGGTAAAAGTGAAACTTTCAACATAATTTTCAGGGACATAATCAGCATATGTCAGCACCATTAACGGCGATACATGGAACTTTTAAAAGGCAGCAAAGTTTGGCCAATCGCAATAAGATTGACCAAAATACTTGAAACCAAATAGTAATTAATATTAAAAAAAGTTCTGTGACAAGCTGCTGTCCATCTGTGACACATACTCGATAAAAAAAAATGAAAAAATACTTTCTGATTAAGAAGCCTTCGATTCACTGTATCACAGTAACAAATATTCTGGCCAAACAAGTTTTGCTACGTATGAGTGACTGATGGTTTGGGCCACTAGGGCACGGCTATCCGTGGCTCGTAAAAAGACAAAATTTATGATTAGAACAGTACCAAACGTGCAACTGAAGTATCACAAAAACCCAAATTGTGGCGGCGGAACTTAGTTTGTTTAAGGGGTGGGATGTCTTAAATATTCGCTTAAACGAATTACTGTTATCACAATAAAAACCCCATTATACATACTCTATTTCATTGTAAACCGGTATAAAAGTGATGAGAATATGTTAACAAATAGTCTGTATAAATCCAAAAAAACTTATCATAGAAATATATGTGAATAAAGGATGTACCACTTTCTGAAAATAGAGAAGAATGCTTACTTTGAAAAGCTAGTTTTAATGTAATTTTGTTAAAAATGAGCCACAGATGGACCGCTTCTGGGCGCTGCAATCCATCGGCGGCCCATGATCAACAAGCATGTTTGATTGGAATATTTTTGATTGAGTTCGAAAAATGGTTCATGCGATTGCAAAAATGTTTTTCCTTTGTTTTATATTATACTATAAAATGTAATTCAAAGCCAACACAAACATTCCATCCATTGTGAAATACTATGCATAGGTGTATACTCAAGTCACCAATCGGTTTCAAGTCTCTAATTTTCTGTGAAGCGCGATGTAGTTTTAAATAGAAATAACATGAAATAATATAAAACACATAAAATTCGCCAAGTATGAAAAACGAACCGAAGCGATTCCGATGAAAAAAAAAATGATTTTATTAGAGCGGGACCTCAGAATAATTTCGCAATTATCTCAATTCTACGACGTTCATCACGAAATATCGTATGTCTGCGCGATAGCCACACTGTATTGTTACCATCAATAACAAAAAGGGATCCAGTTCAGTTCACGTAGGAGAAGGATCCAGTTCACGTATTTCGCTTTCCATAGGGCGTCGACTTTAATTTCGCCATTATAGCTTTGTATTGTGAATACGATTCAAGTTTAAAAATTATTTAAGGATTTGAATTAAACAGAAGAAGTCACAACATAGCCTGTTAAAAGAATTATATGCTAATAATTCAGGATATTTTTACGTATCATTTATGAAATTAATCTAGTATGAGTAACGAATAATAATACATTTACAGAATGTTTAGTTGGTTACTTATGTATGTTTTAGGACGTTAAACAGGTGATAGATGTGAAACAAGCTTGCCTTTTAGCGCAGTCAGAAAAAGTCAAGTATGAGTCACTGATAGATCGCGCCTTCGTGGCGCGGTCTATCTGTGATTCTTGCTTGACAAAATTGAATTTATGATTAGATGTCATCGATCATAAGCAGTGTGGATCTATTATATAAAAATACTCTTAGACGTTCAGTACAATTTATGTATTTTAATGGGTGTTTGTAGCATATTGAAACGTTTGGTAAACTTGTAAAATTTATTTAACTTTACTTTTTTATATTACATAGTAAAAATACTTGATATCCTGTTGGATTTAGTAGCCAGAGTAAAAAGTTCCAAAATTGAGGGCGAATGCTATATCAGTGTCTTTTTTGTGAATTGTCATTAGTGAAATGAATAATTGTTTCTTGGTAACGTAATAAAAGAGATTTGATTTGAAGAATCTCTGGTGTCTCAGAAATGCGCAGAAAAAACAGAATTTTGGTCTATTGATATCATTATATGTTATGATAATGGCAAAGGCCAAAAAATTCTTATTAATATTCCTAAACGTAAGTATAATTTATGTATTGTACTGGGTGTTTGTACAATTTTGCGATGTTTCACGGACTTATTCACGGACTGTTATACATTAAACTTATTTAAATTTTCATTGGATTTAGTAGACAGGATGAAAAGTTCCAAAACTTTTCGAGTACAAAACCGTTCTCTAATTGCGAATTGTCTTTAGCTAAATAGATAGATTGTTCCTGATTGATGAAAGAAATGTATTTTTATCAGTAGACTTTTGCATAATCCAGATTCAAACTATTGAGGTGTCATATTATGTAGAGATAAACGGTGAAAGCCAAAGAATTCATGAAAACTCCTACGTGAAAATTTTTTGTAAAAAAACAGAAATAAACAAAAAATGATGGAGGAGTATTTAGGAGCTTTAGTCAAAAAACTATGTATAAATAGTTATTGGAATGCAGAATAATTTACACTCTAACAAAAATGAAGTGAAATCCCCAGTCTCTGACTGTAAATTTACTTGGTGGTATTGAAATTAAACTACAAAACCATCCCTTTTTGGTCAAATTATGGGGTACTGATGGAGCACATTGCCGAGGTACGGTTTATCAGCAGTTTATACTTGGCATAAATGTCATCAAAATAGTCGTATTGAAATTTGGAATTATCTATTAACTGCAGATTAACAGTGAATATACTGTGCGTTTGTTACAGTGTATAGTGAGAAAATGAGGAAAATATTTAAACAATATCAGAGAGAGAATGTCAGTTCCAGTGTGTTTAAAGATTGCGGTTTTCGTTCATGCGTAAGTTATGTTAAATGAGCTTTTCAGCAGTGGTTCCGTGAACCAAAATATGAGAAGAGTTTCGACCTAGTGATAAATCTTTTGTCGAAACTTATTTAGTATGAAAAAGTACCCAATCGGAAAATTTTGTCTCATCGACGCGATCCATCTGTGAATCATACTTAACAAAATAAAATTTGTAATTGGGTATGTCTGGGCGCGGTCAGTGTCTCATCCTTAATCAAATAAAATAAATTTTCGAAACGATTGAGTGGGGCCATAAAATCTAGCTGTAGTATATCTGAGTATATTAGGATTAAATTAGAATGTTGCTCATCGCGCTTTGGGTATCTTTTTTCAATTTTAATTTTTTGGAGGGGAAGTTATTAGGAAGGAAGTTTGTAGAAAAACGTTACCTTTAAATATATTCTATTTATTATGCGCCTATTTAGGATTCATATTCTATCTACCATGGGACTATATTGTATGTATATTCTATCCATTATGGGGCCCTGATCTATCACAACTTGAGACGCAGTTCATCTGTGGCTCGTTCATAATTTAACTAGCAAACCACTCATCATATTAGTAATATTTTAAACTCACGCGCAACAGATACGAGGACATGTCAATGCAATATGAATGATTTTCTTCAAGATGCAGGTACTTTTATTTTCTCGTATCATCTTTGCATATCAGATGTCGCTGATAGTTGTTTCTAGGCGCTGTTTCTCACTTCGCCCGATGCAACGTAGTGTTTAAAAATGAAACATTCCATATTACATCCACTGCAACATTAAATTAGGAGGGGCCAATACCTGGAGCTTAGTTTTTCCCAGAAACCTTTTGCACAGCTACTTTGGCTTGTTGCATGGCGACGGTCGGTACAATGCGATAAACAAATGAAAAGATTTAAAGTTATTAAAGTCTACATTAGCAGATAACAAGTTTCTCATCCAACCGATCGCGGATGTCTTAGATCAACAACCTATGGTCAGAATGTATTGTCGGGAGGCAACTAGGGAAGTGATTGTGGCATCATAATCCGTGGTTTTTATGATTTTCTCACAATAGAAAACAATCGTCGTTTTTGCTGGGCTAGCCCCCCAGTATTAGTCCGCATTTGGAATTATATATAAGTACAACTAAATTATAATTTATTCATTCACTAGAATTTGAAAGTCGGGATAATATGGTATATAGTTCTAAGTCCTATCCTGCGATAAGCTTGTTTTTCAAATATATAGTCAATATATATGAGTTTTTGGTAGTTGGTAGTTTTAACCGTTTCACAATATCTGAGTATATCTTTAGATAGTGTGATTGAAAGTAACATTGTCAGGGTATTCTTTTATGAGAAAGAGAAAGAGCAATTCCGAATCGCCCCAAAGCGCAATTTATTCCAATCAGTTATAGAAACCAGTTATGAAAATTTCATATTTTAACGCGAAAGTGCAACAAAAATATTCTCGATTTTAGTCACATTTATTTCTGCCTTTAAAAATACGGTATTAACCGGAAGCGTATTGACAGTTTCAGTTTGTTTATATCTATTTTGTTTATAATCGGGGCAAATGGATATAATATTTCCAATATTTGTTTACATAGAATTATCATTTTAATCCGGTTCTAAATAATTATCCGAATAACTATTTAACTAATTATTTTAACTATTTTTACTACGAAATTTTAAATAGTCCTAATTGCCCAGCTCTAACTGTAACGCAGCAAAATATTTCTATCCGAATAGTTTGTTGACACGTGATATAGTGTTGGGATTTATGCCCGTTTTTATTTAAATAACACCTTTAAAACGCGTTTTTTTCTATTAAGATTATTAGATTCAGATAGGTTGAGTGCCATAAAAAAGCGCACTACCAGTAAAACATATCATTATTTTGATGCCATAAAAACTTCAACAATCAAAAAAATCTGGTGAGGTCGTCCAACAAATTGACTATACTATGTTCCACAAATTTAACTAAAAAAATTGTTCATAGTTACTGGGACTTTACACATGACATCATTACGTCATACATTCTATCTATTCTAGGATTCCGAGAATGCGGAGAATTCCATCTGTACTCATTCACTTTTTGCTATTTTGATTGTATATACTGTGCCGCCATTATGCTTATTTGTTTGTGCTTTACTACTTTTTGACTTCTTATACATAACTTGATATTTCAATAAGTGCTTTGAGCATCTTTGCTGTTGATTTTGTAATCATACAGTTACGATGCAATATATTTCTATATTTCTACAGATAGACCGCCTTTTGGCGGCGCAATCTATCAATTTAAATATTTAAACATTTTTTCTATTCGGATAATGATGCTCAATTCTCCTCCTTATAAAATGGGAATTATCTATTGATTACAGATTGCACAACGTATGGGATTGGGTGAAACCGAATTAATAATAATTTGAATCTTATTCGAATAATTTTATCGAATCGGATCGAATAACTTTCCACATAAGAACCAACTGCTCCGCTTTTATCATAACAATTTTCCCCATTATCAAAGTCAAGAAATATACAGCAACGAACTCGCTAACACTTTATTTTATAAAAACAACCTTATGAAGGCAATATCGTTAAGGAAACAAACAATATTGCCAAAAATATTATCAAGGAAATGGATATTTTCAGTTTATTCCGAATTTTTTTATTCAAATTTTATTTCAAGTATCACACGACACAACATCGGCGGCCATCCATCGCCATCCGTGAGTAGCATCTGTTATTTTGGTATACGTACGCTCAAAATTCCAATTTTTTAGATGGAATTATAATAAATTGCGTTACATATACTGCAGTTAAGCTTTTATAAAATTCAGACGTTATGAAGTTGCAAATTTTAACCTCAGACTAGGGTTCGATCGATATCACTTTTCTCCGCCTATACATAGCATTCATATCTAGCATTTTTGATTGAAGTCGCAGTCCTATACCATCAAACAGCATTACTAAAATATATGAAAATAAAATATACATGAAATACATAACGATCGCATAAAAGTGCATTGGTAAGTTATTGCACGTCGCTTCCATTAGCAGAATACGTAAAATAAAAAAAAGCTAAAATTGAGTAAGTTTTTTTTACAAACTAAATAGGTGAATTGCTGTCATACTACCGATAAAAAAAAAAAGAAAGCTGAACTTTCATGAATCGAAAAGATTTAACCAGGTAGTTATGTTCTTTAACGTTTCAATATTACTTTCAATAACAAGATAACTAAAGTATGAACAAAATATAAACATATATACATAGATAAAGAAAATTTGATTCATATAACGTGATGAATTTGCTGCTACTGATGTTATGCTTTCTTGCACAAATGATCGATGCAAATGTAGCAACCACGACAGAACAGATAACAGGAACAGTACCAAAAGAAGTGACAACTGCACCAATAACAACAGAAATGACAACTGAACCAGTAACAACAGAAGTTGCAACTGAAATGGTAACAACAGAAGTGACAACTGATCCAGTAAAATCAGAAGTTGCAACTGAAACAGTAACAACCGAATCGACAACTGAACCAGTAACCACCGAAGTGACAACTGAACCAGTAACAACAGGTGTGGCAAATGAGCAAGCTATAACAGAACTTGCAACTGAACCTGTTACAACAGAAGTTACCACAGAATCAGTCAAAACAGAAGTGACAACTGAACCACTTACAACAGAAGTGACAACTGAACCAGTAACCACCGAAGTGACAACTGAACCAGTTACAATAGAATTTATAACTGAACCAGTAACCACCAAAGTGACAGCTAAACCAAAAACAACAGAAGTTGCAACTGAACCAGTAACAACCGAATTGACGACTGAACCAGTAACCACCGAAGTGATAACTGTACCAGTAACAACAGAAGTTACAACTGAACCAGTAGCAACCGAATCGACAACTGAAACAGAAACCACCGAAGTGACAACTGAACCAGTCACAAAAGATGTGACAACTCAGCAAGCTATAACAGAAGTTACAACTGAACCTGTTACAACAGAAGTTACCACAGAATCAGTCACAACAGAAGTGACAACTGAACCAGTTACAACAGAAGTTGCAACTGAACCAGTAACAACCGAATTGACAACTGAACCAGTAACAACAGAAGTTGCAACTGAACCAGTAACCACCAAAGTGACAACTGAACCAGTAACAACAGAAGCTGCAACTGAACCAGTAACAACCGAATTGACAACTGAACCAGAAACCACCGAAGTGACAACTGAACCAGTCACAACAGATGTGACAACTGAGCAAGCTATAACAGAAGTTACAACTGAACCTGTTACAACAGAAGTTACCACAGAATCAGCCACAACAGAAGTGACAACTGAACCAATTACAACAGAAGTTGCAACTGAACCAGTAACAACCGAATTGACAACTGAACCAGCAACAACAGAAGTTGCAACTGAACCAGTAACAACAGAAGTGACAACTGATCCAGTAATAGCAGAAGTTGCAACTGAAACAGTAACAACCGAATTGACAACTGAACCAGTAACCACCGAAGTGACAACTGAACCAGTAACAACAGGTGTGACAACTGAGCAAGCTATAACTGAAGTTGCAAGTGAACCGGTTACAACAGAAGTTACCACAGAATCAGTCAAAAAAGAAGTGACAACTGAACCACTTACAACAGAAGTGACAACTGATACAGTTACAACAGAATTTATAACTGAACCAGTAACCACCAAAGTGACAACTAAACCAGTAACAACAGAAGTCGCAACTGAACCAGTAACAACCGAATTGACAACTAAACCAGAAACCACCGAAGTGACAACTGAACCAGTCACAACAGATGTGACAACTGAGCAAACTACAACAGAAGTTACAACTGAACATGTTACAACAGAAGTTACCACAGAATCAGTCACAACAGAAGTTTCAACTGAACCAGTTACAACCGAATTGACAACTGAAACAGTAACAACAGAAGTTGCAACTGAACCAGTAACCACCAAAGTGGCAACTGAACCAGTAACAACAGAAGTTGCAACTGAACCAGTAACAACCGAATTGACAACAGAACCAGAAACCACCGAAGTGATAACTGAACCAGTAACAACAGAAGTTGCAACTGAACCAGTAACAACCGAATTGACAACTGAACCAGAAACCACCGAAGTGACAACTGAACAAGTCACAACAGATGTGACAACTGAGCAAGCTACAACAGAAGTTACAACTGAACCTGTTACAACAGAAGTTACCACAGAATCAGTCACAACAGAAGTGACAACTGAACCAGTCACAACAGAAGTTGCAACTGATTCAGTAACAACCGAATTGACAACTGAACCTGTAACAACAGAAGTTGCAACTGAACCAGTAACAACAGAAGTAACAACTGAACCAGTAACAGCAGAAGTTGCAACTGAAACAGTAACAACCGAATTGACAACTGAACCAGTAACCACCGAAGTGACAACTGAACCAGTAACAACAGAAGTTACAACTGAACCAGTAAAAACAACTGAATTAACAACCGAATGAACCAGAAACCACCACCGAAGTGACAATTGAACCAGTCACAACAGATGTGACAACTGAGCAAGCTATAACAGAAGTTGCAACTGAACCTGTTACAACAGAAGTTACCACAGAATCAGTCACAACAGAAGTGACAACTGATCCAGATACAACAGAATTTATAACTGAACCAGAAACCAACAAAGTGACAACTGAACCAGAAACAACAGAATTTGCAACTGAACCAGTAACAAACAAATTGACAACTGAACCAGTAACCACCGAAGTGATGAACCAGAACAACAGACAACTGAACAAACAGAAGTTGCAACTGAACCAGTAACAACCGAATTGACAACTGAACCAGAAATCACCGAAGTGACAACTGAACCAGACACAACCGATGTGACACAACTGAACCAACAGCTATAAACAGCAAGCTATAACAGAAAGTTACAACTGAACCTGTTACAACAGAAGTTACCACAGAATCAGTCACAACAGAAGTGACAACTGAACCAGTTACAACAGAAGTTGCAACTGAACCAGTAACAACCGAATTGACAACTGAACCAGTAACAACAGAAGTTGCAACTGAACCAGAAACAACAGAAGTGACAACTGATCCAGTAACAGCAGAAGTTGCAACTGAAACAGTAACAACCGAATTGACAACTGAACCAGTAACCACCGAAATGACAACTGAAGCAGAAACAACAGGTGTGACAACTGAGCAAGCTATAACAGAAGTTGCAACTGAACCTGTTACAACAGAAGTGACAACTGATCCAGTTACAACAGAATTTATAACTGAACCAGTCACCACCAAAGTGACAACTAAACCAGTAACAACAGAAGTTGCAACTGAACCAGTAACCACCAAAGTGGCAACTGAACCAGTAACAACAGAAGTTGCAACTGAACCAGTAACAACCGAATTGACAACTGAACCAGAAACCACCGAAGTGATAACTGAACCAGTAACAACAGAAGTTGCAACTGAACCAGTAACAACCGAATTGACAACTGAACCAGAAACCACCGAAGTGACAACTGAACCAGTCACAACAGATGTGACAACTGAGCAAGCTACAACAAAAGTTACAACTGAACCTGTTACAGCAGAAGTTACCACAGAATCAGTCACAACAGAAGTGACAACTGAACCAGTCACAACAGAAGTTGCAACTGATTCAGTAACAACCAAATTGAAAACTGAACCTGTAACAAAAGAAGTTGCAACTGAACCAGTAACAACAGAAGTAACAACTGAACCAGTAACAGCAGAAGTTGCAACTGAAACAGTAACAACCGAATTGACAACTGAACCAGTAACCACCGAAGTGACAACTGAACCAGTAACAACAGAACTTACAACTGAACCAGTAACAACCGAATTGACAACTGAACCAGAAACCACCGAAGTGACAATTGAACTAGTCACAACAGATGTGACAACTGAGCAAGCTATAACAGAAGTTGCAACTGAACCTGTTACAACAGAAGTTACCACAGAATCAGTCACAACAGAAGTGACAACTGATCCAGATACAACAGAATTTATAACTGAACCAGTAACCACCAAAGTGACAACTGAACCAGTATCAAAAGAAGTTGCAACTGAACCAGTAACAACCAAATTGACGACTAAACCAGTAACCACCGAAGTGATAACTGAACCAGTAAACACAGAGGTTGCAACTGAACCAGTAACAACCGAATTGACAACTGAACCACAAATCACCGAAGTGACAACTGAACCAGTCACGACAGTTGTGACAACTGAGCAAGCTATAACAGAAGTTACAACTGAACCTGTTACAACAGAAGTTACCACAGAATCAGTCACAACAGAAATGACAACTGAACCAGTTACAACAGAAGTTGCAACTGAACCAGTAACAACCGAATTGACAACTGAACCAGTAACAACAGAAGTTGCAACTGAACCAGTAACCACCAAAGTGACAACTGAACCAGTAACAACAGAAGCTGCAACTGAACCAGTAACAACCGAATTTACAACTGAACCAGAAACCACCGAAGTGACAACTGAACCAGACACAACAGATGTGACAACTGAGAAAGCTATAACAGAAGTTACAACTGAACCTGTTACAACAGAAGTTACCACAGAATCAGTCACAAGAGAAGTGACAACTGAACCAGTTACAACAGAAGTTGCAACTGAACCAGTAACAACCGAATTGACAACTGAACCAGTAACAACAGAAGTTGCAACTGAACCAGTAACAACAGAAGTGACAACTGATCCAGTAACAGCAGAAGTTGCAACTGAAACAGTAACAACCGAATTGACAACTGAACCAGTAACCACCGAATTGACAACTGAAGCAGAAACAACAGGTGTGACAACTGAGCAAGCTATAAAAGAAGTTGCAACTGAACCTGTTACAACAGAAGTGACAACTGATCCAGTTACAACAGAATTTATAACTGAACCAGTCACCACCAAAGTGACAACTAAACCAGTAACAACAGAAGTTGCAACTGAACCAGTAACAACCGAATTGACAACTGAACCAGAAACCACCGAAGTGACAACTGAACCAGTCACAACAGATGTGACAACTGAGCAAGCTATAACAGAAGTTACAACTGAACCTGTTACAACAGAAGTTACCACAGAATCAGTCACAACAGAATTTTCAACTGAACCAGTTACAACCGAATTGACAACTGAACCAGTTACAACAGAAGTTGCAACGGAACCTGTAATCACCAAAGTGACAACTGAACAAGTAACAACAGAAGTTGCAACTGAACCAGTAACAACCGAATTGACAGCTGAACCAGAAACCACCGAAGTGATAACTGAACCAGTACCAACAGAAGTTGCAACTGAACCAGTAACAACCGAATTGACAACTGAACCAGAAATCACCGAAGTGACAACTGAACCAGTCACGACAGATGTGACAACTGAGCAAGCTATAACAGAAGTTACAACTGAACCTGTTACAACAGAAGTTACCACAGAATCAGTCACAACAGAAGTGACAACTGAACCAGTTACAACAGAAGTTGCAACTGAACCAGTAACAACCGAATTGACAACTGAACCAGTAACAACAGAAGTTGCAACTGAACCAGTAACAACAGAAGTGACAACTGATCCAGTAACAGCAGAAGTTGCAACTGAAACAGTAACAACCGAATTGACAACTGAACCAGTAACCACCGAATTGACAACTGAAGCAGAAACAACAGGTGTGACAACTGAGCAAGCTATAAAAGAAGTTGCAACTGAACCTGTTACAACAGAAGTGACAACTGATCCAGTTACAACAGAATTTATAACTGAACCAGTCACCACCAAAGTGACAACTAAACCAGTAACAACAGAAGTTGCAACTGAACCAGTAACAACCGAATTGACAACTGAACCAGAAACCACCGAAGTGACAACTGAACCAGTCACAACAGATGTGACAACTGAGCAAGCTATAACAGAAGTTACAACTGAACCTGTTACAACAGAAGTTACCACAGAATCAGTCACAACAGAATTTTCAACTGAACCAGTTACAACCGAATTGACAACTGAACCAGTTACAACAGAAGTTGCAACGGAACCTGCAATCACCAAAGTGACAACTGAACAAGTAACAACAGAAGTTGCAACTGAACCAGTAACAACCGAATTGACAGCTGAACCAGAAACCACCGAAGTGATAACTGAACCAGTAACAACAGAAGTTGCAACTGAAACAGTAACAACCGAATTGACAACTGAACCAGAAATCACCGAAGTGACAACTGAACCAGTCACGACAGATGTGACAACTGAGCAAGCTATAACAGAAGTTACAACTGAACCTGTTACAACAGAAGTTACCACAGAATCAGTCACAACAGAAGTGACAACTGAACCAGTTACAACAGAAGTTGCAACTGAACCAGTAACAACCGAATTGACTGAACCAGTAACAACCAAACAACTGAACCAGTAACAACAGAAGTTGCAACTGAACCAGTAACCACCAAAGTGACAACTGAACCAGTAACAACAGAAGCTGCAACTGAACCAGTAACAACCGAATTGACAACTGAACCAGAAACCACAAAAGTGACAACTGAACCAGTCACAACAGATGTGACAACTGAGAAAGTTATAACAGAAGTTACAACTGAACCTGTTACAACAGAAGTTACCACAGAATCAGTCACAACAGAAGTGACAACTGAACCAGTTACAACAGAAGTTGCAACTGAACCAGTAACAACCGAATTGACAACTGAACCAGTAACCACCGAAGTGACAACTGAACCAGTAACAACAGGTGTGACAACTGAGCAAGCTAAAACAGAAGTTGCAACTGAACCTGTTACAACAGAATTGACAACTGAATCAACAACAGAAGTTTAACCAACAGAATTGACAACTGAACCAAGAACAACAACTGAACCCAGTCACCACCAAAGTGAAAACTAAACCAGTAACAACAGAAGTTGCAACTGAACCAGTAACAACCGAATTGACAACTGAACCAGAAACCACCGAAGTGACAACTGAACCAGTCACAACAGATGTGACAACTGAGCAAGCTATGACAGAAGTTACAACTGAACCTGTTACAACAGAAATTACCACAGAATCAGTCACAACAGAAGTTTCAACTGAACCAGTTACAACCGAATTGACAACTGAACCAGTAACAACAGAAGTTGCAACGGAACCAGTAACCACCAAAGTGAAAACTGAACCAGTAACAACAGAAGTTGCAACTGAACCAGTAACAACCGAATTGACAACTGAACCAGAAACCACCGAAGTGATAACTGAACCAGTAACAACAGAAGTTGCAACTGAACCAGTAACAACCGAATTGACAACTGAACCAGAAACCACCGAAGTGACAACTGAACCAGTCACAACAGATGTGACAACTGAGCAAGCTATAACAGAAGTTGCAACTGAACCTGTTACAACAGAAATTACCACAGAATCAGTCACAACTGAAGTGACAACTGATCCAGATACAACAGAATTTATTACTGAACCAGTAACCACCAAAGTGACAACTGAACCAGTAACAACCGAATTGACAACTGAACCAGAAATCACCGGAGTGACAACTGAACCAGTCACGACAGATGTGACAACTCAGCAAGCGATAACAGAAGTTACAACTGAACCTGTTACAACAGAAGTTACCGCAGAATCAGTAACAACAGAAGTGACAACTGAACCAGTTACAACAGAAGTTGCAACTGAACCAGTTACAACCGAATTGACAACTGAACCAGTAACAACAGAAGTTGCAACTGAACCAGTAACCACCAAAGTGACAACTGAATCAGTAACAACAGAAGCTGCAACTGAACCAGTAACAACCGAATTGACAACTGAACCAGAAACCACCGAAGTGACAACTGAACCAGTCACAACAGATGTGACAACTGAGCAAGCTATAACAGAAGTTACAACTGAACCTGTTACAACAGAAGTTACCACAGAATCAGTCATAACAGAAGTGACAACTGAACCAGTTACAACAGAAGTTGCAACTGAACCAGTAACAACCGAATTGACAACTGAACCAGTAACAACAGAAGTTGCAACCGAACCAGTAACAACAGAAGTGACAACTGATCCAGTAACAGCAGAAGCTGCAACTGAAACAGTAACAACCGAATTGACAACTAAACCAGTAACCACCGAAGTGACAACTGAACCAGTAACAACAGAAGTTACAACTGAACCAGTAACAACCGAATTGACAACTGAACCAGAAACCACCGAAGTGACAATTGAACCAGTAACAACAGGTGTGACAACTGAACAAGCTATAACAGAAGTTGCAACTGAACCTGTTACAACAGAAGTTACCACAGAATCAGTCAAAACAGAAGTGACAACTGAACCACTTACAACAGAAGTGACAACTGATCCAGTTACAACAGAATTTATAACTGAACCAGTAACCACCAAAGTGACAACTAAACCAGTAACAACAGAAGTTTCAACTGAACCAGTTACAACCGAATTGACAACTGAACCAGAAACAACAGAAGTTGCAACTGAACCAGTAACCACCAAAGTGACAACTGAACCAGTAACAACAGAAGTTGCAACTGAACCAGTAACAACCGAATTGACAACTGAACCAGAAACCACCGAAGTGACAACTGAACCAGTCACAACAGATGTGACAACTGAGCAAGCTACAACAGAAGTTACAACTGAACCTGTTACAACAGAAGTTACCACAGAATCAGTCACAACAGAAGTGACAACTGAACCAGTCACAACAGAAGTTGCAACTGAACCAGTAACAACCGAATTGACAACTGAACCTGTAACAACAGAAGTTGCAACTGAACCAGTAACAACAGAAGTTGCAACTGAACCAGTAACAACAGAAGTGACAACTGAACCAGTAACAGCAGAAGTTGCAACTGAAACAGTAACAACCGAATTGACAACTGAACCAGTAACCACCGAAGTGACAACTGAACCAGTAACAACAGAAGTTACAACTGAACCAGTAACAACCGAATTGACAACTGAACCAGAAACCACCGAAGTGACAATTGAACCAGTCACAACAGATGTGACAACTGAGCAAGATATAACAGAAGTTGCAACTGAACCTGTTACAACAGATGTTACTACAGAATCAGTCACAACAGAAGTGACAACTAAACCAGTTACAACAGAGGTTGCAACTAAACAAGCTATAACAGAAGTTGCAACTGAACCAGTAACCACCAAAGTGACAACTGAACCAGTAACAACAGAAGTTGCAACTGAGCCAGTAGCAACCGAATTGACAACTGAACCAGTAACCACCGAAATGATAACTGAACCAGTAACAACAGAAGTTGCAACTAAACCAGTAACAACCGAATTGACAACTGAACCAGTCACAACAGATGTGACAACTGAGCAAGCTATAACAGAAGTTACAACTGAACCTGTTACAACAGAGGATAGCACAGAATCAGTCACAACAGAAGTGTCAACTGAACCAGTTACAACAGAAGTTGCGACTGAACCAGTACCAACCGAATTGCAAACTGAACCAGTAACAACAGAAGTTGCAACTGAACCACTAACAACAGAAGTGACAACTGAACCAGTAACAGCAGAATTTGCAACTGAAACAGTAAAAACCGAATTGACAACTGAACCAGTAAGCACCGAAGTGATAACTAAACCATTAATACCGGAAGTGACAACTGAACCTCTTACAACAGAATTAACAACTGAACTAGTAACCGCAGATGTGACAACGGATAAAATTATAACTGAAGTTTTGACTGAACCATTTACAACAGAAATTACAACAGAGTCTGTCACAACAGAATTGACAACTGAACCACTTACAGCAGAATTAACAACTGACATAGTAACCACAGAGGTGACAAATGATCAAATTATAACTGAAGTTGCAACTCAACCAGTTACAACAGAAATTACAACAGAGTCTGTCACAACAGAAGTGACAACTGATCCAGATACAACACAATTTATAAATGAACCAGTAACCACCAAAGTGACAATTGAACCAGTAACAACAGAAGTTGCAATTGAACCAGTAACAACCGAATTGACAACTGAACCAGAAACCACCGAAGTGACAACTGAACCAGTCAAAACAGATGTGACAACTGAGCAAGCTATAATAGAAGTTACAACTAAAACTGTTACAACAGAAGTTACCACAGAAACAGTAACAACAGAAGTTGCAACTGAACCAGTAACAACAGAAGTGACAACTGAACCAGTAACAACAGAAGTTGCAACTGAAACAGTAACAACCGAATTGACAACTGAACCAGTAACCACCGAAGTGATAACTGAACCAGTAACAACAGAAGTTGCAACTGAACCAGTAACAACCGAATTGACAACTGAACCAGAAACCACCGAAGTGACAACTGAATCAGTCACAACAGATGTGACAACTGAGCAAGCTATAACAGAAGTTACAACTGAACCTGTTACAACAGAAGTTAGCACAGAATCAGTCACAGCAGAAGAGCCAACTGAACCAGTTACAACAGAAGTTGCAACTGAACCAGTAACAACCGAATTGACAACTGAACCAGTAACAACAGAAGTTGCAACTGAACAGGTAACAACAGAAGTGACAACTGAACCAGTAACAGCAGAAGTTGCAACTGAAACAGTAACAACCGAATTGACAACTGAACCAGTCCCCACCGAAGTGATAACTGAACCAGTAATACCAGAAGTGACAACTGAACCACTTACAACCGAATTAACAACTGAGCTAGTAACCGCAGAAGTGACAACTGATAAAATTATAACTGAAGTTTTGACTGAACCAGTTACAACAGAAATTACAACAGAGTCTGTCACAACAGAATTGACAACTGAACCACTTACAACAGAAGTGACAACTGAACCACTTACAACCGAATTAACAACTGACCTAGTAACCACAGAGGTGACAACTGATCAAATTATAACTGAAGTTGCAACTGAACCAGTTACAACAGAAATTACAACAGAGTCTGTCGCAACAGAAGTGACAACTGATCCAGATACAACCGAATTTATAACTGAACCAGTAACCACCAAAGTGACAACTGAACCAGTAACAACAGAAGTAGCAACTGAACCAGTAACAACCGAATTGACAACTGAACCAGAAAGCACCGAAGTGACAACTGAACAAGTCACATCAGATGTGACAACTGAGCAAGCTATAATAGAATTTACAACTGAACCTGTTACAACAGAAGTTACCACAGAATCAGTCACAACAGAAGTGACAACTGAACCAGATACAACAGAAGTTGCAACTGAACCAGTAACAACCGAATTGACAACTGAACCAGTAACAACAGAAGTTGCAACTGAACCAGTAACAACAGAAGTGACGACTGATCCAGTAACACCAGAAGTTGCAACTGAAACAGTAACAACCGAATTGACAACTGAACCAGTAACCACCGAAGTGACAACTGAACCAGTAACAACAGGTGTGACAACTGAGCAAGCTATAACAGAAGTTGCAACTGAACCTGTTACAACAGAAGTTACCACAGAATCAGTCAAAACAGAAGTGACAACCGAACCACTTACAACAGAATTGACAACTGAATCACTTACAACAGAATTAACAACTGACCCAGTAAACACAGAGGTGACAACTGATCAAATTATAACTGAAGTTGCAACTGAACCAGTTACAACAGAAATTACAACAGAAGTGACAACTGATCCAGTTACACCGGAATTTATAACTGAACCAATAACCACCAAAGTGACAACTGAACCAGTAACAACAGAAGTTGCAACTGAACTAGTAACAACCGAATTGACAACTGAACCAGAAACCACCGAAGTGACAACTGAACCAGTCACAACAGATGTGACAACTGAGCAAGCTATAACAGAAGTTACAACTGAACCTGTTACAACAGAAGTTACCACAGAATCAGTCACAACAGAAGTGACAACTGAACCAGTAACAACAGAAGTTGCAACTAAACCAGTAACAACCGAATTGACAACTGAACCAGTAACAACAGAAGTTGCAACTGAACCAGTAACAACAGAAGTGACAACTGATCCAGTAACAGCAGAAGTTGCAACTGAAACAGTAACAACCGAATTGACAACTAAACCAGTAACCACCGAAGTGACAACTGAACCAGTAACAACAGGTGTGACAACTGAGCAAGCTATAACAGAAGTTGCAACTGAACCTGTTACAACAGAAATTATCACAGAATCATTCAAAACAGAAGTGACAACTGAACCACATACAACAGAAGTGACAACTGATCCAATTACAACAGAATTTATAACTGAACCAGTAACCACCAAAGTGACAACTAAACCAGTAACAACAGAAGTTGCAACTGAACCAGTAACAACCGAATTTACAACTGAACCAGAAACCACCAAAGTGACAACTGAACCAGTCACAACAGATGTGACAACTGACCGAGCTATAACAGAAGTTACAACTGAACCTGTTACAACAGAAGTTACCACAGAATCAGTCTCAACAGAAGTTTCAACTGAACCAGTTACAACAGAATTTGCAACTGAACCAGTAACAACCGAATTGACAACTGAACCAGTAAGAACAGAAGTTGCAACTGAACCAGTAACCACCAAAGTGAATACTGAACCAGTAACAACAGAAGTTGCAACTGAACAAGTAACAACCAAATTAACGACTGAACCAGTAACCACCGAAGTGATAACTGAACCAGTAACAACAGAAGTTGCAACTGAACCAGTAACAACCAAATTGACAACTGAACCAGAAACCACCGAAGTGACAACTGAACCAGTAACAGCAGGTGTGACAACTGAGCAAGCTATAACAGAAGTTGCAACTGAACCTGCTACAACAGAAGTTACCACAGAATCAGTCAAAACAGAAGTGACAACTGAACCACATACAACAGAAGTGACAACTGATCCAGTTACAACAGAATTTATAACTGAACCAGTAACCACCAAAGTGACAACTAAACCAGTCACAACAGAATTTGCAACTGAACCAGTAGCAACCGAAATGACAACTGAACCAGAACCCACGGAAGTGTCAACTGAACCAGACAGAACAGATGTGACAACTGAGCAAACTAAAACAGAAGTTACAACTGAACCTGTTACAACAGAAGTTACCACAGAATCAGACACAACAGAAGTTTCAACTGAACCACTTACAACAGAAGTTGCAACTGAACCAGTAACAACCGAATTGACAACTGAACCAGTAACAACAGAAGTTGCAACTGGACCAGTAACCACAAAAGTGACAACTGAACCAGTAACAACAGAAATTGCAACTGAACCAGTAACAACCAAATTGACCACTGAACCAGTAACCACCGAAGTGATAACTGAACCAGTAAAAACAGAAGTTGCAACTGAACCAGTAACCACCGAATTGACAACTGAACCAGAAACCACCGAAGTGACAACTGAACCAGTCACAACAGATGTGACAACTGAGCAGGCTATAACACAAGTTACAACTGAACCTGTTACAACAGATGTTACCACAGAATCAGTCACAACAGAAGTGACAACTGAACCAGTTACAACAGAAGTTGCAACTGAACCAGTAACAACCGAATTGACAACTGAACCAGTAACAACAGAAGTTGCAACTGAACCAGTAACAACAGAAGTGACAACTGATCTAGTAACAGCAGAAGTTGCAACTGAAACAGTAACAACCGAATTGACAACTGAACCAGTAACCACCGAAGTGACAACTGAACCAGTAACAACAGGTGTGACAACTGAGCAAGCTATAACAGGAGTTGCAACTGAACCTGTTACAACAGAAGTTACCACAGAATCAGTCAAAACAGAAGTGACAACTGATCCAGTTACAACAGAATTTATAACTGAACCATTAACCACCAAAGTGACAACTAAACCAGTAACAACAGAAGTTGCAACTGAACTAGTAACAACCGAATTGACAACTGAACCAGAAACCACCGAAGTGACAACTGAACCAGTCACAACAGATGTGACAACTGAGCAAGCTATAACAGAAGTTGCGACTGAACCTGTTACAACAGAAGTTACCACAGAATCAGTCACAACAGAAGTGACAACTGAACCAGTTACAACAGAAATTGCAACTAAACAAGCTATAACAGAAGTTGCAACTGAACCAGTAACCACCAAAGTGACAACTGAACCAGTAACAACAGAAGTTGCAACTGAACCAGAAACCACCGAATTGACTACTGAACCAGTCACAACAGATTTGACAACTGAGCAAGCTATAACAGAAGTTACAACTGAACCTGTTACAACAGAAGTTACCACAGAATCAGTCACAACAGAAGTGTCAACTGAACCAGTTACAACAGAAGTGTCAACTGAACCAGTAACAACCGAATTGACAACTGAACCAGTAACAACAGAAGTTGCAACTGAACCAGTAACCACCAAAGTGACAACTGAACCAGTAACAACAGAAGTTGCAACCGAACCAGTAACAACCAAATTAACGACTGAACCAGTAACCACCGAAGTGATAACTGAACCAGTAACAACAGAAGTTGCAAGTGAACCAGTAACAACCGAATTGACAACTGAACCAGAAACCACCGAAGTGACAACTGAACCAATAACAGCAGGTGTGACAACTGAGCAAGCTATAACAGAAGTTGCAACTGAACCTGCTACAACAGAAGTTACCACAGAATCAGTCAAAACAGAAGTTGCAACTGAACCAGTTACAACAGAAGTGACAACTGAACCACATACAACAGAAGTGACAACTGATCCAGTTACAACAGAATTTATAACTGAACCAGTAACCACCGAAGTGACAACTAAACCAGTCACAACAGAAGTTGCAACTGAACCAGTAACAACCGAAATGACAACTGAACCAGAACCCACCGAAGTGTCAACTGAACCAGACACAAACAGAAGTTACCATGTGACAAAACTGAAGTTTCAAACTAACCAGTTACAACAGAAGTTATAACTGAACCTGTTACAACAGAAGTAACAACAGAATCAGACACACAACAGAAGTTTCAACTGAAAAGTGACAGTGAACCAGTAACAACAGAAGTTGCAACTGAACCAGTAACAACCGAATTGACGACTGAAACTGAACCAGTAAACAACAGAGAAAACAGAAGTTGCAACTGGACCAGTAACCACAAAAGTGACAACTGAACCAGTAACAACAGAAATTGCAACTGAAACCAGTAACAACCAAATTGACGACTGAACCAGTAACCACCGAAGTGATAACTGAACCAGTAAAAACAGAAGTTGCAACTGAGTAACAGTAACCACCGAATTTGACAACTGAACCAGAAACCACCGAAGTGACAACTGAACCAGTCACAACAGATGTGACAACTGAGCAGGCTATAACACAAGTTACAACTGAACCTGTTACAACAGATGTTACCACAGAATCAGTCACAACAGAAGTGACAACTGAACCAGTAACAACCGAATTGACAACTGAACCAGTAACAACAGAAGTTGCAACTGAACCAGTAACAACAGAAGTGACAACTGATCTAGTAACAGCAGAAGTTGCAACTGAAACAGTAACAACCGAATTGACAACTGAACCAGTAACCACCGAAGTGACAACTGAACCAGTAACAACAGGTGTGACAACTGAACCAGTAACAACAGGTGTGACAACTGAGCAAGCTATAACAGAAGTTGCAACTGAACCTGTTACAACAGAAGTTACCACAGAATCAGTCAAAACAGAAGTGACAACTGATCCAGTTACAACAGAATTTATAACTGAACCATTAACCACCAAAGTGACAACTAAACCAGTAACATCAGAAGTTGCAACTGAACTAGTAACAACCGAATTGACAACTGAACCAGAAACCACCGAAGTGACAACTGAACCAGTCACAACAGATGTGACAACTGAGCAAGTTATAACAGAAGTTGCGACTGAACCTGTTACAACAGAAGTTACCACAGAATCAGTCACAACAGAAGTGACAACTGAACCAGTTACAACAGAAGTTGCAACTAAACAAGCTATAACAGAAGTTGCAACTGAACCAGTAACCACCAAAGTGACAACTGAACCAGTAACAACAGAAGTTGCAACTGAACCAGAAACCACCGAATTGACTACTGAACCAGTCACAACAGATTTGACAACTGAGCAAGCTACAACAGAAGTTACAACTGAACCTGTTACAACAGAAGTTACCACAGAATCAGTCACAACAGAAGTGTCAACTGAACCAGTTAAAACAGAAGTGTCAACTGAACCAGTAACAACCGAATTGACAACTGAACCAGTAACAACAGAAGTTGCGACTGAACCAGTAACAACAGAAGTGACAACTGAACCAGTAACAGCAGAAGTTGCAACTGAACCAGTAACAACAGAAGTTTCAACTGAACCAGTAACAACCGAATTGACAACTGAACCAGAAACCACCGAAGTGACAACTGAACCAGTCACAACAGATGTGACAACTGAGCAAGCTATAACAGAAGTTACAACTGAACTTGTTACAACAGAAGTTACCACAGAATCAGTCACAACAGAAGTGACAACTGAACCAGTAACAGCAGAAGTTGCAACTGAAACAGTAACAACCGAATTGACAACTGAACCAGTAACCACCGAAGTGATAACTGAACCAGTAACAACAGAAGTGACAACTGAACCAGTTACAACAGAAGTTGCAACTGAACCAGTAACAACCGAATTGACAACTGAACCAGTAACAACAGAAGTTGCAACTGAACCAGTAACAACAGAAGTGACAACTGAACCAGTAACAGCAGAAGTTGCAACTGAAACAGTAACAACCGAATTGATAACTGAACCAGTAATAACAGAAGTGACAACTGAACCACTTACAACAGAATTAACAACTGAACTAGTAACCGCAGAAGTGACAACTGATAAAATTATTACTGAAGTTTTGACTGAACCAGTTACAACAGAAATTACAACAGAGTCTGTCACAACAGAATTGACAACTGATCCAGTTACAACAAAATTTATAACTGAACCAGTAACCACCAAAGTGACTACTGAAGCAGTTACAACAGAACTTGCAGCTGAACCAATAACAACAGAATTGACAACTAAACAAGTTACAACAGAAATTACAACTGCATCAGTTACAGCTGAATCAATAACAACAAAAGTGACAACTGAACCACATACAACTGAAGTAAAAACTGAACTAACAACCACAGAAGTGACACCTGAACAAGTTATAACAGAAGTGGCAACTGAACCAGTTACAACAGAATTTGCAACAGAACCAGTTATAACAGAAGCATCAACTGATCAAGTAACAACCGAAGTAACAACTGAACAAGTCACAAAAGAAGTGAAAACTGAACCAGTTACAATAGAAGTTTTAACTGAACCAGTAACAACTGAATTGACGACTGAACCAGTAATAACCGAAGTGACAACTGAACCAGTAACAACAGAAGTTGCAACTGAACCAGTAACAACAGAATTGACAACTGAACCAGTAACCAACGAAGTGACAACTGAACCAGTAACAACAGATGCCACAAGTGAACAAGCTATAACAGAAGTTGCAACTGAACCTGTTACAACAGAAGTTACCACAGAATCAGTCAAAACAGAAGTGACAACTGAACCAGATACAACAGAAGTTGCAACTGAACCAGTAACCACAGAAGTGACAACTGAACCAGTAACAAAAGATGTGACAACTGTGCAAGCTATAACAGAAGTTGCAACTGAACCTGTTACAACAGAAGTTACCACAGAATCAGTCACAACTAAAGTGACAACTGAACCATTAACAACAGAAGTTGCAACTGAACCAGTAACCACCGAAGCGTCAACTGAACACGTTACAACAGAGGTTGCAACTGAACCAGTAACAACAGAAGTGACAGCTGAACAAGTTATAACAGAAGTCGCAACTGAACCAGATACAACAGAAGTTACCACGGAATCAGTCACAACAGAAGTGAAATCTGAACCAGTTACAACAGAAGTTGCAACTGAACCAGTAACAACCGAAGCGACAACTAAACCTGTAACAACAGAAGTTGCAACTGAACCAGTAAGAACTGAATTGACAACTGAACCAGTAACGAACGAAGTGACGACTGAACCAGTAACAACAGATGTGACAACTGAGCAAGCTATAACAAATGTTGCAACTGAACCAGTTACAACAGAAGTTGCAACTGAACCAGTAACAACCGAAGCGAAAACTGAACCAGTAACAACGGAAGTTGCAACTGAACCAGTATCAACTGAATTGACAACTGAACCAGTAACCAACAAAGTGACAACTGAACCAGTTACAACAGATGTGACAACTGAGCAAGCTATAACCGAAGTTGCAACTGAACCTGTTACAACAGAAGTTACCACAGAATCAGTCGCAACTAAAGTGACAACTGAACCAGTAACAACAGAAGTGTCAACTGAACTAGTAACCACAGAAGTGACAACTGAAAAAGTTATAACAGAAGTCGCAACTGAACCAGATACAACAGAAGCTACCACAGAATCAGTCACAACAAAAGCGAAAACTGAACCAGTTACAACAGAAGTTGCAACTGAACCAGCAACAACCGAATTGACGACTGAACCAGTAACAACCGAAGTGACAACTGAACCAGTAACAACAGAAGTTGCATCTGAACCAGTAACAACTGAATTGACAACTGAACCAGTAACTAACGAAGTGACAACTGAATCAGTAACAACAGATGTGACAACTGAGCAAGCTATAACAGAAGTTGCAACTGAACCTGTTACAACAGAAGGTACCACAGAATCAGTCACAACAAAAGTGAACACTAAACCAGTAACCACAGAAGTGACAACTGAACCAGTAACAAAAGATGTGACAACTGAGCAAGCTATAACAGAAGTTGCAACTGAACCTGTTACAACAGAAAGTTACCACAGAATCCGTCACAACTAAAGTGACAACTGAACCATTAACAACAGAAGTTGCTACTAAACCAGTAACCACCGAAGCGTCAACTGAACAAGTTACAACAGAAGTTGCAACTGAATCGGTAACAACAGAAGTGACAACTGAACAAGTTATAACAGAAGTCGCAACTGAACCAGATACAACAGAATTTACCACGGAAGCAGTCACAACAGAAGTGAAATCTGAACCAGTAACAACCGAAGCGACAACTAAACCAGTAACAACAGAAGTTGCAACTGAACCAGTATCAACTGAATTGACAACTGAACCAGTAACCAACAAAGTGATAACTGAACCAGTAACAACAGATGTGACAACTGAGCAAGCTATAACCGGAGTTGCAACTGAACCTGTTACAACAGAAGTTACCACAGAATCAGTCACTACTAAAGTGACAACTGAACCAGTAACAACAGAAGTGTCAACTGAACTAGTAACCACAGAAGTGACAACTGAAAAAGTCATAACAGAATTCGCAACTGAACCAGATACAACAGAAGCTACCACAGAATCAGTCACAACAGAAGTGAAAACTGAACCAGTTACAACAGAAGTTGCAACTGAACCAGCAACAACCGAATTGACGACTGAACCAGTAACAACCGAAGTGACAACTGAACCAGTAACAACAGAAGTTGCATCTGAACCAGTAACAACTGAATTGACAACTGAACCAGTAACCAACGAAGTGACAACTGAACCAGTAACAACAGAAGTGACAACTGTGCAAACATCAAATTTGACTACTGGGCCTGTACCTACCGAAGACACAGCTGAATCTGTAACAGAAAAATTATCTACCGAACGAGCTACTTCATCTGTCATAGTAACAACGTCGTCGCAAACTTCGTCAGCAGCAGAATCACTTACAGGTATGTTCTACTTTTTAAAGGTTGACCTTTAGTTTGATCTATCTATGTGTGTTTGTCTTATATGCTCCCGTGTTTTTTTCCTTCTATATGATTCTAACTTTTTCATCATTTTTGGGGATTTCGTTGGCATCTTTCTTTTGATTGCGATACATGTAAATAGTATATTAGCCGAATCGAAGATTTTTTTAACATGCTGGAAGAACAAGTGAATGTTCTGATTAAGTCTTGCACCTACATCGCGCTACTATTATGCACATCGCCGACTTTATTTTCTCATCGCTATTCTTTTCATTGCAGTTAACCAATGCCTTGTTAATCCTGACTACTGCTCTAGCGATTCGAACTCATACTGTCGATTTTCCGAAGAAACAGGAAGTCAATGCCCGTGTAAACCTGGTTTTTCTGTAAATGAAGTTGGAAAATGTGTTGGTGGTAATATAAAATTTAAATACTTTTTTCAGATCAATTTCTAATGTTTTGCACAATAAGTAATTCCAGATGAAATTATTGTTATAGCGCAAACGATATCCTAAAATTTGAGTGTTTATTAGCTCTCAAAGCACAATCTATAGATGCAAATGCTAATATATGTGAATAAGCTGGAGTTAAAAAATTATAATGCTATATTTACGAACTTTTTCCAATGGAACTTTTTATTATTGCATTAGGCCTATCTTTAAACAAGAGTACAACTATTGAAACAGTATCATTTTCTATTTGAGTTAATTTTCTAATTTTCAGTCGATTCTTACGGGTGCGACATGAGAATCATTGAAGATTTTAGTCCTGAGTTGGAAGATCCCACCAGTGATGCATATATAAGTCTTCAAACCCAAACCAAAGACTTGGTAAGACATTTGAGCAGATTGGCTGCTACAATAGGGAGAAGCAATCAGAAAATTTTATGGAAATCTGTTCGTATGAGTTACTGATGGATCGCGCTTCCAAAGCATTGTCCATCTTTGTCGCATGCTTAAGGACAGAACTTAATTCCTTGTTTGCTCACCTAAACCACATTAAAGCCATCTAGTGTTTTTTATTTCAAATTTTTCGCATTTTTTTATTTTTTTATTTCTTGACTGTTCTACGGCAACGCTCTATTTTATGAGTTTCAGTCAAGAGCTATTTTGTTCGCGGTGTTCATTGCGTCGTCATATTTGATAACAGCAAATTTGTCCGCAACCGGTACAAGTTTCTGGGTACACTACTACTTTAATATAAGTTTCTATTATAAAATTTGCTCACAGCAAAGTTGCAAGACACATATCTTACATAAAAGTAACTACTGTGCAAAGAGCTACATAAATCCAGGAACAAAAACTAAGAAATCTTCCTTACTGAAAGATTTTTATCCACTTGTGAGCATTAAAGTCGTGTTGAATATGATCCAAAAAGCAGTAGGATGACAGTGAATTTCTAAGTTCGTGGAAAAAATTCTTGAAAAAAACTGTGTGTGACACTGTGTAATATCCGCAGCAAATGTTTGTGAATTGGCAGATAAACGCACGGGTAGGTTAAGTATTGAAAATATAATTTGTTTATCGTATGATTGCAGCTCACAGATATCTACAGAAATACGCCAGGCTTCCTGTCAGTTGATGTTTTGGGTTTCAGTGCAGGGAGTGTGATAGTCGCATATAACGTAAAAGTTGAATCCTCATCTGATGCTACGACAGAAACTCTTCAGGAAAATTTTGAATCTTATGTTGTAAGTGTTCTATTTATTTTATTTTGATAAAAGTGGATGCATTTCGAAAATCAGTTGCAATGGCCTTTTGTGCAAGCATATTTTTATAGGGTCTTATTTTAACGAATCACCACGAGCAAAGCCCTGTATCAGAGAGGCTCCTTGCAGGCGAACAGGGTTGGTGTTTTTGGAAAGATATGAACTTTCCGGTTCGATGGAGCCTGCCGAAGTTATCACACATTAGGTGGAGTGAGTAAGCTATACTTATCATCTTGTTCATAGCATATTCCGTATAGAATATGAATATATATGAATGAATATATGCTATATATATTCATAGCCTATAACACTTCCTCTTATAGAGAATAAAACTGAAGATGGCGGACGATATCTTTTATAAATACCTGCATTAACACTTTCTGAAGGAGTCCGCAAAACTGAAACACTAATTTTTTAAGACGACTTGCGATGTTTTATTTCAAAAATCCACCATGTGGAGAGAAAAAATGGATAAAAGTTTATGAAAATAATTTAATTTTTTACAAAATTAAAACTCAAGAGTGCTGTCCTTCACGCATGAAAGCGTGCGAAGGCATACCCAAACTATACACCACATTCGTTAAGCCGCTTATTATTATATAGTATCATAGCTGCTAATTTGAAACTACAATTTATTCATCAGAACAATAGTGGAACTTGCGACACAGATCAAAGTAATTGCACTGTAGGTGGATTGCAAGTGGACGTTGTATCATCGGTCAACTCTATTGGAAGTAAGTTATCATATTTTGCATAAGAAAGGAAAACAAAATTTGGAAATTTAAATTGTCATTGATGGTTTAAAAATGAGTCTCAAAATTTGTAGAAGATTTCTAGAACTATTTTTTATGCAAAAAAACCTCCGCAGTTGCGAAATAAACCAGCACTGTTACCATTTACACAATAATATCATTGTATCCACACTTAATTCCTTCGTAACATGGGGAACAAAGGGTGTTTTGCGTTGAGACTAAAAGCGAAAATGCAGTTATTCGAACAACGCAATACATCAGTGTCTAAACTTGAATAAGAACTTGTGTGTAAAAAATTCTTTTGAGTCTCTGATAGTTTCATAAACGATTTCATCCCATGTTGTTTTGCAAAGAATACTTTGAGTAGGCATTACGAAACGGCAAAAATAGACTTTTCTGTTGCTTAAATCAACTCACCTTTAAATTTTCTAGCAAATACTGAAGTACTTTGCCGTGATCCTGATGTCGTTGGATATTGTGAAGAACCTTCAACATTCTGCAATGCTTCATCTGGTTCGGTACAATGTGATTGTTCTCCAAATTATGCCAGACTTACTAGTGCCGACAAGATATGTGCAGGTAAGAATCTGAATGTTTGGAAAAATAAAATCTTTGATCTTTTTTAACAAAACCTTTTGTTCGATTGAAACTCGCTCAAATAACAACTTCAAAAATTTTGAAAGGCAATTTTAGAAATAGAACGTCAAGAGGAAAACATCCCAAAGAGATTTGAATCCTCTTGACAAAGTGTAGCAAGTGGTCGCCGCCCCGAGTGATTGTAAGACTATCTACACTTTGTTTGCATTTTGCCATTTTTTATTTCGACGAGAATGTGAATAAAAATCATTTGAAAAGATATACCTTCCCGTGACTCCATAGTCAAAACACTCAACAACAAATATTTGTAATTTTGTAGCTGTGGTATGTACCAGCGACTCGAACTGCAACGCTCCTTTCGGATCCTGTTTGAGGAGTCCTCCCACAGAAACCTCAGGTTGGGAGTTGCTCTTGTATGACTGGATTTAGTGGAAACAATTGTAACGATCGTAGTATAACTAATATATATATATATTATATATATATATTTAACCTTAATGATTATAAACAAAAAAATCAATTATTTCACTCTAAGCAAAGTCACTAAAAAAGAAGTGTCTAAAACAAATTTAGTACAGATCAAACGACAATATACATGATAATAAGGACTCACTACGCGGAAAACATCTCAAGCAAAACTGAAATCGATATCATTTTAAAAACAATAAATATAATAAAAATTAAGAAAAAAATCATTGCATCCAACTCTAAGACACTTAACTAAAATAAATATGCGCTTAGAGGAAACCATTTAACTGACCGATTCCAAGGCAAAGAATTACTACAAAATAAAAACAGGAAAATCTCCATGATAATAAAGTGTAATGGTACGATTTTATTCCGTATAGTTGTTTTCTTATTGGAATTCATTCTGAGCGAGCCCGGAGGCAGCGCCTAAAAGAAAACAATTAACCGCCACTGAATAGCAAAGAGCAACTACAAGATGTAGTACCAGCAACTGCTCTCTAGGCGGAAAACATCCCGAACGTAAATGAACCACTGTGATAAAGTGCAGTGAGTGGTATCTGTCTGTGCGGTAGTAAAATCCTTAACCACTTCTTTTGTTTCTTTTTAGTCGCTTCTTACGACGTGCAGGAAATACGTTAGGATGTAACTGTCCGTGCAGTTTAAAACACCTTCGTGTAATTAATTGTTAAATTTTCAAAAATATTGTTTGAGGAATACAAATCGACGTACTGACCGGACCTGTGTCTAATTAATAGTTACTCAGTCGTTGATGCTAAAAAATCGTTTCATTTTTATAGTGTTAATTTAAAATTTTTTGATTTATTTGATTAATTGAAAGTTTCCCTGGGTGTGTAAGACATCAGATTGCCAATGCGACTGAGCTCTGAACTTGACGTTAACTCATCAGTCACTGACTAATACACTCTGTTAACAAGATTCATCAGAACTTCCTAACTAGCTCGACGGTGCGTTACTGCAGCGAGTCAAGCTTAACATACGATGAATTCGTATACAATTTCTGGTTGTCTAAGAGCTTCAACAGGTGGTTAAGAAAGGGGAATTGGTAATTGTTCCCCCACCCAAAAAAAAAAAAAAATCAATTCAAATTGCACTTACTTCTAATTTCTCATTTTCAGCTTGGCTGTTTATCTTCATTATTGTGATGAGTTTCATCGTGTTGATGTTCTTGATTCTGTTAGTTGTATACTTAGTACAAAGATACAAAAGGCATAGAGATGCAGATTTCTGGGAAAAAGAAATAGAATCGAGACGGGAATCTGAAGTGACGAGGCCACGTGGTGTCGAGGTAATCCACACATTGTTCAGTTTTTGCGTTGATGCGATCCCGGCTAGTATTTTTTCAACTTTCCACATTCACATTCGGTACGTCCAAAAATCCATATTTTTCCAATTTAGTCATACAAACAAACAGTTCAAGGTACGATCCCATATGTTATTCAATTCGGACTGAATAAAATACTTGATATTTTTAAAATTAATTCTCCAAGATTTTTTTTAGTCGAGCAGTCAGAAACGTCGAATTGCGCGGGTCGAAAACATTTTTTATTCTTGCATCTCACAAACTATACCTTGCCTAAAATCTAACCGTTCACTATTCATTCTTCCATACAGGCAATATATTTTGATCGTCCACGTCTTCGGGCAGTCAGTCCCACAATAGAACAAATTGAAATGACACAAGCTGGAGGCAGTGGAAGAATAGGGAGTGTTAGACATATACACGAAGGACATGATAATATGGTATGTACTATGTAGCATGATAAAAAAGTATACTTCAGCTTATATACATTTTTCAAAGACACCAACTATGGGTGGGTCATCCTGATATTGGTTTTGTACTAGCGGCCACTTATTATGGGCAAGCAGGGTTAGTAGTATTGGAAATCCATGAGCCTTCCCGCATTCTCAAACATGCCCAATTGACCAAGGTGCTGCCGCTGGCTTGAGTGGCGTGCATGATTATTAATTGAGAAAACGTTATTGAAGTTTTTGAAAAATGCAAAAAAATTTAAATCAGGAAATATTTTGAAAGACAGAAACCAACTTTTCAATCTTTTTTTAATTAAAACTAGGACACACTATACATAGCTAGGCTTAACTAGTCGTAATACGGGACAGCCCTGGTTTTAAGACATTGTCCCGGTCAGAAAAAAAGCGCAGGTTTAGCTCTTGGCTAGCTGCTTTTTGCGACTTTGTTCAGAGATAACGAAGATGAAGATAACGAACCAAATGCACAGTAATTCGTATTCAAAACTTGCATCATTAATAATTTTAGGTGATAGAAGACGACGACAGTTTTGAATGATAATTTTGCAACAAAAGAAGAAGAAATAAAATAAGTCGCTGTATTCTTGCCTATGCAATGAGATGAACTCAGACACAATATGTCATAAATGTCCGAATGTTTGTGCAGATAGTAATTTAAATCAGCCTGCGAGAATGTATTAGAGAAATAAGCACAGCCAGTGAACTAGTGAAAGCAAACGATGTATCATCATTTAGTTTCACGGGCTGTGCTTATTCTCTTTTGTGATATGAATATAATTAGTGGCTAAAAATCGATGGGAAATGTGTGTCGTGGACGACTCTGTTTAGTACCTAATCCTTTGTGGTGTACGATACGCGACAACGAAAATACATACATAAATATACACACTGTGACAATGCTGCAAAATCGCAGTTTCTTGACAGCATCTTTATTCGGCATTTTTGAACAAAACTACAAATAATGTTTTCGGGCAGTTCTGGACTGCTGATAGAACGCGCCACCCAAAGAACGCCTATCAGCAGTTCCTACTTGGAATAAATCTCATCAACAGGCGATTTCGAATTTTGCAATTTTACAAATATAGTAATTAAACCGTAGATGTTCTGAATTTTTTTCGCATTGTACAGGTGTGACGTATAACGATCTAGGTGTCTGAAATTAGTATGTATCTTCCACACATTTTATTTAGCTAAACGAATCTCAAATTGAAATCCTATTTTGATATGTTTGGGACACAGATGGACCGCGTCGGTGTTTAGAGATCCATCAGTGACTCACACTTGACACATATTTCGGCAAACGAACAATCGTCCCGCGAAATTTGTTAGGGATTCATTTAAAGAATTCTTCATTTTGGGGACAAAATTAAGTCAATAATAAAAGTATTTGCGCAAAAGTTCTATTTATTTTAGTGATATTTTTAAATGGAATTTTATATTCAACACGAAATAGGTCTCATTTCTGAAATCTTGCAGTAACTTTTAGATATTTTTTTGCTTTTTAATAGTTTTTTCACATCTATAGTTCATTTTGTTTTTCTATTTATTTTTGCTGTGAATATGCAATTTAGTGATGTTCCCAGCCAGATAGGCTTACATTTATGTAAAATAGAGTATGGGTCACTGATATTGAGCGCACCGACACAACGAAGATCGCATCGAAGTAATTTTTTCGGATAATAAAAACAAAATTCACTAAATTTTGCGTCTAAATCATGTTCATATACAAAAGTTTGCTGCTATTGAGTTCTTTCCAATAAGTGGAAACATTTACCTCTAGTTTTATATTTTCGGGAACCTCGTTCCTCTAGTAACCTCACCTTGGTCAGAAACTTTATTTCTTCAAGTGTTAGCCACGTAGGGATCGCGACGCCCAGGGGATCGTACGTTTAACAAATCATGTTGAATCTACATTTTTTCTAAACGTGTCTGTTACCTTGGTGTACCTTGAACTGGCGACAAACCTGTATAACTTTCATAGTAATGCCGTTTTTACCCCTCTTCTCCGGAGAGCAATTAATTACCCTCCCCTGGAAACTTAGAAGGAATATTCGGACCCTCGGTCCGCCATAAGTGGTTGAACACATTTGGCTGAATCATCTTATCTTTTTGTCCTATGGTTTTTAAAGACGCCAATCAATCTTCAATTCTTGATGACTAACATATATCGAGTTTAATAAGAATGAAGAGAAAAATATTTTTGCATGAACTTGAACTCTGGGCAATGAACACCGAGATCGGAGTTTTCACAGTTGCTTTCAAACAATAATTTATGCAAAATGCGCTTCTCATTATTCAATTTGTACTACTTCTTAACTATTTATTATTAAATTTTGTATTCGTTTTAAACATTATTGCTTATACCATGCACTAAATAAATATATTAATTATTATTTGCTTGTTGAATAATTTTTGCATATCAGAACTTTGTAATAGTGAATAGCGCGATTCATAGGTAACTCATGCCAAATAAAACTAATTTGCGGTCAACGTAACATAAATTAAGACTTAAAGGCAAAATAATGTTAAATATGAGAAACCTCGTTTATCTGAAAAGGGTTCGACCAATTTTATATTATGAATACTATACTCTAATGGGTCAGATTTTTGTTGATTGTTTTCCACTTCGAGAGCAGTTGCCGATATGATATTTTAGAAGCTCTTTGTAACATAGGCTGGTCGTTAGTTGGTAGACCGAAGTACAATATTTAGAAAAATAAATGTTTTTTACAATAGCTGTTCAGATCAACGAGAAAGGCTCTACACTAATAGCGAAATATTATACAGGGTTGTCCAAAATATTCAACTCATGATTCGGATTCATAGGTTATTTTACTCTATTTTCCAGCAATTTGAAGCCAACAGAATCAAAAATCCTTGGATTTTTGGAAAATTAATGTCAATTTTGATATTTTTTTAAATATGTCGAAAATTTTTTTATGTCTCCATCATAAGACCATGATTCTAATAATCGATTTAATTCGCCAAAATTATTCGATTACGAAATCGAAAAATATTAGATTTTCCCAATCCCGTTTATATAACAACAGGCTTGGGTGATCAATTTCTGCGATTGATATAAATAGCTGCATGTGGATATTTTAACATACTACAACGTTAATTCAAACAAATATATATAATTGTGATGATTCGATACGCTTATTACTAACGGTAACCTACTTTGTACGGGTATCATGCGTTTGTTACCAAATACGGTGAAGAATTAGCTCCCATGGAAATCGATTACTAGCATTTGCACCTTTAAAATCTTAGTTACAGGTCAATACTAGCAAAATAGCAGCAAGAAACAACAAAAATCGAGAATGTGTGTATTGGGAATAGGCGACAACCGAAGTTTTCTTACCGACGCGTTGCATTACGTTTCGGTCCACAAAATAAAAAACGGCAACACACGCCTGCATTGCTTTGTGTTAATCGTGTTCACATGCCTGCAAAGCACAAACGCACGTGACGAAACGGACACTTTTCGTTAGCTTGCATAGCAAACCGTTCGGTTTCATTAGAAAACGCAAGGAAATGCATGCAGAGCATCGCGTTCGCGTAAAACGCGGGGGTAAAATAAAGCAAACCTAGAATATAACGCAACCTACGCAAACGTGTAGTGCGGCCTTAAGCTGTAGTAGGCTATTGCTGTTCGGTTCGATCCGTACAGACTTTAGTACTGGGCAATTTTATTTAAATATTCGTATGGATTTGAAGCACAAATTATTCGAATCAATTGTGAATCAATCATAACCAATAAAAAATTATATTTTATATGCATAAGCCACAGATGGGCCGTGCCTTGACGGCATAATCCATCAGTGTCCCATGCCCAGCCGTACTAGAGAGAATCTAATACTATTGGGCAAAACAGAAAAAGTCGCAATAAAAATGTTAAAAAACTATATTACAATACTTCCTCTTTAAACCTGCTGTCGAGTGAAATAAAACATATTTAATAAAATATTTTATGAGAAAATGTCACAATAAATAAGTAAAAGTTAGTCGTCCAGGTGAGTAAATTACTTATAGCAAGATCCAATACTAGAACGAATTAACCTTGCTGGAACCTGTTCAAAAAGAAAATTGTCAAATATATGCTCGAAAACAAAAATTATGGAAAGAAATGACCTATGCAAACATACGGTGATATTTTCCGTAAAAGATGAAATCCGCAATAATGAAAATATAGCATATTTTTTCATTGCAACTGACTCTGAGCAAGGACGGAAGCAGTACATCCGCCCAATAAACTAGCCAACGGCCATTTAATAGCACAAAAAATTTTCGAAAAAGCTACTCCAGAGTGTTTAGTGATTCGGAATGCTTATAATTCATCATGTTTCGTGATTGAAAACAAAATACAAAGGATGTATTCAACTGAAATATGAATCAGGGATACCTTTCATTGTCATATGGTTGGCAGCACTTAACATGGGTGTCGTAAAAATTTTCGTAAAAAAGCTAATCAATCCCGCAAGTTGAGGTTGCTTACAGAGTGTTTAGTGAAATGCTTATCCAACGTGTAATCAGGGATACCTTTCATTGTCATATGGTTGGCACACTAACGCTTTACCTGTCATGGACTACTATGGTGACCAAAAAGGATTTTTATGTTATGATTATAGAGGCAACAGGCATTAACATGCTCCAAAAATTATGAAAAGAAATTTATGCAAACATACGGTTTTTTCCGTAAAAGGTAGAGTTTTTTCAGTACGAACATTTTTTACCAAAAACTTCTCTAAATATTGACTTACAAATAAAAAGAAATACTATTGTTGTATAGCTCGAAAATTCGATCTACATATTTTAAACTTCGAGTTTCTTTGCACCTGCCGCAGTTTCGGAAACATGTCTCATCGAATATCGGGTGTTTAAAATTGGTAAATTTCTCAAATAAATCGTTTCAGATAAAGCATTGAATTTGCAAGTTTTTATTCCTATGTCCAATTCACGTCTTACTCGCATAATTTTAGCTTTGAATGATGCGAATTACGGAATTAAATCGTCCACGTCTGGCGATGGAAAGTTTTTGAAAATATTCCCCAGTCAGATTTTTATTAAAATTTATTTTTTATTAAAATTCATCAGACATCAAGGGACGTGTACTTAGTCTCCTGAAACCACTAGTAATTGCACTGTTCTATGAAATGCAGGTAGCTAAGGAATGTATATTGACGCGAGTTTTAAACCCATGCAGATCAACATGATCGGCGAAGAAGTGGAATTAAAAAGTTGAGCTTGAGTCACTGGGATAAGCAGCGCCTTTAAGGCACGATTCATCCATGACTCTTACACTGTAGCAAAAGTACAGTAAATTTACTGGCCATTTGCGGTAATTGCATATTTCCAAAGTTATAAAAACGCCATGTTTCGCGGTGCGTTTTATTAACACTCCATAGTTGGCCAAAAATGTCAATTTGAATTGTTTTCAATACTGTCAAGTAAAATTACCATCAAAGACCAGCAATTTTGTTGCATTTTTGTTACAGTGTACTTAACAAATATTATATGGAAGAAAGTGTTGCAACTGCATTCCAATCAGAGAGTTTTTGTTCAAACCCAACTGGTTAAATGTTGATTTCTGATGAATCGCGTAGGGTATGGGAAATTTGAAAACGAAATAAACTTTCAGTGATGAATATATAAATTATCTGGTTTTAGAATTATAAATAGTTTTATCATCGCTCAGGAGATATATCACTATTCCTTTAGTAGTCTCTATAGACCTCTATGTAGTTGCTGGGACTTTTACAATCGAATTTATGGTCATATATTAATTCGGTGTGATAAGGCAGCGCCCAAATGACGACAATTCTTTGATTATTGATGATAACGTTTTGCTGAACAATGTGTACATTACAACCGACCTCGTTGACATTTTGTCAATTCAGTACAAACGCGGTCATTGCTAGAATTTTTATCTTTTAATCTACCACTTCTTATCTTTTTGCGTCGAGAAGTTGGTTTGCTTTTAACGAAGTGCAAGTCTCAAGTTGACCAAGGTTATCAATTATTGGCCAACATTAGCAGAGTAATGACTTGAACAAATAACTCGCGGTAACTATTTATTGTCAATCCATGTACATCATTCACAATGTCATAACTTTGTACTTGTGAATATATCTCTGTTTTGGCCAATATCTTTATCAGGAAAAATTCGTCGAAGCATATTTTGTTAAGCATGAGTCACTGATGGATCGCGTCGATGAGAATTGACAACTGAAATTTCGAATTTAGTTCCTCAGTTAAACATAAGTTGATTGTAAGATTTACAGTTATTTGAGGATGCAGTTCAGTGAAGATAAATAGCAATTAGCTTGAACGTTCGGTTCAATTTATGTATTGTATTTATGACTGCATTACTAATTATGGCGTCATAATTTAAACTTAAAAACGTTCAAATATTGCTCCCTTCCGCCTCTGTTGCAAATAGCATTTAGAAGCTAGAAGTCGCAAAACTTTGTGAGTGCAAAATAAGTCTTTAATTATGAGTTATAATCAGCGATACAGATAATTGTTTCCTGGTAGAATATTTTTATTATAGTAAATAGAATATTTTTATTCGATAACTTTTAGCGTTCATAAATGCGCCGAAGCAGCGCGATGAATATTTTAATTTTTCCTAAGTATATACAAGTATGATTCACTGACTGATCGCGCTGCCAACACGCAGTTCATTTTAGTTAAAAAATTCGTTAAAATCTCATTTGTTTCGAGAAAGAAATACGATAACATTTGGGGTGGAATATGTCACCATGAATGATAGTTCCATAATTAACGAAAGCTTTTTAGTCAAATTTTTCTATTCTGGTAATGTAGTGAAAACTCCTCTTTTCTGAAATTTAATTTCTTTTTTTAATTTAATTTTCCATGGCTACAGATTGGACTCTGTTATCCTGAACAACACACGGTACTAGCCACAGCTTATACACAAAAAGGGTGGGTGTTGTTTCTGCCTAGCCTACCTAAGTTATAACGTTCTAGCTTGAGTGGTGGGCATGGAATATATAAAATGGAATGCGCAACAAAAACTGCAGTTGAGCTTTCTCGATGTTCGACAGATATCATTTTTTTCCCCGTCGAGATCAATATTTTACTTTTTATATATCTTTAACCAATGTGTCCCCATTATTCATTGGTCCCTACTGAAATTCTACTTTGCTTCTGTTTGAAGAAAATTTGAAATATGTAAAATGATATTTTACTCGCATATCTGATAAAAACCAATTATATATAACAAACATTTCTGGACAAAAGATGCTGATTTTGTGTGATCGTAAATGAAATGCAGAGAACTAAAAATTCATTACCCTACAGTTAAAAATATTAGGCGATGAAACGGCAAATGGTGTCAGATACCGATTAGATTAGTGAAAATGGTACCGATTTGATCTAACACTATTTTAAAGTATGTTTAAAGATAGTACGTCAATAATGTTAGACACAATTTAGTGCCTTTTGCAATATAAGGATAATTCTTGAAAAAATGTTTCCCCGAAAGTTTAAAGGGTTTAAATTCTATATGGCTCATAGGAAGTAGTAATGACTCAACAGTTTTGGGTGCCGCTTGCGACATTGCTTCATGTGAACTTCATGTGAACAAAAAAAAATTTGTTGGAAAAATAATAGCCCATAGGAAAAAATGAACAGAGCGTCTTTTGCTAAGTATGAGTCACTGACGCTGTACATCTGTGGTAATCCTTTCTATGCAGTTATATTCTAAAATTAAATTCATAAATTGAAATAAATCAAAAACGATGGGTGCAAAATAAATTGGAAATTCAGCAATCGCACAATAAGAACATTGAGGGAAATTCATAAACGGACAACAAAAAATGAATTAATATTTCAGACCGCGACTTGCGATCAAGAAACGCTCATTTGAAAACCACAAGTCATTGCCACAGTTTTAGTTCGAAAATAATTCTGATTTCTCTGAAATAAAAAAATCAAACGAATAAACATATTGATTGTAAATGAACGCATATTGTAACACACCGGTTTTTAAAAATTGATACGAGAAGGTACTTTTTGCCTAATAGACAACTAAATTTCTTACGTTCTTTACCAACTAAAAAAATCTCAGCAAAACGTCGTATTTTCGTTGCTATCATAAAGCATGTCAACTAGATAATTTGTGTTGAATTGATGATGTATTTTTGATCTTAAACGTTAATATAACCTCATATAATCTCATTCAGTACTTAGGTTAATAAATAGACAAAGAAAATATAGGATCTACAAATCATGCTGAATTTTAAAATTCTAGTATTATGCTTTCTGGCAAAAATGATCATTATAAAGGAAGCAGCGGCAACAGTTGAAACTCTTGCAACAGAAAAACTAACTGAGCAGAACAAAACTCATGCATTAACAACAGAAGTCACTACTGCACCAGTAACAACAGAATTGAAAACAGAATCCCTCACAACCAATTCGGCAACAACAGAAGTGACAACTGAATCAGTGGCAACAAAAGTGACAACTCGATCAGCAACAATAGAAGAAACAACCGAACTAGTAATAACAGGAACGACAACCGAACCAGTAACAAAGGAAGTCACAACTGAACAAATAACAACCGAATTTACAACTGAACCAGTAAAAACTGAACAATTATCAACAAAAGTCACAATTGAACCAGTAAAAACAGAAGTGATTACTGAACCACTAACAACAAAAGTGAACACTAAAACAGTTACAACAAGAGTGACGACAATACCAGCAAAAATAGAAGTGACAACTGAAGCATTAACAACAGAAGTGACAACTGAATCAATAACAACAGAAGTCACGAATGAACCAGTAATAACAGAAGTGACAAGTGAACGAGTAACAAGAAGAGTCACGACAATACCAGCAAAAATAGAAGTGACAACTCAACCATTAACAACAGAAGTGACAACTGTATCAGTCACAGAAAAAATGTCAACTGAACCGGTCACAAATACGCCAGTTAAAACAGAAGTGACAAATCAATCACTAACAACAGAAGTCACAAATGAACCAGTAACAACAGAAGTCACGACTGAACCAGTTACAACAGAAGGGACAACTGAAACAGGAACAACAGAAGTTACTACAGAACTAGTAACAACCGAAGTCACAACTGAACAATTAACAACCGAAGTGGCAACTGAACCAGTTACAACAGAATTCACAACCAAATCAGCAACAACAGAAATCATAACCAAACAAGCAACTACAGAAGTCACAACTGAACCAAGAACAATAGAAGTAACAGCCAAACCAGCAACAACAGAAACGATAACCGAACCAGTAACAACAGAAGTCACAACTGGACCAGAAAAAACAGTAGTGACATCTGTCGCAGGAACAACAGAAGTGAGTACTGAATCAATAGCGACAGAAGTCACCACTGAACCAGTAACAACAGAATCCACTATCAAACCAGCAACAACAGAAGTGACGACCCAACCATTAACAACAAAAGTTAAAACTGAACCACCAGCAACAACAGAACTGACAACTGAACCAGTAACAACGGAGGTGTCAACTGAACCATTTACAATAGAAGTCACCACTACTTCAGCAACAACAGAAGTCACAACTGAACGAGTGACAACAGAAATGACAACTGAGCCAGTTATAACGAAATTCACAACTACGCCAGTAACAACAAAGGTGACAACTGAGTCAGTCACAAATGAACCAGTAACAGCAGAAGTAACAACCGAGCCAGTAACAAAAGAAGCGACAACTGAACCAATAACAACAGATGTCACAACTAAACCCGTAACAGTAGAAGTGACAACTGAACCAGTTACAACGAGAATCACGACTACACCAGCAACAATAGAAGTGACAACAGAACCAGTAATAATAGAAGTCACAACTGAACCAATAACAACAGAAGTGACAATGGAGCCAGTTTCAACAGAAGTTGCAACTGAACCAGTTGCAACAAAATTCACAACTACGCCAGTAACAACAGAAATGAAAACTGAATCAGTAACAACAGATATAATGACTGAACTAGTAACAACAGAAGTCATCAATGAATCAGTTACAACAGTGGTAACAAATGAACCTGTAACAACAGAAGGAACAATCCAGACAGTAACAGACGACGCGACAACCGAACCAGTAACAACGGAAGTTTCAACTGAACCAGTTAAGAAAGAAGTAACAACTGAATCAGAAACAGCAGATGTAACGACTGAACCAGTAACAACAGAAGTGACCAATGAAACAGTTACAACAGGAGTCACAAATGAACCAGTAACAACAGAAGTAACAACCGAGCCAGTAACAACAGAAGAGACAACCGAACAACAGAAGAGACAACCGAATCAGTAACAACAGAAAATAACAACTGAACAACAGATAACAATAGAAAACTGAACCAGTGACAACAGAAGGGACAACTGAAAAAAGTTACAACAAGATTCACGCCTACACCACCAACAATAGAAGGGACAACTGAACCAGTGACAACAGAAGGGACAACTGAAAAAGTTACAACAGAAGTCACAAATGAGCCAGTTAATACAGAAGTCACTACAGAAGTCATAACTGAAGCAGTTACAACAGAAATCACAACCAAACCAGCAACTACAGAAGTCACAACTGAACCAATAACAATAGAAGTAACAGCCGAATCAGCAACAACAGAAACGATAACCGAACCAGTAACAACAGAAGTCACAACTGGACCAGAAACAACAGTAGTGACATCTGTCGCAGGAACAACAGAAGTGAATACTGAATCAATAGCGACAGAAGTCACAACTGAACCAGTAACAACAGAATCCACTATCAAACCAGCAACAACAGAAGTGACGACCCAACCATTAACAACAAAAGTTAAAACTGAACCACCAGCAACAACAGAACTGACAACTGAACCAGTAACAACGGAGGTGTCAACTGAACAATTTACAATAGAAATCACCACTACTTCAGCAACAACAGAAGTCACAACTGAAAGAGTGACAACAGAGATGACAACTGAGCCAGTTACAACGAAATTCACAACTACGCCAGTAACAACAAAGGGGACAACTGAGTCAGTAACAAATGAACCATTAACAGCAGAAGTAACAACCGAGCCAGTAACAAAAGAAGCGACAACTGAACCAGTAACAACAGATGTCACAACTGAACCCGTAACAGTAGAAGTGACAACTGAACAAGTTACAACGAGAATCACGACTACACCAGCAACAATAGAAGTGACAACAGAACCAGTAATAATAGAAGTCACAACTGAACCAATAACAACAGAAGTGACAATGGAGCCAGTTTCAACAGAAGTTGCAACTGAACCAGTTGCAACAAAATTCACAACTACGCCAGTAACAACAGAAATGAAAACTGAATCAGTAACAACAGATATAATGACTGAACTAGTAACAACAGAAGTCATCAATGAATCAGTTACAACAGTGGTAACAAATGAACCTGTAGCAACAGAAGGAACAATCCAGACAGTAACAGACGACGCGACAACCGAACCAGTAACAACGGAAGTTTCAACTGAACCAGTTAAGAAAGAAGTAACAACTGAATCAGAAACAGCAGATGTAACGACTGAACCAGTAACAACAGAAGTGACCAATGAAACAGTTACAACAGGAGTCACAAATGAACCAGTAACAACAGAAGTAACAACCGAGCCAGTAACAACAGAAGAGACAACCGAATCAGTAACAACAGAAGTAACAACTGAACAAGTTACAACAAGACTCACGCCTACACCACCAACAATAGAAGTGAAAACTGAACAAGTAACAACAGAAGTCACAACTGGACCAGTGACAACAGAAGGGACAACTGAAAAAGTTACAACAGAAGTCACAAATGAGCCAGTTAATACAGAAGTCACTACAGAACTAGTAACAACCGAAGTCACAACTGAACAATTAACAACCGAAGTGGCAACTGAACCAGTTACAACAGAATTCACAACCAAACCAGCAACTACAGAAGTCATAACTGAAGCAGTTAAAACAGAAATCACAACCAAACCAGCAACTACAGAAGTCACAACTGAACCAATACCAATAGAAGTAACAGCCGAACCAGCAACAACAGAGACGATAACCGAACCCGTAACAACAGAAGTCACAACTGGACCAGAAACAACAGTAGTGACATCTGTCGCAGGAACAACAGAAGTGAATACTGAATCAATAGCGACAGAAGTTACCACTGAACCAGTAACAACAGAATCCACTATCAAACCAGCAACAACAGAAGTGACGACCCAACCATTAACAACAAAAGTTAAAACTGAACCACCAGCAACAACAGAACTGACAACTGAACCAGTAACAACGGAGGTGTCAACTGAACAATTTACAATAGAAATCACCACTACTTCAGCAACAACAGAAGTCACAACTGAACGAGTGACAACAGAGATGACAACTGAGCCAGTTACAACGAAATTCACAACTACGCCAGTAACAACAAAGGGGACAACTGAGTCAGTAACAAATGAACCAGTAACAGCAGAAGTAACAACCGAGCCAGTAACAAAAGAAGCGACAACTGAACCAGTAACAACAGATGTCACAACTGAACCCGTAACAGTAGAAGTGACAATTGAACCAGTTACAACGAGAATCACGACTACACCAGCAACAATAAAAGTGACAACAGAACCAGTAATAATAGAAGTCACAACTGAACCAATAACAACAGAAGTGACAATTGAACCAGTTTCAACAGAAGTTGCAACTGAAACAGTTGCAACAAAATTCACAACTACGTCAGTAACAACAGAAATGAAAAGTGAATCAGTAACAACAGATATAATGACTGAACTAGTAACAACAGAAGTCATCAATGAATCAGCTACAAGAGGGGTAACAAATAAACCAGTAACAACAGAAGGAACAATCCAGACAGTAACAGAAGACGCGACAACCGAACCAGTAACAACGGGAGCCACGTCTGAACCAGTTAAAAAAGAAGTGACAACTGAATCAGAAACAGCAGATGTAACGACTGAACCAGTAACAACAGAAGTGACCAATGAAACAGTTACAACAGGAGTCACAAATGAACCAGTAACAACTGAAGAGACACCCGAATCAGTAACAACAGAAGTAACAACTGAACCAGTAACAATAGAAGTTACAACAGAACAAGTTACAACAAGATTCACGCCTACACCACCAACAATAGAAGTGACAACTGAACAAGTAACAACAGAAGTCACAACTGAACCAGTGACAACAGAAGGGACAACTGAAACAGTTACAACAGAAGTCACAAATGAACCAGGTATTACAGAAGTCACTACAGAACTAGTAGCAACAGAAGTGGCAACGGAACTAGTTACAACGGAAATCACAACCACACCAGCAACTACAGAAGTCACAACTGAACCAGCTACAACAGAAATCACAACCAAACCAGCACCTACAGAAGTCACAACCAAACCAGTAACAACGAAAGTCACAAATGGGCCAGTAACAATGGAAGTGACAACTGAACCACCTACAACAGATTTGACAATCGAACCAGTAACAATAAATGTAACTTCCGAACCAGTAACAACGGAAGTCAAAACTGAACCATTAACGACCAAAGTGAAAACTGATCCAGTTACAACACAAATCACAACCAAACCAGCAACAACAGATGCGATAACAGAATCAGTAACAACAGAAGTCACAACTGCACCAGAAACAACAGAAATGACAACTGTTGCAGCAACAACAGAAGTAAATACTGAATCAGTACCGACAGAAGTCACAACGCAACTAGTAACAAGAAAAGTCACAACTGCACCAATACCAACAGAAGTCGCCACTGAACCTAATACAACAGAATTCACTATCAAACCAGCAACAACAGAAGTAACAACTCAACCATTAACAACAAAAGTTAAAACTGAACCCCCAGAAAAAACAGATGTGACAACTGAACTAGTTACAACAAAAGTCCGAACTACACCAGCAACAACAGAACTGACAACAGAACCAGTAACAACAGAAGTCACAACTACACCAGCAACGACAGAAGTGACAACTGAACCAGTAACAACAGAAGTCACAACTGAACCTGTGACAACAGAAGTAACAACTCAAACAGAAGTCACAACTGAACCAGTAACAACAGACTTGACAACTGAATCCGTAACAACAGATGTAATGACTGAACCAGTAACAACAGACGTAACAACTAAACCAGTAACAATAGATGTAACATCCGAACCAGTAACAACGGAAGTCACAACTGGAACAGTAACAACAGAAGTAAATACTGAATCAATAACAACAGAAGTCACAAATGAACGAGTTATAACTAAACTAGTTACAACGGAATTCACAACTTCGCCAGTTACAACAAAGATGGCTACTGAAACAGTAACAACAGAAGTGACAACTGAGTCAGGAATAACAGAAGTGACCAATGAACCAGTTACAACAGGAGTAACAACCGAATCAGTAACAACAGGAGTCACAACCAAACCAGCAACTGCAAGAGTGACAACTGAACTAGTTGTAACAGAATACACAACTCAACCAGTAACGACAGGAGTGACAATTGAACCAGTTACAACAGAATTCACAAATGAACCACTTAAAACAGATGACACAACCGAACTAGTAACAACAAAAGTCACAACTGAACAATTGACAACAGAAGTGGCAACTGAACCAGTAACAACAGAAGTGACAACTGAATTAGTAATAGCAGATGTAACAACTGAGCCAGTAGCAACAGAATTGATTAATGAACCAATTTCAACGATATTCACAACTGAACCAGTAACAACAGAAGCGACAACCGAACCAGTAACAACGGAAGTCACGACTGGACCAATACCAGCAGAGATGACAACTGACTCAGCAACAACAGAAGTAAATACTGAACCAGTAAGAACAGAAGTCACAACTGGTTCGTTTCATTCAGTGAATCAATGTCTTGTGAATTCTGACTTCTGTTCGAGCGATTTAAACTCCTATTGTCGATTCACTGAAAAGTCAGGAAGTCAATGTCCCTGTAAACCTGAATTTTCTGAAAATGAAGACGGGGATTGTGTTGGCGGTAGTATATCATTTGATAGGCTTTCTTTTTTATAAACCAATTTGTATTGTATTGTACAATATGGAAGGTTACCTTGGTTATGATTTATCATTTGGCAGTCGAATCATTATTATGAAATTTTGGTGTGTCATCAGCTCTGAGCGCATTATTTCACTGCGCTACGGATGTTAAGTTCTTTATAAATATTTTGCTTACGGTAATACTTGATGTTAAACTTTTAAATTATGTATTGAATTCCTCAGTTCCCTGTACTTCAGGGCTTTATGTACTTTTACGAGATGTTCATAAAAGCGCTGGCGTTGATGAAAACTGGACTGCTATTTTACCGCAATCATGTCGATTGAGGAATTTTCATAATATCATTAGGCTACCTATATATTAAGATCAGCCATAATTCCTATATTTGATTGACATAAAAACCCTTAATTACTTAGAACTGATGACTACAAATTTATTTCTTCTCATTTGCAGCCGAAGCTTACGGGTGCGATATGAGAATCATTGAAGATTTCAGTACTGATTTGAAGGATCCCACCAGTAATGCATATATAAGTCTGGAAACTGAAACGAAACATTTGGTAAGCCAATTAGGCAGTAAAATTTCATCGCAAATAGCAATATGTTTTGTTAAGTATGAGTCACCGATGGGTCGCTACTCCAAGACGCTGTCCATTTGTGACTCCTGCATAACAAAATACAATCCCTGATTAGGACACTCATTTCACTCAATGTTCCATAACCTAGAGTTAATTTTCAAGAAATTTTGCAACAATGCCAAAAAAATTCAAGCTGAAAAAGATTCTAATGATATAAATTAGTAGTTAAACGCGTGGAATGTCACGCCGGGGAAGAGCGAAAAATTATCGATTGAATAACTTTTGTCATAATTTAATTATTAAATTATTAATTTAATAATAATCGCAACATCGCGGATCCCTTAAATATTTACCATTGGGTTTAACCTGAAGTGGCATTATAATGCAAGTTTCTGTCAAGGTATTATGACGTCATATATTGACTACCACGATTTTTTTTTATTTTGCCCGCCATCTTTGCATGTTTCAGGCACTAATCAACTTTTTAATGATTCGCTTATTTTATACTTTTAGCTCACTGACATTTACGATGATACGCCAGGCTTCCTATCAGTTAATGTTGTTGGTTTCAGTGAAGGAAGTGTGATAGTCGCTTATACCGTAAAAGTTGAATCCACGTCCAATGCTACGACAGAAACTCTTCAGAGGAACTTTGAATCTTATGTCGTTAGTATCTTGTTTATTTTATTTCGGGAAGTCTGATGGCTACGCAAATTGGTTGTAATTGCATTTTATGAGAGCCGATATTTATAATGATACGTTGGCGAAAAAATGTAAAGTGGCATTTGTATACAAATATTCATATGAAAAAGATCGGAAGCATCACTGAAAGGAATCAACTAGCGGCCACTTTGAGGAATGTTAGATAGATTTAAATACGACAAAACGTGGTATCTGCAATCGAAAATACTTCTTATCAGTGTTTGGGATACTCGAGTCAACTTCTTAAAGGACTTAAATCGTCTTGGCTAAATAACTCGACTGCATATGCGACTTGACTTGGGACTTGATAAAAAATCAGCCCGAGTCTGCAATCACTTTTTGAAAAATCAGGCTGTCTGCCGTTGTGATTTATCAGAGGAATGAACGCGTCTATCAGAAAGGCATAAGCTCAATAACCTGCTATGAAATCCATATAAAGTAAGAAGTGGCAAATCAATCTTGCTGTTGAATTTATTTAGAAATCAACTTGCGACTCGTAACTGTATAACTCGATTTGATTGGCGACTCGGAAGTACACTGACTCGACTTTACTCGAGACTAAATTTAAATTTTGTTAAGACTTAGACTTGACTCGCGTGTTTATTGACTCGACTCGACTTGCGACCCGAAATGCGATTGAAAAAATTCACCATATTCGAAGCAAGGCAAAAGAACATGAATATATTTTTATATAAAATCTCAGAATGTCGGTGTTTACTTTTATGTTCTCAAAATTATACGGACTTTGTCTCCTCCGTCCCACTTCCCTTTCACCAGTGGTTTACGATGCGGTTATTTTTATTTATAAACTACAATTTATTTTCCAGAACACTTGTGGTTCTTGCGACACAGATCCAAGTAATTGCACTGTAGGCGGATTGCAAGTGGACGTTGTATCATCGGTCAACTCCATTGGAAGTAAGTTATCATATTTTGAAAAAAGAGAAAATAAAATTAGAAAATTCAAATTGCTATCGGGGATTTGAAATTAATCTTAGCGAATGTTTTGCAATATATTTCGATGTGCTTTTTCAAACGCAGTTTTGTCGCACATTTGTAGCCAGTTCCGAAATGTAAAGCACTAGCACAACTTATCAAGTAATACCATTGTATTAGCACTCGAAGCTCCAACGCCTTAGTGGCCCCTAACAGAGAGAGGGATGTTACGAAGCGACTGAAAGCTAAAAGTAAGCAATCTGACAACGCACAAGATCCATCCCACACAAGATCTTTTTGAAACAGAAATGGTCCCATCTCATACGACTTCATCTAACGTTATTTTGCAAAGGGCAGAATTCGAGTAGGCTATTCGAAACGAAAAAAATCGACCTTGATTACCCTCATTGTGCTCAAGTTAGCTCTAATTTAAATTTGCCAGCAAATACCGATGCCCTCTGCAGGGATCCTGATGTCGTCGGATATTGTAAAGAACCTTCAACATTCTGCAATGCTTCATCTGGTTCGGTAATATGCGATTGTTCTTCAAATTATGTCAGACTTACTGGTGTCGACACGATCTGCGCAGGTAAGAATCTGGATTTTTAAAAATGACAGTTTTTGACCTTTTTAATAGTCTATTTTTTATTGAAACTTTTCAACTAACGACCACTAAAACTACAAAGATCTATTTCAAAATATTATACCAACAACTGAACTTTAAGTGGAAAATATCCAATAGTAGACTGAATCCTTATAGTAAAGTGCAACTTGTGACATCTACCCTGAATATGGTTCGATCATATACAACCTCTCAGTTTGCTTGGACTGTTATTTGCATTCGGAGAAAAATTTGGATAAAATTTTGTTTAAAAAGGTATACCACTTTCAAGACAGTCGGTCTAACAGTCTAACACAGTCATCGCTAACTTACTATCAAATATTTCTAATTATTTTAGCTGTTGTATGTTCCAACGACTCAAACTGTAATGCTCCTTTTGGATTATGTTCGCCGAGTCCCCCTACAGAACCTCAGATTGGAAGTTGTTCTTGCATGACCGGATTCAGTGGAAACTCTTGCAATGATCGTAAGTATATTTGACATGAATAAATCTTATTGGTTATTTCCCAGAATGGATGGCCACTCTCGCACTCACTCTACCATGCTAACTGAGATTTAAACTCCTATTCAAGTTCATTTCCCCGGTGCCGGGAAATTGGGACCCATGTCAAATTTTGCATTACTGTTAAAATGGAAAGTAAAAGGTTTTCAATTTTATTTTTATCCTGCGAGAGAGGAAAGCCGAGAAAAGAGCTTAATCATATAGCGAAGCATGGCCTCAGTTGCAGATCCCAATTCCGAATCGGGTTGAAATGTTTTGGCTTATCATATTTCTCATTTTTCTTGTGCGTGAACTCGGAAACCGTATGCAGTGTTTTCGTGAAAAACCGCTCACCAGCGAAGCGTCATATATTCATCCCTCGCGGGATTCGAACCCAGAGATACGTAGCTCGAAGCGCATTCCCGGCGCTTTACCGATTGTGCTAACCGGGCACAGCTGTGAGGAAGGAATAAATATTTCAACACGGAATGATAGATATTTTATTTATTGGTGCTTGGATCTTTTATTTTATTTATATTGATTGTTTATGCATTTTCGTAAAGCCCCCGCCTTGCTTAATTTTTAAAAAGAATAACTACATAATATAAGATAACGGACTAACTTGATCTCCATCTATGAATCATTAGTTATAGAAACTCACAGAAAACTCTGAGATATGCGCTGGTCAAGTTGTAGCCTCTTCGCACGAACATGAAACAATTGAGAAGTGGTAGATGGTTTTATTATCGCCCAGGACAGATACCACATACTGCACTTTACCATGGTGGTTTAGTTGTGCATGAAACGATTTCCACATAATGTGCAGTTGCCGATACCCTATGTTATAGGAGCTCTTTTTCATTTGGGATTGGCTATTAGTTAGCTTTATTTAGGCACTGCTTTCTGCTTAAACCAAACTTATATAAAAAAAAAAACATCTCTGGTATATCATTTTCAGCTTGGTTGTTTATCTTCATTGTTGTGATAAGTTTCCTCATTTTTATGTCATTGATTTTCCTTGTGGTATACCTGGTACGAAGGTACAGAAGAAGAAAGGATGCGGATGAAGAAATAGTATTGAAAAACCCATATGAAATGATGGGTCCACGTGGTGTTGAGGTAATTCATTCCTTGTTCAGTTTTTGCGTCGAATCGTTGTCGACTTTCTACATATTAACTCTTTACGTACGAGTGGTGGCCAAAGTCCAAAGTGTTTAATAAGAGCTCAAATAATTCCACCTAAGCGAATTGAAAGTTTTATATTGGTCTTATAAACAGCACAGGTGCGTCCACTTTATGAAGCTATTTTGATAAAATAAAATACTTGATATCAAATAGCCTCATTACAAAAAAACTAAAAAAAAAAAAAAAAAACAAAACAATTATCGGTCACAGTCAAAGACGCCAAATTCCATATATAACATTTTTTCATTTTTTGCATCTCACAATCTGTACCTTTCTCAATCTAAACATTCAATGGTTTGTGCAGGCAATATATTTTGATCGTCCACATCTTCGGGCAGTCAGTCCGACAATAGAACAAATTGAAATGACACAATCTCAAAACGGTAAAAGCAGGAGTGGCCGACAGATACATGGATACGATAATGGGGTATGTAGCAGGATAAAATATTCTCAATATTAAAATATATTTCTTAGCCACTCGTTTGATTTGGTTACCCTGAACAACGGCTTGTTGCAGCATCCATCTTTATATTTATGGGCGGACAGGATTTGTAATCTTGGAAATTTATAAGCAATTCCGTTTTGGCCTTGCATAACAAGGTCATTACACCCTGGGTTAAGTGGCAAGCATGAATTAACGAGGCATATTTAAAACCCTTCAACCTGCTATATCAACATAATAACCATTTGGCCATCGCTAACCACATGTTCTTGGCCGAGCCTATCAAGGTTAAAAAATATATATATAAAACAGAATCCAATTTTCATGTAGTTTAATACAAACTATGACATTTTATTCATATCTAGGCTTAGCCCACCAAAATTACCTTTAAGGCCAAAAAAGCTGCCATATAAGCTGCCATATGCAGCCGCCAGTAAACAAATGGGGTTGGTGAAATGGACCCCAATCAAAATATTGGTAGCGCGTATTCTGCTGGTACTATTCGTACTGATAGGCGTCTCCTACAAGTATATAGGCCTACACAACCGAGAACAAATTTCTTCTAAGTACAAAAGTGTTTGCATATTTTTTCAATCAATCGCGAAAACATGACAGAGTGTAGTCGTATTTGGGATAACTTCAGAAAAAAGCTCGGCCTACTATATTTGAAGTGGCGAATTTGAAATTATTATTCTTATCTTAAAACATTAACGTGTAAGATTGGTTATTTTTAGATGATAAAAAACAACATTTTGGAATTTTAAATCTGCAAGAAGAGAAAGCAAAATGAGTTGTATTCTTATCTATGCATTGAACAAAAGTTGCTGTACTAGTATGAACGCAGACACATTATGAGATGAAAGGCATCATCGTTCACTTTCACTAGATATTTCCTATTTTATTTATTCTAATATGAATATTTCTGGCATCCAAAACTCGATGGAGAATGCATGTTGTTGTCATGAACGATCTTTTGTCGGCACATCATAGTCCTTTGATTGTACACGATTGGCAATAGTGAAAGATTAATAAACACTAACTGAAACCTCTCTCTAATAGATGTTTTTGAACAGTAATTTTAGTCGGTGATTTAAACATCAAACTATAAAATCGTTGTTTTCGGGCAAAATTAGTCTGTTGACGGGACGCGCTCGCCTAAGGTACGGTTCATCAGACGCTCCTACTTAGTTTAAATATCCTTAACAGACAATTTTGGAATTTGGATATACACAATTACCTCAACTAAACGGTGAACTTTAGTCATTGTGCAGATATGATATACGATGACAGTCTGACTTACGTCTGTACCTTCTATGGATTTATTTGATGTAGTGAGTCTCATTTAGGAATTATATTGTGTAAAGTTTGGGCAACAGATGAGCCGCATCTCGGTGGACTGATCCATCAGTGTTTTGTTTGTAGATTTACTATTTTGGGAGCAAAAATAACAAAATTTTGTAGTAAAAATATTTGCGCAAAAGCTTTGTATATTTTAATGATATTTTGGAAAGGAATTTTAAATTTTACGGGGAAAATGGCTCTTATGAACTCTTATAGAAAAATATTTTCCCCGCACGGCTTCGTCGCTATACTTTTTTCTATACATTTAAAAAATCGCTCATCGCATAGATTCGTCAACAAATTTGTTGCTTAGACATACATCGGCGACTCGATCCATCTCTTTCTTATATTAAAAAATAATATTTCTGATCGGATTCTACTAATCATTCAATTTATCCTTCTTTCGTGCTTTCCGATATTGTTTCAAGACTAATTAATTTTTGTTTCCTATTAATTTCTGCTGTGACTATGAATTAAGTTACTTTCACAGATAGGCCACCGATAGAGCGCGTCAAGGACATAAACATATGTCGGCTGTTTGCTGAAGAAATATTTTGGGTAAAAAACGAACAAAAATTTTTGCACATTTAGCTGGAAATATTGGCTCTTATTGAGTTATTCTTAATAATCTAGAAACATTTACCATCAATTGTGAATTTTCGAGAAGCTTGTTTTTTCTACAGACCTTACCGCAGTAAGAAAATTTGTTTTATCAAGCATTGTTAAAAGATGTGCCGCACCTTCGAGCTCAATTTTCAAAAATGTTTGATATGTGATGGCAAAAATATATGTCATGAAAAAATATTTTGGCCTATGATAGAGTCGCTCACTTGAGTTACTTGCTAAGCTACATGCTAATAAACACCAAAGTGAAAGATTTTCAAGATCGCTTATTAAAGGTATGATCCGTATTTTGGTTTAGTATTCTTACTTCCGTGCAATTTTATACAAACCCGTTTCCCATTTCCAATTTTTACTGCCCTTTGACTATTCCTTATTGAGTTTTGCCTTCATTTTATACGTTATTGCTTATCTCATGCACTAAATAAATTTATTAACATTTACTTGTCGAATCGTTGGTGTTGAACACATGCTAATGGAAGCTGTTTTGTCGATTTCTTCCTAGGATATTTTTTATTTATTTTCATTGAAATTCACCTATAAGGCCGGAAGCAGTTTCCAAAGGAAGCCAACCAACGACCACTCAATAGCAAAGAGCTACTAAACTATATAGTACCCGTACCAGCAACTGCACTCTAAACGGAAAACATCCCTGAACCGTCATGGTAAAGTGCAGTGAGTGGTATCTTCTCAGTGCGATGGCAAAACCATCTACCACTTCTTTCTTTTAGTCGCCTCTTACGACACACATGAAATACGTTCCGACTATTCTAAGCCCGTACCCGGCACATTTTGTTGAATTGACGATGAAGATACTATTTCTTTGTGATAAATCGTGTGTGATGGTTGTCTACTGATTGAGTGAAATTAAATGATGAAGCGAACTGTCAAGAAACCCTGATCTCCAAGTTGAGAGCAAAGGCTCATGAACATTTTAAATGGCAGATTCATACAAATTACATAGATACCCCCGACTAGTGCGCATGACCACTGTAGTCGAAAGCAACTTTTGTTCTAATAAAACAAACAAAAGATAGTTGCCGAGTAACTTTTGCATATATGGGCCTTATACCACCGAGTATTGTAAAACAAACGTTTTTTCTAGGTATTTCGCCAGTCTTATCTTGTAGACAATGATTCACAGATCTGCCGCGCACCATTCATCAGTAACGGATGCTGAATAAAACATGATGGTGGGACACTCAGTCAGAAAAATTCCACTGGTTCTTGTTTTGTAAGTATGGGTCACTGATGGAACACACCACCAAGGCTTTGGCTATCTCTGGTGCATGTTTGACAAAATAAGCTTGAGTATATATCGCATTGCTTGAGTATATATCGCATTGCTCCTTAATTCAGAACCTCCTACAACGAAATTTTTGCTTGTAATAGGACTGCGCCACCCCAAGCGAATAGCTGAGATATCTCTAGGTAACAGCTTTATACCTGTAGCCAATGTTTACCTAAGTTAAATTTGATTCGTACGAATCAGAACGTTGTCTCATCGAATATGGACTGTGGACGAACCGCATCATCACGGCACAATTCATAAGGAATGCACCTGTAAATGGCAACCATATCTCCTGCACAGGTTACCATTCCAAGGATATTTATTTTCAAAACGTCAGGAAATGGACCAACTGTAGAAGTTACTGTACAATAGTTCAATGGTAAGGAATAATCGCATTTTCCCAATTCTTTCCACACAAAGTATACCTTTCTTCATTAAAATTCGCTCTAAAGATGGGCCGAAATAGCGCACCAAATGGACCGAACTCAAAGGAGCTTGCCAACGAACATTTCAATGGTGATAAGCAAAAATTGTCCCATCAACTGCTCTCTTGGTGGAAAATACGCGAAGACTGAAACAATAAAAAGAGTGAAGCAAGCGGTAGCTGCTCTGGGCATTCCTAAAACCATTCACCCTTCTTGTTTCCCTTTAGTCACATTTTAGGGCAACACACAGTAAATACGTTAGGGAAATTCTGAATGGCACACATGCTGGTTTTATACAACATAACAGTGATCTAATAACAACACTAAGCATTATTATGACCGCATTCATTCAATTTTATATTTGCATATCTCACAACATAATTAAGAAAATATACAAGTAGTAGGTAGTCATCTGTACAAGAACAATATTTCTGAAAAAAAAATTATCATTACGAAACTCCAATTGAAAATTATAGCTAGTGAAAAGGAGAAAACAAACAAATTATGACTAAATATCATACCATTTTTGTGGTCCAAAAATAGGATTGATATATTTCCGCGATTTCTAATGCTTGTGCTGTGCTTAAATCGATACGTTAAACATGATAGGTATCCAGTATCGATACGTTCTTAGATGACCTAGCAAAACTCTACACTAATAGCCACTTATAGTCTAACTATTGCATTGCTTCGGTGAATCTATGAAAAATCCAAATACTATTAAACAAAACAAAACAAGTTGCGATAAAGATATTAAAAATTCTATGACAATATTTCCTAATTAAATCTATGCTGCTGTTAAGTGAAAATATAACATATCTGATTGAAAAAAATCACAATAGACAAGAACTAAATAAATTACCTGCCCAATACTAGAGGCTAAGCATGAGTTGGGTAAACCGTTATTGGAACACATTTTCTCAACAATCTTTTGTTAATTATGAGTCATAAATGTGTCCCTGATGTTTGGCTTATTGTGCAGAAAAATCATGAACCTTCTAAACAAAACGACATTAAAATTTATTTTGTCGTGATAACATTTCCAGTTGAAACAAAAGCTTCCAATCCTGTGGGACATTTGTGCAAGAATGATATTCGGCTATTAACATTCACAATCCTAGTTTTCTCAAAAAGTTTACATAAAAGGAGTCCAAAAGAAACCAGACAGCCTAAAATTAATGCATTTTGACTGTGATGGAGCAGTTTTTAATAAGGAAGACGGTTGGCAATTAATTCATTATTAAGGGGATTAGAATCAAAAATATTCAGCAAACATGATTTTGCAAAAGTACAAAGATGTCCAATAAAGCAGTCTTGAAATAATCTTTCTGGCTGAGGTGGAACATCTTCAACCAAGAATAATATTTGGTCAATTATTTATAGTATTCAGGGGAGTAGATAAAAAAGTGTTACAAAAATTTTCGTAAAGGGTTTGCAAGAAAAATCAGCCAAAAAAAAAAGACTGGACAGCCTCGAATTAATCTGTCTGGCCATGATTGAACAGTTTTTTTTTAGGAAGAAACATAATTGGCCATTGTTAATTCATTTTCGCTAAGGGGACTAAAATAAGGAGTATTTTGCAAAAAAGATTTATACGAAACGTCTACAGGGTAGAATCAATTCAAAAATACATGATAGTCTGATACAAAAAGAAAAACAAAAAGGTGAAAAATTAAAATACATTGATCAAAATAGTACCAGAAAATTAGCTTTGGCATGGAAGCATATTTATACCAATTACATATGGAAGACATGGACTTGAAGACCAATGCTTGATAATAAGACCTCAATGAAATAATGAACTCATTTTCCTTGGAAATGTATGATTTTGAAACAAAAACCCTCCCAGTTAGCAAAAAGAATATTCGAACATCTTTTTTTGTCAAGTATAAGTCACCTATGGACCATGCAGCTAAAGATAAATTACTGAAATAATCAGCTACAGATAGGTGTAAGAGTAATACTGATTTATCTGAGGTTTACTAGAAAGCACAGAACAGAAATCTCCTGTACCAACCGGGATAAAGTCATCTTTTTTTTCGAATTGCTCTTGTATCGACCAGGGTATATAATTTTTTTTCCAAAATATTTTCCTTATGTGCTATTGCTTCATATTATTCGGTATAATTAGAAAAAGAAAAAAAGGGACTTTTTAACAATTTTGTTTATTACTATAGTTTATTATAGAAAGAATCATATTGATCATTTTTAAACCGCCCTTCTCATATCACAGACCAATCCAAGATAATGAGAAAACAAGATGGGACAGATCATTCCCTGCAATTAATAGATCCACCAGTATATTTTGATCAATTGCAATCTAAATAGGTAATCAGAAATACCCATTATTATGCAAACAAACTTTGTAGATGCATTCATTTTTAGAAATGCTAAATTGCTAAAAACTACATTTTTATAGATGTGGGTAAATAGTGAATATGCGTGTCAACAAACAGGGTGGATGAGTTAATAAAGACAGTTCTATTTCAACTCTTTTTATACAGTCTGTTTACCACTAGGCACTCAAATTAACAATTAAATATTCTAGCCGCAGATATATCATGAAATATTACCCATTTGCCAAGTTTCAATTTTCTTCATATGGAACTCGTTTTGCCGGTCTGGCATGAAATTTGGGAAGACAATTTCCAAAGCGAATCAGTATCTGTAGAAAATGACTGGTTATTTAGAGACAATAAGCAAAATTTTAAAATAAGTATAATGAAATTTATTAATTTCTAGACTCAACATTGTGTAGTCAAATCACTGAATTTGTCAAATTTTACCATTTTAAAATTTAGCATATATCATTAAAAATGGTAACAAAGAACAAGAATTGAAAAGAATTAGCAATGGAATATGAAGCCATTTTGACTGTGGCATCAAGCAGATAATAGTCATAATATATTGCCCTAGTTATTTATTGGCAACAAATCGAACCACCATTTCATGACAAGAGAGTGCAAAACCTGAACCGAATCGATGTACCATAGAAGTAATGACGTAAAATTAAGACACATTAGATAAACGACAAAGAACGTCATTTCATTTAAAATATGTCCGGACATGACGTCCAATCTCGTTTCTTGTATTTTGGATCAAATATCCAATCCGGTGTGTCAGTCACTGGGTTCGTTCCATGCTTGAACCACCTGGAGAATAAAGAAGCAAAAATTAGGAATTTTTATATTCCAACTATTTGTCTTGGTTATGAGCAATCTCAGGCTGTACAGTTCAAGGAAATGTTTGGTTGGTTTTTATATTGCAAGAGGTTCAAGAGTCTTTACACAAACATACACAAATTTATTAAAGAGGTTGTTAGAAATGCATGTCTGCGGAAGTCCGACCTTCGTCAGATGAAATGCTACAGAAATAAATTTGTGTATGTGTGTAATAAGACTCTTGAACCTCTTGTCTATTGGGTAATTCTCTTTCTATAGCATCTTTGCTTTTAGCATATGAGGACCCACTTGGGGAAAGGCGTAAAAGAGAGATAAGTAGCTAGTTCCACATTAACCTGGCCAAGAGCGTGTTTATATTGCACTTTAAAAAGACTGAATGTTACATATAAACTGGCTATTAATGTTGTCAGACAAATGTGTGAAAATTGTTGAGAAGTTTCAAAAATACTTAGTCCAAATAAAACTCTGCCATCAGACGAGTGAAATACTAAAAAATTATCCCTTAATAAAACATATCCCACGTAAAATAAAATTTATTAAAAATATGAAAGTTTGAGGTTCATGAAAATGATGTGTGAAGTTGAGTGAAATACAATGACCCTGGGATATAATGAAAAAGCAAACCTTGGAGTCCAATCTTCTTTGTTTTTATTCCTAAGTTTTCTAGCCGCTCGTTGCTTTTCTTCCAATCTCCATTTCTGATCTCCAGCACCATCTAATGATAAAAAATATGGCAATTAAAATAATTTCCTACGTGGAAATGATTAGGAACTGTGCAATCATTTATTTTTTTGGTGAATTCCTATAAATTCAAACCCAATTCCTTAAATTGAAGCTATGTTACCGTTGAGTGGAAACAAACATTCAAGCAAAAAAGAAAATCCACGAAATACTAACCAATATCTCCTTCTTCCTGGCACCTGACATCAGGTCTTCTCCTCGTATCTGTTGGTGGAAGAACATCTTCCTCTCCGGGTTGAAATTCATTCAATGCCATCGCATAATTTGTGAAACTGTAATACTGAATTGAACATATTTTCTGATCAATATTATGTATATAAATTCAAAATTAAAAAATTATGATCATTTATCGAAATTGGAATGCGCACATTTTAATTATTAACGTTACTCAATTTTGAGTGGATCACTTTAAGCATGGCTTTTGAAAAAGCTAACAAATGTGAACAGTGATGTTGCAAAAGCATGAGCTTTTATGAGCCTACGTCTCGGCCTCCCAAAGTTATATATACTTTGATTAAATGGTGGAGCACGGATGCACAAACACTAAGATTGTAACATGAGATCCTTAAGGTCATGAGCCAGATAAAAGCTGGAATGGCATAATTTAATATGGCGCAAATATGTTGACATATTCTGTCAATGTTTAACAATCATTTCAATATTAGAATGTAAACAAGACACTATCACTTATATGACAGAGCATTATATGACATTGGGGAATATCAAGTGAGACATGACATATATGAATTGAGGTGAACAGCACATGTCAGCAGGCTTAAAGGTAAATTAGCCAAACAATTCTAATAATTTGATTCTCTCCTCAAAATGAATGTTGTTGTTGCAATGTAAGTTGAGGTGGCCCAATCGATTAAAAAAATCCCAAAACTGATGTACTAGTAGTGTTTACCTCTTTGGAAAATGATGGCCTCTCTTCAACCTCCCATATTTTGATGCAATCATCCTCTTTCGATGCTTCTAATGATTTCAGAATCTCTGAAGATGTTGCAGATGTTCGTGTACTCTAAAAACGAAACAAAAGGATTTGTAATACAAAGACCTATCAATCCCATCAATATTTATAGAACTTGATTAAGTGACATTAGATTTTTTTTACTAAATTCAAATGAATAAAACACACAATATTTGAAGCTTCATGCAGCTTTTCACTTACGTTTGATCCTTTCTTCTCCTTTCCTGGATTTAATTCTTGTTTGTATTTTTCATGAGTTTCAGGACTTAATGAATATAAATATTTTGTCCAATCACCTTCGATATATCTCAGCTTCTTCTTTCTGAAAAAAAAAACAGACAATGCAATTTGAATAACAAGAAATCGCTTGGTCAGTTGCATCGAATCAGATTGTAATGCAGTACGGACCCACAAATCTGAATAGTAGCTAACAACCCGCCAGTCTGGTCACAACCACATTTTAGAATCCGTGATTTAATAATGCTGGCTATTTACAAGTCAAAAAAAGCAAAGCAAACTCAAACACAATCTTTCTTGCTTCAAATTCTATTTTGTCAAGTATGAGCCCCAGCTGAACTAGGCCTTCAAGGCTCTGTCCGTCAGTGACTCAAACTCAACAAAACTAAACTGACGAGGAATACAACCTGTTAAAGTTGTCCTGTACTAGTTCCAAATACGATCTGGATTATGGCAAGGGTCAGATTCCTCACGAGTGGAAATCATTCACACTTTTTCATTGAAAAGACCAGGACATTCACAGAAAACTAATCTGCTAAAGAATAGTTGGAGTGATTGATATTTGCCCTGGGTAGGCTGAGAATTCCTTACATCCTCTAAATTGAAATGTATCTCTATATTGACTTACTTTGAATTGATGATATACCCTTCAACTTTATTAAGATCATGCCGAAACCAGCTGTGTGATTTGAAGTTTAAAACACATTTTTCGTTCGTACTGTAAAAAAATTTTACATACAATACAATTTTACAAACATATCAGGTAGGCTCAGACTAACTAGAAAGTTTCAGCTTCTCTAAAAACACCATCCAATCGAAAAAATTATCCCAAAACATCTTTTGTTAAGTATGTTTCACTGGTTGATCGCGTTGATGAGACATGATACATCTGTGGCTCACGCTTAAAAAAAATGAAATTTTTGATTGGGTAAATCTGTTTATAAAGAAGTGGTCGATAACACAGCTATCCCTGTCCCACCCCAGTACCTTATTAGTAATAAGGAATTGTAAGAATAAAAAAAAACTATGCAAATGAATGCCTTTGAGCAGACATCTTCTAGGCTCTTTATAATCATTTCGAGTACAGACCTATGATTAAGAATCTCAACAATGCCATGTTGTTCGATCCATGGTTTTCCAACAACAACATTCTGCACACTGCAATGTGGATTCGACCAGGTGTACGTTTCCTTTGTACTGTAAGAAATGTCAATAATAATAAGTGGATCATCCAAGCAGAAAATTAAAGACTACTCCTAGGTAAATGCGATAGAGTAGAGCTGGGTGGCATTTACCGACAACAGAATACCAATATGACCAGTATCTCGCTCAGTTTTCTGTTATCAAAAAGCATGCTATTAAGGCATTTTAAACTTTTGTGGGTGGCACGCTTAATTAAAATGTTACATAACGATATCTCTCTGAAAACGAGCAAAATGTTGTTTCAATACATCATAAAAGTTCATATATGGTAATCCGCTGGTGTGTCTCGTTTTTTTCCGTACTGCGTGTGATACTGCGGCAATCTGTAGATATTTTAGGTGGCATGCAATGAAACCGGCAATCCAAGGATTAAAGCAATACAGTATTTCGGAAAACACAATACCGATATTTACCGTTATACCAAGATGTCCAATTTTTTAATGCTTGGAATGTTTTGATAATTCAATTTCAAAATATCAATTAAATCAATTTAAGATATTGGGATATCAAACATTAATATAAGAATTTGTAACCAGTAAACCATTGTCAGCTGGAGAGGCAACCCACAATCTCATACATCTTATTAATCAAATTAGATGTTGAAAAATTTGAACAAGACCCCCTGTCTTGAAGGAAGTTCAAATTCCATAAACTTGAAACTTGTCAGGCATTTTACCAGTATTTTGAATGATAGATCAAACTTACTCATTCAATGTAAGAGTCATCAGTCCTTTCGGTTCAACTTCTACACTTTTACCCCAAAATTTGAGTTTGGGATGTACACTTCCATGAAAATCAAACTCAGAATTGGTTCCACTGACATGAAATGCTGATATAGGAGGATGGTGAGAGACTTGTTCAGACACCCAGAAAAATCCAATGTCTGGTCTGTGAATAAAATATGAAAATTCTCTCAAGTGTATATTATTATTTTGCACTGTGAGGGCTTCAAAATTGACTTAAATGTTTCCTGCATGTCGTAAGGGATGAATAAGAAATGATTTTACCGAACATGGCAGATTCTGAGCTTCATGTTGGCCGTTCATATCTGTTTAGGATAACTGTGGGTTAGGATATGCTGTGTAATTATTAGACTTCTAAAAGCAGTAACAATACTGATATATACCGATGACCAAATTTATTGCTTCAAATAAATTCAGAAAATTCGTGAAATCTTTCCAATTTGCCCTGATTGTGATATATAAAATGTAACCTGAAATATAGCCTAAATATCATGAAAAATTTTTATTTGTATAGCAGACAGTCTGACAGTCTGTTACCATCATTTCTCCTATCCTGATGTATTTTATTAATTATTATCTGAAATCATCTCGGCTAAATTTAGAATAGTGTCCAAGTGATTGATTAATAGTGAAATATCTCAAAACAACAAGGAATTCAAGGTCCAAAGGTCAAAGAGATTAAAAACAGACGAGCAACCATCAATATTACGGATTGTGAACAACATCTTAGTACTTTATAAAATTGACTGAAAGGTTCAAAAATATTTATGGAAATGGGAAAAAAGATGCCGATTACATGGATTGAATACTGCTACGAGTACCAATACATTTTTTTGGAGTACCAGCATCAGTATTCAAGAGCTCAAATATCCTGCTGATGTATATTTTAATATGTTTTCTTGAAATACATTTACCTTAAATAGATTATTCGAAAGGCTAAATGACAAATTCCCGTAAATACAGCTTAGTTTCAGTCTGAAATCAGTCAGAAAAATTATTTTATTTTATTCAAAAACCACAAGACATCAGCAATCCTTGCTTACTTATAGAAAATAAATGCTAGAAGGCGATAGTGATAAAAGCTTCGAAATTGTGGAAAAAAATCAGTTATACGAACCTATTGCACTCGAATGTTTCACCAAGCAGAGGATTGTAGGGTTTTCCAACTCTTCCCAATTGTGATGCAAGTGCAGATACAGAGAAAGCCGCGACAATCTGAAAAAACGTATAAATTGCTGTCATGCAAAATAAATCATGACACCCTAATTTCGAGTTGAAAGGCTACCAAGGTATGAGTATACAAAACGAGTGTGTACCATTCATATTCTAAACATTCAAAATATGTTTTTAAAGGCCAATCCTTATCTGAATTCAGGAATCTATCGTATGGAACTTATTTCTGAATCCAATTTTTGTAAACAAGACTCATTTTACAAAGAAATCACGATTTTGCTCTGCTGATCTGGCTTACATTAATTTTATCAACCATGTTCGTGTTATAGGTTTCAATAAAATACTTTCAGTATTTATCCCAATAAGAGTGTTACACCTAATTAAAAGTTGCTTTCAATGGTTTTGAATGTAACTTTCTTTTCAATTAAATTATGTATTGGGCAAAATTTGGAAGCACCACCTGCGAACATCCTGGCTTCGTAGTGATCACTAATTAGCAAAGAACTGGTACATAAAACAGCAACTGCATATTGATGGAAAAACTTTTTAAAGAAATTGGCCTTCCGTAACATGCAAGGTTTGAATATCACACAAAAGGTGACAGCAGCTCAGGCACCTGAAGAAAATGGATTCCATCAGAAGGAAATTTCCCAAAGGGTCAATATTTCATAATAAATCTGTGACTGACTAGAGCGTCTTTGAGTGCCTGGTAGCAACCAAATTGTGTAGAAAGGTTCAAAATCATCAACACTGCTGTATCATAGCAGTGTTTTTTTCATTAAAATTCGCTCATAGCAAGGCCGAAGTAGACAAATCATATTTGAAAATTCTCCTAATGCCACTAAAGTGCAAGCAGCTACATGAAATGCAGGAATATGAACTAAGGAACCCCCATCCCTGATAGATGCCTATTAACGAGAGTTTTAAAACCTTGTAGATCGACATGATCAGTAAAGCAGTGAGAAGGCAAGGAATTCCAAAGTTTTGAGATTCTTGGAAAAGAGCTTCTTGCATAAAACTGTTTGTAACATTGTGAATAGGTGCGAATTCGTAGCCAATTGTGTTGACCGATTAAAAATTTTGTTCGGAGGAACGAGAACAGAAAGCTCCCTTGAACAAAGACCATTATAATATCTGTCAAATAAACACAATGAGGCAACGTTGCAGTGGTGTGGCAAACTCTGCAGACCGAAAGAAAGTTTGGGGCCAATAATATTGATCACACGCCGTTGAATACGGTCAAGTATGCTGAGAACAGTGACAGTGGCACTGATCATAGAACTGTTGATGGTTTTTAAGCTTGTTTGTCCATCCGAAGAAAATGACATGATCATTTCAGATACTCTAGAAAAATCAATATTCAGCGACTTTGCCTGCTGGTACAATATATAAATAATAAAAAGAATCACCTCCAGTCTTTTAGTAGAATCCTTAATAGTACAGGCCTTCCTCAACAAATGTGTGTATTCCATATACTCAGAAAAACGTTGCAGGAACGAGAGAGGTTCGTTAAATATGACAGGCATTGTTATTTTAGACAGTTCCTAAAACAAACAGCAGAATCGAAATAAAATAATTGAAAATATATGCAGGATGTCTTGAGAAAAAATAAAAAATAACTAGTTGAAAACAAATTAATAGCAATTAGGTTTATTTTTGGAATGCTTTGGAGAATGCCTGGAATGCTTTGGATTTTGGAAGGACATCCTTAGTTGCCGGTTATCTGAAAGCACAGTGCTTGGCTGAATTTTGAGGTGTTCTTAGGAATTAACAGCTGGATTTTATGTTACTCGGCCCCTCGTCCCCTGTTTAGAATATAATGTTAAATATGCTTTAAAAATTATCAGTCGACCAAATTTTCAAAATTGTTATCCCATTTTAGCATTCTATACTGCTGTATCAGTAGTAACAATAAAGCTAAATTTGAGGCAATTATAATATCATAAGTCAACAACAACTGCTGATTTTTTACATCCAGTTGGCTCAAACGATTAAATAATAGTGATTTCTCTTATACGAAGTTATGATGGGAAGATCCAGACTAGCACAATATATGCAGCTATGATAATCTGACACCCGAAACAGAATACTGTTATTAAAAGAAAACTTAGCAATAGGCATTATTTCAAGATAAATCTATCCACTGCTATAAAACGGCATTGATTGTTTTAAAGCTTTCCCAAAGAAATGACATGGACAATTCGCAAAACTGAAGTTGGAGAAAACAAGATTCTGTCTTTTGGGATGAGCTGACTTAACAGGACATAGGATCACTGATGTGAATCAACATGTCAACAAAACTGACTCCACCCTTAGATTAGAGGAATCTCTACTTGTCTTGCAAACATATCACAACAAATTTTTCTGTGCATGGGATATCGATAATACAAGTCATCCAAGCATGATAGCCAATATTTGAGGAAGCAATTCGTAATAGTAACTGGGTTAGGCTTTTTGTTTACATACGATAGGACATTCCACTCAGAAAACCATTTCGTAAAGCACAAGCCCTAGAGGCACGTCCATCTGTGGCTCATGCTTGACAAAATAATTTTTTTTTCGGATTGGGATGGTAGATCAACATGTTGATTTCTATGTAATCAAGACTATTTAAGATCAAGACTACCTGAGACGAGGATGTCTATAATATCTGGTATATTGGAATTATATATCAAATTTATATCAATATTTTATTTTTCTTAATTAAGTCTTTTTTCCAGAAAAACATGATGCTCAATTTTAGGTAGTGAAAGGTGATTTTTATTTGCTTTATCTATCTATAAGCCAAACCGCAATATCTCATTTAGATAGTCGAATGAGATTGAATGTTATCAATCAGTAAATCATACTCAATGATATGTACCATGGAGATTTTTTCTTACTTATTTGGTGTCAGAATTGTTTTGTCTACTTTTTTCAAGATGACCAAAAGAGAATTCAAAACCATCAAAACTGCTATTTCATGGCAGTGTTGATGATTTTGAACAATCTTATTCGGCTTGGTTGCTACCAGACACTAAAAAAAGGCATTCTAATATTTTAGTAAAAAACTAATCATAAAATATTACCCAATAGCTGAAGTTTCTTCGGATGTCTGAGTAGCCGAGAAGCTCACCTTCAGCAAGCGTGCTTAGTATTTATTATAAGCTAAACCAAGCCCTTTGATTTATTAACAAATGTTGATGCAAAGGTAGCGAACAAGTTTTTGATATTAATAACATGATAAAAAGTACCTTTCCAATACACTGCTTCAATATACTCCAAAAACTGAAAGCATCTCTTGAAAACATAACTACCGGTAGTTTTTTCCTGTATGTGAATTCGACGCAATCTTGAAATTGCTGTGAAGACTCACTCACTAATGATACGGAACTCGACTGAAACAAAAAAGAAAGTGGGAAATTTAATAAACATTCCTTGCCCAAATTAAGCAGTGTTGATTAAGATAATACATTTTCTCTAGCATAGACGTCTTGGTAATAGATTGAGATTCAAAAAATATACTAAAACGTTCATTTTATCTATTTTTTTATTCAATTTAAATCATATAATTACTGTTATCAATAAATTTTGATATGTTAATCAATACACTTTGATGATTATGCAACACAAAAGTATGTTCTTGAATAATCTTTTAACAAGGTCAAAATATTACAAAACAAATCCATACTTATAAGTATTATATATATATAGCTGTGGGAATGATTCAATATTCATAGTTTCAAAACCCATGGAAACTGTAGCGAAGTAATCTATGGAAGAGATGCTGTCATACAACTCTCCCAATCAAAGTTTTATTTTGTCAAGCATAAGGCACAGATATACCACGCATCAGCGGCATGATCCATCAGTAACTAATGCTTAACAAAACATGTCAAGCTGCACATTTCAAGATCGGGATACCCATACCTCTCTTCCAATAGGTTTTTCATCTTTCCTCCTGACTTCTTTTTCAGAATGAAATTGTTTTTCTGTTTGAACAATTGCTTTTTTACCATCTGATAAATTTATAGTTTCAACAGTACTTTCTATATCATCCACAATATGAGAATTAGTTCGTCCTTTTTTAACATGAACTTCAGTATGTTTATGTTCATAATGTATTGATTTTTCAATGTGTCCATTTTTGGAAGTGGCCTGCACTACTGCAGAATTATTTGTAGTTTTTAGATTGTTTAAATTATCATTTCTTTGTGGTGTTGATTCTGATGAACTGGAAGTTTGTTGAGGTGAGGATTCAAATTCACCTTCTTCTTCTGTAAAAAAAAATAAGAAGCATCAATCAGACTGGCAAAATGTCAGAAACTCCGACACTCGAACCTCTAAGAAAATGAATTCCATCAGAGAAAAATTAATCAAATGGACAATATTTCTAATATATCACTTGATAAAATAGATAAAAATTTCTCTTTCAAGTGCCTGGTATCAACAAAACTGTAGACAAAGGTTCAAAAGCATCAATACTGCTATGAAATAGCAGTGTTGATGGTTTTGAAGCTTTTTTTGTTTATCTCTAAAAAATAAAATAAACATTTCGGGCATTCGAAGCAAAACAAGTTTCTGTAACCCTGGTATCACTATTGGTTGTTTGTACTAGAACAAAGCTGACAGAATGTGAGCTGTACTGATGAGAATTACATGATAAACCACTTGTTAGAGGACTATAATATCTCGTTACGAGTTCCTCATGAAATAAAATATGATTAAAATAGTATGATGTAAAATAGTGCTACTGAAGATTTTAAGTATTTTGAGTTATTTGAAAAAAATGACAGAAATGTTTAGATACTCAAAGTCAGGCCAAATTCGGCAGGACTGCATAAAAAAAAACCCTTGTTCAAAACTTATAGATAAGTGAGACTAGGATGTAATGCAATAAATAAGAAAAAACTTTTTATGTAGTTCAGGATATTGAACTTCAAGGAAATGTACAAAATAAATAAATAAATTCTAATTTCATCATGTGTATGCATGATTAATTTTGAATGTCAACACTGCTGAAAGCATAAAGTCACAATATGAAAAGAAACTGAAGGAAAATATCATACACACAATGATATTGAAAAAGTCAAGCACAGTATTGATAGAAAATACCTGATTCAAAAGCATCATAAAAATGATCTTCATCACTCAACATTCCACTTCCACTTGAACCAGCAGTACCTGGCCTGAAAGTATAAAGATATTTACCTCAATTATTTTTGAAATTATGAGAAATCTACCATAATCAATGGAAAGATATTGAATATCGAATACATTCTAAATGCTTTCGATAAACTTTAGAATTTATTGAGAAAAAATTTCAAACTTAAGAGCTGAAAAATTTTTTTCATGTCATTCACTGTCAGTAATATGGATATTATGTCAATTTGAACAAAAACATTGATTTTGCTGTTCAATTTGCACCATTTTAAGCACAAAAATGATAAAGTTTTAAAAACTTCTATTCTAAAATATGTCCAAAATCTCACCTATTATATTGATATTTGAAGGTACCGTACTTGAATATTCGATTTGTTCAAATATTCGATTTGATTTTCAAGTACGGCTTAGGAATACCTATTCGGAAATTGGTATTAGCGTGAACTTGAACCTTATTTAATAACAAAGAGGTTTACCCCAATATCAACATTAACACCTACAGACGTCAATGGTAACCTTAAATGAAAGCGCAATAATAATATTTATTATGCACACACACTTGATTGCCACTTACCACGAAACATGGCAACAAAATCAAAATTGCTTTAAACATAACACAATAAGGATAGGACATTGTAAATATACCAGTACCAGTATAAGCCCAGTTCTTTCTAAATATAATTTAATTGAAGCAAGGTTTGAAACAGCATTTAAGTGAACGTAAAAGACAAAAAGGTGACAGAATATTGTTTTTTTGTGTGTCTGAAACGTTCATATCATTTTCTTCGGATGAATGAAAAAGCTTCAACACCCTCAACACTGCTATTTCCTGGCAGTATTGAAGATTTTCAACCTTTCTATAATTTGATTACTACCAGACTCTCAAAAAAGGCATTTTCATTTTTAAAAAAGAGTATTATGATGTATTGACCATTAAAACACGATAAAAGAATTATTATACTAAATACCCCACTTTGTTAATCTGACTTATGACTTAAATTTTTATTGCTTGACAGTTGTCATAATATTTAGCATGGCTATTATGCAGCAGCGCTTTTAATTCATAACGTAATAGAAGCATTTCAAGCATGATTTTGAAGTTCGCTTTATTTTATGTATTTACAGAATTGTTGTAGTTTATATGTGTTATAATGGGGAACACTTAAAAATACATGATTCAAATAGATTCAGATGGTTTAGATACTCATTTGTGTGATAAAGTATGATTCAAAAGTGTCGTGACCAAAATTTGGTTGCAATTCTAGATTTCTTTTGAAAAAGTTGTTTTTTTATTCAATTAATAAGCATTATCGGCTATTCAAGAACGTTTAAGCAGGATTTGAAATTCACAATAAAAATAGCATTTAATAATGTTTCAACATTTCAGATGAATGAAATTTCCGATATTTCACCACATTTGACCCATTCGGCCTCTGAGTCATGAATGATATCAAATTTTCAAACGCGAATATCTGATTTCTTTTATAGGAGTAACATGTCGAGTGTATTCGTAGTCGCAAACCCAAGTAGCTTGTCCATTACCTTTCAGTTCCATTTGCATCCAAATTATTTCCATCCCCAGATGCCGACATTCTTGTAAACGATGAACGAGAATGACTTGATAAAGTACGTTCCAATTTATGGTGCTCTGTAGCCAATGCTTCGAAAGCTTGCTGCCAGACTCTTGTTTTCTCTTTTTCTTGATCTAATTGTATTTTACGAACCTGAGTGTCAGATTAAATTGAGAAAGTTATAAACTATTATTTTTTTGAATTCTGATCATATACAGCTTCATAGAGGCCTCATAAATATGCACTTAATGACATTGTTTCAATAAAAATTTTTGCCTTTTGTCAAAGTACAATATCTTAAATGCATTATTAACAATTAAGAGAAACAGATATTATTTCATTACTGTTGTATGTTATTTTTTCATAAAAATTGTGTGAGCTTGAGGTAAACGATTGTAACAAGGGAAGTCTTTCCTTGTCAATCATGAGACAAAAGTGGACCATGCCATTCTGGCACAATCAAGCATAGGCTGAAGCATGATACCCTGACATACGAAACAAAACACAAATATTTAAACAATCAATAAATACGTATAAAATATTACAAAATAATCGACACTATACTATTCGGTCTTCGGCGAAGAAAATGACAAGAGGAAAATAAGAATATCTCCCAAAAACTATATACTTAAACTACACTGAGTTTATGTCAGTAATACACGCAGGACGGAAATTCAATACTAAAGTTCAAGTTAGTCATCCATTAAGCTCTTAAAAAGTAATACCCCACCCCCCACAGAACACTATAACATGAAATCAAATCATCGTTATATCACCAAATCTACTACTAAGTAAACTAAGTAAGTAAGAGTAACAAAGGAAGAGACTCTACCACTTGTATCTAACATTTCACAACCTTTGATACAATTTGTAGTAATTAATCCAAATCAAGATTTCAACCTTGTTGAGATCTCGAAACTATTCTGTAAACTGGCACAAAGCATATAAAAGACCTTTGTCTGATACAATCTCTACTCAGTAGTGAATAATATTGAACGCTTGTTTCAAGTTTCAACAATACAATTTACCAGCTATACATGCCTGGCCAAAAATAATTTAAACTAAAACCAAAGACTACACAGCAATAAAAATACAGTCTACATATAACTTATAAAAAGTAGAAACTCACTATTGAAGAATAGTTTTTATATTCTTACTCAACGTTAGTAAAATTGGCCTCCAGAAATCATTTATCCAAACGAGTTTTGTCGAGTATGACTCACTCGTAAACGCCTTGTAAATGCGATCCATCAGTGGCTCATGGTTGACAAAATAAAACTCGGGATTGGTCTAAGAATTATAGGATGTTACATCAATTAATCTAAAATGCTAGTGCCAAAAAATCACATATTAAAATGATTTTCATACTCTTTTACTTTTTACTTTAGTACAATATCTCAAAACAGAAATTTTCTTCTGCCAAGCATGACCCGCACACGGGCGAATGATTCACCAGTGACTCATACCTGACAAAACATCTGACATCTTGACAACATCTGACTTACACACACATAACATGAAAACTATTTCTTTTGTCTATTAGCTACATACATTGTAAGCTCAGTTCTGAAGATTATTCAATCATTAATTACCACAAAGACATATTGAACGCGTAACGTTTGCTCATCCAATTTTGTTTCGAACGAATAACGTGATAAAGGGACAGTGAAACCTTAGTCACCGATCGCTCTTCAAATATTTGCACATTCATGAGATGGTAATAGGTGGGGTGACCATTAGATTCAGTGCAGTAGTATGCTCAATAAATGGAACGATTATCTGTATCTCATGCATAATAATTTCTTGTTGCATAATATGTCAAGTTGACGAAAATTTTTGCAGAGTCACAAATTATTCCATACCTAGCTGTGCAAACCGAGATTTGTGTGTATTCAAAATTATTGCCAGTTTCTAATGAAAATTGAAATCAATATTGCTAGAAATATAGATAAAATAGAAAAATCAAATACAAATTTTTTAAAACTCTCAGGCATCTCCAAGAGAAATGCAAGTATTTGATCAATCTGACTGAATCTAGCACTCTCGATCACTGGGAAACGTTATGTTTGTCATTCATCATCTATCAAAGGTATCATAATCTATTTCAATTGCTCAAACTTGAACTCAAAAAATTTGAACATTTTGATCAATTCTCATAAATTTCGCGTAAAATCCAATCATTAAACTTACAAGTTAACATGTATTGTTAAACAAGGTCCGAGAATAAACTCACAATAGCGCTTGTTAGTGAACAATGAATCTGGCCTTCCCCAGTCAAACATTTTTTTAAACAAGCTTTGTCGAGTATGAGTTACTGATGGCTTGCTTTTTCAAAGGTGAGGTCAAGGTTAACAAATTCTTGATTTTCTTAAGTTGGATGACAAACCTTCAAATCATCAACACTTTTTTCTGCAATTCGGGTGCTACCAGATATTCTAGCGAAATATATATCATGAAATGTTGAACCATTCGCCAAATGTTCTTCCGCTGGAAACCCATTCTTTTGATGGGCCCACGAAGCTGACACTTTGACAGCATGGCGTGAACCATCTGTGCATCAGGCTTGACAGAAATAATCCACTAATCTATGGAAGTAATTCACAATACACATGCTCACAATAAAATGTTGGAAAAAGGAAATCCACCACAATGAATAATCCAAACGAAAATATTACAAGAAAATATACCAGTCCATTCACTTAGTCGACATAATTTATACCCTGACTATGATGACAAGACAAAAACTGACACACATAATATTTGAGGGATTTCTGAACAAACAGGTGAACTGACATTCATGTTTATCGTGCATGTATTGAAGGACGGTGATTGATTGCTTGACAAGTTTCTAGTCGATAATAGTCGTTTTCTAGCATATTGATTGTTTAAAACAGGGAGTGAACATCAGAGTTGAAAAAACTCAGAATTATATTGTTGCTTTAATACACCTACTTCAAAACTTACAGCAAATTAATTTTATAAAAACTATCTGATAATTTTATCGAAAACACAGGTGACCATTCACTATTAATGTTAGTCATTCAAATATTCTGAAAACAGTAGACTTTTTTTTCAAATAGCATAAGTAATATAGCTCACAAAAATATGTTTCAAAATTTCAATCAATTATTGAAATCACTGCCTAATAAGCATAGTTGCCATATTTCGCATCAAATTAAATTTATGGCTAATTTCTCACCATAAAAATTGGCATATGTAAAAAAATCACAGTCATTCAGGATGTGGTAATAGAAATACAAAATACACTGGTAATGTGAAGGATTCAATACATGTTTGTGCAGGTTGTGCTTTTTTTTCAGGTTTGTTTTATTTTACCCTTGCGTTTCACGCAAGCACAATGCTCTACGCGCAGTTCCTTACGCTTTCCAATGCAACCACACAATTTGCTATGCAAGCTCATGGAGAATGCTCGTTTCATTGCATACATTTGTGCTTTGTACAGTTGTGAACAAAAGCAATGCAGGCGTGTATTGCCATTTTTATTTTGTTACCAGAAACATAACACAATGCATTGGTAAGACAACTTCATGTGTATTGTGGCCTCAATCAGACTTCTAAACTTAGTAATAAGGACATTCTTAGTACTGGTCATTACTTTATACAAGAATATAATTTATGTAATGAGTGAGTTGTATTACATTCACTTTCAAATAAGATAGCTTGGCAAATTACCTTGGTTCTAATAATAATTTGTAAGGACGACTTACATAAAAAAAACATGCTTGACCAGAGATTTCACAAGGTTATCATGTTACAGTACAAATGAAAGTCGTTTACTGAGTAATATGTCTATCATTACTAGCAGCATTTACATATTGTACCTCAGGGGAATACTTGCTGATGATAGTATCTTCCAGTAAACCCATGCGGCAAAATTGTTGGTTGAAAGTTTACATACAATCACACTGATTATCAAAGATCACAAAGAAAAGAAGGAAAAAGGAAGATCATGCATGAAAGTTATTGTATTGTAAAAAGTATCCAAAATTAAGAAATCAGTCAATCAATATCACAAGCGAGCTGGCAGAATATCAGCTAATCTGCTACTGGCACCTGAAGAAAAGGTTGACATCAAAAAAATTTTAGCTTATGGGAAATATTTCATGATGAACGCACCTGAAGAAAATGGTTGACATCAGAAAAAATTTTAGCTTATGGGAAATATTTCATGAATGAACCTATTGCTAGAAGATTAAAATGTTTTCGACTTTCTGTTCAAAAACAAAATCACCAAAACTGAAGAATAAGGAACAAAATCATCAATACTGCAAAACAAAGTAGCAGTGCTGATGGCTTTGAAGCTTTTTTGTACATCCGAAAAAAAGTAACATGAATGTTTCGGACACTAGAGCCTGACCGATATAATACTCCAAAGTTATTTTACTTAGAGTAAATCAATATACTTAAAATGAAAATATATAAATAAATAAAAATTCACAAATAATGAATAAATAATAAATAAATGAATAAAGCTATTTCATGGCAAAATTAATAAGTTTGAAGACGAGACCTCTTGAAATATGCATATTTTGATATTCTGGAATATAGTTTATCAAAAAGGGATAATAACTGTGATCTCCAGGTGTCATGAGTAGCAGAGAGGCTGACATTCTGCTAGTGCAGCATGATCTTACTGTCACAGAGAGAAAGAATCTCAAAAACTTACTCTATATCATATTCTCCAGATAAAAAGAAAAGCTTCAAAATCATCAACACTGCAGCATTTCACTATTTCATAGCAGTATTGATGATATGGAACTTTTTCTGTTGTTTAATTTTTTTTTTGACAGCCACTTCTTGGAGTGGATCACCCTGAACAAGGCCCTGTACCATTGCTCCAAAAAACTTTTTATTCTTCTAGCTAGAGATAGATACATTATCAAATATTGCCTCACATTCTAAATCTTTTTTTCGATGGTACCTATCTTCTTCGGGTGTCTGAGTAGCAGAGTATATTTGAACATATCTGGTATCGTACTTGCACAAAATGTGCGCTCACAACTTTTTACGAAAAGCAAACTTATACAACTCACTATTATTCGTCAATACTATTTACTTTTTGTGGATTTATTTCCCCATTCAGCGAAAAATACTGAATGAATACCGGTTCAAGAATGTGTACCATATTAAAATTTTCTATATAATATAATAGACCCAACCTATCATAGCACCATTATTACTTCAACTTGACCTATAGATATTCAACCAAGCCTAAAATATTTTAATATATTACAGTAATTATCTGATAAGAACAAGCGTATAAATACAGATTAAAAAAGGAGAAAAGAGCGAAATGTCAATAGCACAAGTTTATGACTGCTTTGTCAAATTATATGTGTGTGTATGTGGGTGTTTACTATATCCGTACTATTTCACAATAGAAGCAAGATGAAAAAGGGCATAGTTTTTTGAATGCATCATAGGTAATATGTGTGAAAAATGAAATATGGAATAGATCCCATTATCATGATGGCCACATAATTTGATGAAGTTTTTTATACTAGGCCTGGATTTAAGCATGCACAATAAATTAAGTAGTTTATGGATATGAAAATTTTGGGTTGCGCATTGTCAGTATAGAGTCGGTCCATCCGTGAAACATGGTCCTTACAAGGACATTCTCCTATCAATCCATATATTTGGTTTTACAACAATATGGGCACAATGTCAGTGTCAGTATAGAGTCGATCCCACTTGTGAAACAAGGTCTTCAGCAGGCCATTCTCCTATGAAGTCATATATTTGGTTATACAGCAATTAAAAAAGGTCAATAATGGCCCGCAGATGATGAAAGCTGCTAATACTGATATATATTGACCTTCAAGGGATTATATTGCATCACTCTATTTACATTATAAATGTTGGCAGGTTGCTGACACAGCTATGTTGTTTGTGCAAATATCAAACTAAATTGGGATATACGAACACACACTGATCAGCCGTCCACCCACCATAAACTCACTACTGGTCTTGTTACACAAAATGTTTGCTGTACAAGTTCTCCAGGGTAATAATTTACTAGATACCGGTGGCATGATCAGACCTAGAGAGAAATTCTTCAACAAAGTTCATCTCTCTGTTTAAAATACAATATTACAGTGTTTTATAAAACAAAATGAGCTTGCTTTCAATATTGATAATGATACTGCCGTCTGAATGATATATGGGAATGAATGACAAATAGACATTTATACTATAGGAGCATAACAATGGGAAGGCTTCTAGTGGCCTAATATTATATTTAAATAACAAAAATTAATAAAATAAAGAATTTTCTTGACAAACAACAAAAAGAGTCAATATTATTTCTTCTTAATTTTAAAAATTTTTGAAAGCGAGACAAATTTCCTGCGGTCAAGTTTTGCAAACCACTTCGTAAACAATAGATCAAGAAAAAAAAATGCCCAACTTTTTCTGACTCAATATTATTGTAATTATACTACTACTATCACTGAAGCTATGAATCATAATGATGCAGAAGTAGCAACAAGAAACCAACATGCTAGTCCAAAAATAATGGCCTGAAATATATCATGCACACAACAGCTCATCAATGAGTGGTTGCCACTTTGGATAAATATATTTTGCCTATTTACAGTCAATTCCATATTTCTTCAGTTCCATTTAAGATGTTTTCTGCTTTCACCTTTGCCATGACGATCTAGTTCCGCTTGGGATGTTCTCCGTTTAGAGTGCAGTTGCTGGTCCTATCAGTAGCTGCCAGTAGCTCTTTGCTATTGGTTCCCTTTGGTAGCAGTTTCCAGCCTTGCTTAGGGTAAATTTTAATAAAAAAAAACTATTCAGATGGAGACAATCCTCATTGCCATCGGTTCTAAATATATATCGAAAGTCACAACAGATGCAACAGCCTAAATCTTTAATATAACAGAATTAAGTATCAACAAAACGGTTAACTTACTGATAATTCAGTCTACTAAGAAACACAAAAACCTGAAATTTTTATAAAGCATTCTCATGTTTTTGCCGAGTTTAGTTCATATTTTTCGGACACTAATTCATCAATTTCCTGCAGTTATTCAACAATGATTTATTTCAATTTCTGTCACTCAAATGCGTAGAATCGCTAATGGCAAGTTTTATAAAAAAAGACTTGAGATGCCGTTTACAAATTTGATCGATGAGATCATGACGTCAGCCCAACCGTTAAGAGACAAAAAAAACTATACATCTGCAACATACAGCTACTAAAAAAGCAAAAGAAAATGCTTACATTGAAGGAAACTTTCCCAAAATATATATATACAGAACAATAAAATTCTGGCCTGGTGTGACTTGTGCTAATTGCATGCTAAAGAGGTTCAACATCACTGATAGATAGATAGTTTTATTTCAACCTTCTCATTGTGAGCAATAATTAAATATAATAGCAGTGTTCAGGATGTTGAAGCTTTTCAAATCAACAGAAGAAAATAATCTGGATGTGAAGTAGGCAACAGAAAAAAACATGGTTCTGACTCCCTGCTTCAGTGGTCTATATCATTTAAAAAAATTATTTATTTTCTGTTATGGTGAATGAGCGAACTTTCTAGTCCTGAGTCTGATAAATTGATTTTCATAACATTTTTTACATTCGGGGTGGTTCACCACCAAGACAAAAAAAGCAGAAATGTAAAATTGTTAAATGATGACAAACGTAAGTTAAGAGTTAACGTAACAAAGAATTTTGAACTTTAGAAAGCATATTTATAATTTCAAACGCAGACATATTATAAACAAATTTTAGTAGTCTGCCCCAGGGGATAACCAGTACTCTTCATCCACCGAGGTTGAACGTACATTAAGCAAAGTTCACAAATTAGAGTGAATTGAAATTTCACTACCAAATTTGAAACTGATAATTGTACAATAACAGTGGCATCTTTTGAACTCATGATTCCACTGATTTTGGATTCAGAAAACCTCACTCTGAATACAAACAGTATACTGTACCAAGCAAAATTTTTCATCACTTTATTATTATTTTATACTTTATTTATTATTTCCCATCCTTTAATATGCAAAATAAGACATCGTTTCTTCAACATTTATAACATATTTCAGTGAAGAAAATAAATTTCAATTTGCAGAATTAACACATGCTAAGGTTCGCGCTATAATTCTTTTTGCATGTTTGAATGTATCCTTTCTTAAACTGATGATTCAATGTTTATTTCAAAAATATTCAAAACCATGACATAAATCAAAATACAAAACAAACTACACTAAAGGAACGCAAAGCAATAAATATTTTTTGCAGTCAGTCAGCCATTCCGTTACATACAGAAAATGACTTGTCATGAGAACAAAAAAACAAATATTACACTAGCAATAATATTTCAAGAATATTAAGATTAAAATGTCTGTACTTGATGTATGGGCATAGAAAAATGCTGAAGGTATAATTATACGCTTTGCAACCATCAGCACTGCCATGCAGTATGTAACAACAGCAGTACTGATGGTTAATTGGCATCTTGATTTCTCCAATAATATTTACCGTATGTAACTTATGTAGACCTGAAATATCAGATTATGCCCCCTTGGTGTCACGGTTGTCCATACTATGTGCTATAGACTCTAATAATGATTCTTATTTTATCCAGCATACATAATAAAGTTTTCAAGATCAAAACAAGACCTCCCTAAATATTCATTATTAATATGACTGACTAAGCTATTTTATAAAAGTCTTTATAATAGAAATTCAATCTGATCAATTCACTGAAATAAGTATTTCATAACCAAAGCAACCTTCTTTGATCACCAATAAAAATCTGCCTAAATAAAGAGAGATATCTTTGTAATATTAAACATAGAATTCTCTCTCCATGCTGCCTTTTTTTCTTATAATCTCTCATTTTATGTGTAGCTTAGCATCCGTTGAACAATGTTCCTGTATAAATGCCTTTATAATAAATAAATGAAATCAATTTCAACAAAAAAAATTCCAGTTTTAGACATATAGTTATTAAAATAGAAATATTTATACAAACTTGCTTGCTAAATTATCACAGTGAAAAGATTTTCAAAGTAAATTTTAGAGTAAAAATGTTTGGGAACACTACTTAAAAGTCTAAAACGTGATTTATTGGGCTTATATAAACTTATGGGTTCTTGCTAAGTTCATTTCACGCTTGAGAAAAGTAAGAACAAAAGTTCTTGAGTGGGTTGTTACTAAGTTTGCTTTCTGTACTACCTTTTCAATATGGTATTTAATAACATCCAAAATTAAACATTTACCATACCATAACAGTTTTGATATTATAATTTAAAATAAAAAGTAACTACAAAGAAATGTAATAAGTGGTCTATAAGTAAGTGAGTTGTAAGAGGCCCTTCTTAAACCGAAATTTTATTTTGCAACACACAGGCCACTGATGAATCGTGCCTCATCGGCACGTTCCATCATTGGACCATGCTTAAAAAAACATGACTAGTAGATAATTTTTTACTGGGATGTTAAAACGTAATCCAGCAAATTGTTTCTCATTGTTCACTGTCAGATATAACTCAGAAATTGGGATTGTAAACAGAACCAACATTTAATAATATAGAAGTTTTTCTCCTGTTTGTTTATTTATTCATAAATCTGATGCGTATTTATAAGTTATCAGTTTTATTAGGTAACAAGCAAATCGAAGGAATCTTCTGATTTAATGATAATGAATAACAGACAGATTGGGCATTTAAAATTCTATATATCTGTCACTCATTCATGACAAAATGAAATTACAAGCCTCAGAACTCGTAAACCAGATCGGCGCAATGTCAGTTACTATGCTATGATACTCAGCCACTTCAAGAAAAAGTGGGTTCCCCCGGCGATCTAAACCACTCAAAGGGTTTAACTTGCTAAGCCGAACAGGAAAAGAGAATCTTTCCAGTAATGTCCGTCATCCGCTATTATCTTTTTCTAGAAAAAAAAAAAAAAAAAAAAATTTATCTTTTTCGAGAAGACAAAGTTGTTTTTCTGGTTGAAACAGGACTTGGGAAAAGGCTATTTTGTCCATGTTAAAAATGATCACATGGACATGTCGGATTCTGTTATCCTGACTCAAACTAAAAAGATATACAACATAACCCACTATCTGTGGCTCATGATCGATAACAATTCATTTCAATTTTTATTTTTTAGTATTAAATGCTTGTGCGCAGTTTGAATATGCAATTACAACCTGTTCTTTATACTCAAGATTGTCATGACTATAAACAGGAAATGACAAACAGGAAGCTACCAGATGACCTTATTAAAGTTGTATGATGTGTCCTTGAGTAGAAACTACATATTACTAAAAATATTTCAAGAATTATAAAAATATTCGGTGTGCGCTATCATTTTCAAAAAGCAAAGAGTATAATTGTAAATAAAAAGTTGTAATTAAAGGTGTATATAATACACTATTAAGTCGGTTACTCGAAAATCTCAGGTATGTGATTGGGTTTCAATTTCTGTACTCAAATTTAACCTTAAAAAAAAAAATAAGATTCCGTCATCCTGGCAAACATTATGTTTCAATTTACGGTAACAATTAGGTGGAAAATGTCGGCCACATGTAAGCAGCAATACTGCACTTGAAAGTATTTATTGTCGTATAAACATGAATCAACATAAAATAAGTGGAATAAAAATTCCTACCATTCAAAATTATACTAAAATAATTAGTTAGAATGCGAGCCATTAGCCAACTAATGCAAGGCACCAATAAGACATTTCATTTTTTCAAGCAACAGATGTTTAGAGTCTAATCAGCATGATCCAAAATGGATTAATTAATGGACAAAAGGCTTCCTCAAGTGGGGAAAACACTCACACACCCCTGATATTGAAGATTAACTTTGTTGGATCTGAACTGAAATTCCTAAAGAAAATTATTTTTTTGTACAAACACATTAAGTCAAGTATGGGCCACTGAAATATCGCATTGATCCCGGTATACATCTGTGGCTCATGCTTGACGAAGTTTCTACCTGGTTCGATTGCACCAGTGGCACAATGAGTGATAACCATAGTGAAATTTAGCCAGCAGTGCTTCCATAAGTACAGCATACTAATCTATGGGGGTGACACTTTAACACCAAGATCAATAGAGCAACTGTTTTGCACCATCAGCCACTTAGGTGCAAGCTATTGAATTTTCCTGTGTAGTAGATGTTTTATCATCACCAAAGAAAGACACACACCACTTGTAGGGCTCTATTGTAGCAGTGCAGTCCTTTTCGGAATAGTTCATGCTCAGATTACAATCGTTTGGTATATTTTTAATCTAGGTAACCACTAGTCGATCTTTCTTAGAAGCTTCTCAAGGCGTTGCTTGAGGGAATTTCAATAAAAAACATTCAGTGACAAATATCTCATAATATAAACTTTACAAAAAAGATAAAATGATAGGTCACCATATTACAGTACTAGTTGGAACCGACACATTTGTACTTCATACCTTTGTACATTGATTTACATATATAAGTTTTCTACAAAATAATACTCCCAGATGCCATCTAGTGGAGTAAAAAGTAAAAGGTAAATTATGTTAGAATTTTATTGCTGATATTCTATTCTATTACTGATATTTTGTATTTATAAAAGTACAACCAAGAAAGAGTCCATAGAGATGACTGAAAAATACATATGGACATTGGAGAAAAAATATTCTTATTCTAAACAAAGTAGGTCAATCAAGTTCATAAGGGAATTCAGTTTTATTTCAATAGAGTGAATTCAGAAAAGGGCATGCGATTCGAGAAAGTAATCGTGTTTTCGAAAAAAAAAAATAGTTCAAAGCAATCTAACATATACCTAGCATTAGTAAGAGCCAACTAAAATGAAGCAAAAAGTGGTACTTCTCACCATAACCCAGCGCTGACAGCATCAACCACACTTTACTGTAGCGCTCAGTTCTGTATCGAAAAATGCTATGTGAAACTTTGAAAATCTCTAAAATTTGACACATTTCATGATTGTTCTGCAAAATGAGGCAATTTAGTTATAGCGGCATTGAAAAACGAAATAAAGTTCAGTTTTCATTACGCAAAAGCTGAATAATGCACAAACTCGAACTTTATCAAGTATGTTGAAGGACAAGTACCAAGTTCTGAGTGTATTATTATGGGTAATAACAGGTAGGCGCATTTTTGCGCCAAATTATCTTTAAGTCAAAACTGGTACCAATTGCGTCCGCGAAAGTACTAGCGATAATGTAAAATATGGGGAAGCATCAAGTATGAAAGCGAATTGAAGACAAGTAATATTTCCAATACTTTCTTTTGTCAGAGATACTACAAAGTCAAAAGGCAATACCCCATTCTGTGTGCCGTGCTGTTATTCCTAACAAATTAAAAAGTCTATCAATGTAAAAATTTGAAATTCCCAGAGGCCTTTTGAAATGATCTCCATTCATACAGAAACAAAAAAAAAATCAAATTTTAGTTGTTTTGCTAATTTTTCATTTCAATACTATTCATTTATCTTGCATTGAGGTAATCGTGTTGTTAGATATCTATTAAGTATGGTCAATGTAATATAAGAAGTAACATTGGGGTTAATCATCTTGCGTTGTTTCATTTCTACAACGACAGCGTCTTTAAATGTATGCTTTCTTTCTTCCCATGCCCTTCTCAGATTGTGTCAAATATTGCCCTTTTGTCTGATGAAATTCCCCCTGCGCTCAACAATGACGTAAACATCGTCCGACATCACCCAAGCGTGGACTACATGCAGACCATGAATCAATAGCGTATTTTAACCCAATCCACAATATTATAAGACAGTTGAATAACAAGATTAATTTTAGACAGGTATGGCTTAACAGAGCTATTAAGCAATCAAAGCAGGGGAAAATTTTCCTTTTGGCACGAAAATCTAAATATGCATTGTGGATAATTTACTGTTATAATTTTAGGTAAGTTAATGTAGGCTCTCCGCACGAGCATAATTTTTGGGTTGACATTATCTATAATGAATTGATTGACTGAATGGAATTTGTATTATTATAAAGCAGAAATGACACACTAGACGTAAATCTAATTTCGATTTTTACTTGTTCGATCAGATTTGAAAATGCCGAACGTTAGAATAAAACTGCTGACTTTAATAATAATAATATGAAAAATTGTTTTGCTCGTTATGGGTTTACAAATTCAAGACTAATTCCAGAATAGTGACAATCCAATATTTCTCCATAAGCACGTCAGTACATCATGACTTTGGTATTTCCACAATACGACGAATCCAATCGATTGTCTACAAGCATGTAAATGTGTGACTATAAGAGCACCGGATATGCTATACGGTTATGTCGCTCGATTTTGACAAGTGTTTTGTATGTCAAAAGCGAGTGCAAAGAGAAGCAAATTTCAGCACTTAGCATTTGTATGATTATTATCATTTTGGCATATGCTGCACCAAACGTCTCATATTTATAGCAAAAAGAAGGACGCTGATCGCAGCTCTACGGCCGGTTATAGGAAAAGATTCCCTCCTTTTATAAATTGAGTAACCGAAGGGTAAAAATGAAATCCTAATCTAGTAGAGTGAATGGAATGCTTGTAGTCTTATGTGAAATATTTATCTTTCTTTTATCAAATTTGTATCACACACAAATATAATAAGGAGTTGTGGATAGTATTATCATCGCCCATCACTTTACCATGATGGTTTAAATTCGTATAGGATGTTTTTCACTTAGAGTACAGTTGCTGGCACCTTATCTTGTATTTGCTATAGGCGCTGCTTTAGACGGCCTCGCTGGGAATGAAAAAAAAAAATATAAACTACACATACTTGATCTTGATGCTGGAGAGTGGAGAGGCAAGAAGTGAATGCTGTTGTCATTTCATTTGAAATACTTAATATTTGATGACATTTACCAAGTAACATTTGCGCTGCTTGTGAGGTATCTGAAAAAGTTGAGGCAAACTCGGTGTAATTGGTAACTCAGAAAACAACGAAAGACTCTTGAGATTAAACACATAGCGTTTGTTTTTTAGCTGTCAAAGTTTTTTTTTATCAAAATTCGCTTGGAGCAAGGCTGCAGGAGACATCATACTTGCAAAGTTCCTCTAACCACAAAAGTGCAAAAAGCTACTTGAAATGTCGGAATTAGAACTGTAGAATCCTCCATCCCTGACCAATGTCTATTAAGTTTTTTAAAGCCCATGCAGAACAATACGATAAAGAAAGCAGGCAGAAGGCAAGGAATTCAAAAGTTTAGAGATTCTTGGGCATCAGCCTTACTGCAGAAAAAAGTTGCAGTTTTTTAGAGTCAATCAAGGGCTCACAGTATTGTCACAGTCAGACAAAATTCAGGCAAGTTTTAGTAGTAGTGTTTAGTATAGATGTTTGTAGAAACATATTCTTCTACCCTTTTGGCAGAGTAGTTTCAACAACAATTTTGATTTTACAATTTTAATTGTTTCAACTATTTGTTATCAGTAAAGATCTGGGTGTGTAGGTCTCCTAAGAATTTTTTCCTGGTGAAACAAAGTAGGTAAGCTTGACGCAAGATTCAAGATATAGAAATTAGGGTAAAGTAAAAAAAAATTTTTTTTTTGAAAATGAAAAACTGTGTAGTGTAAAAACTTGTCTTTTGGCCAATGTTTTCACAAAGTATACATCTACCACTAGGTGGCCCAAAGTCAAATAAAAGGTCAAATTCAGTAAATTGTTCATAACCTCCCTCACCAATATAGCTACAGAGCTGGTTCTGGTCTCAGATGATTCAGATTATATGATTTCCTATACGCTCTAATTCAACATTTCCTTGAAATTTGGCCCGAATTAAGCCAAAATTCAAATTATGTGTTTTACTAGTAAATATCACTCGAGTGTTTTCGCTGTATTTGTGTCAGATTCACCTAATCCAGAATATATGGTCATATAGACAATAAAAAGGGGGTACATGAGTCCCAACAACATACCAAAATGATATGGAAATGTAATTACGGTAATCAATGAATACAAGTGAGTCTTTCTAAATGAACCAGAACAAAGTAGTACAAAGTACTCTGACACAAATACACAGATAACAGTTGGTATTTACTACTAAATACAAAATTTATAATTTGACTTAGTTCTGGCCAAATTAGAGTAGATAGCAAATCATATAGTCTGAGTCATTTAAAACCAGAACTAACTCTCTAGTTCCAATGGGGACAGAGTAATTATGAACGATTTACTAAACTTGACCTTTCGTTGACCTTCAGGGCTTAGTAGCCACCTTGTGGTAGGTGGATACTCTGTGAAAAAAAAATTGATTTTGGGCCAAAATCTACGCTTTTACACTACGCACTTTTTATTAAAAAAAATTTTTTTCCGCTCCACCCTGAAGAAAATATCGGAGAAAAGGTTTGATAGCCTTTCCACACGCATACACAAATTTATTTCTGTAACATTTCGATTGTTGAGAATGCTTGCTGAGGAAATCTGACCTTGATCAGATGAAACGTTACAGAAATAAATTTCTGTATGTATGTACAAAGAAAGACTCTCAAACATCTTGTCTATTAGTTAGCTCTTCCTATAGCACCCCTGCTTATAGCATACGAATCCACTTACACAAAAGCATAGAAAGATAAGTAGTTAGTTAGTTAGTCCCACATTAACCCAGGCAAGAGCATATGAAATATCTATGAAATTCGGAACGAGATAATAGAATAACCAGGAATATATGAATTATTAACACCTGATATCGCAAGCTTATGAACAGCAAGTGCAAACTCATCAACTTGTTTCTTCAGTAATTCATGATGAGCAAAACCAGTCTGCAAATATGAAGAAAATGTTTAGAAAGCAAAAGGTAGTTTTCTGTGGCTTTAACTGGTACAATCATCAAGGTTCACAGGTGGAATTTTTTTGTATTTACAAAGCAACAATAGCCTATTTCAATTGGAAATTCTCTTGACCTCAGCATGATGTTAAGTCATTAATTTGCATATCTGAGCATGCTAGCACATATACGCAAGCATAACTTTTGCATAATCATGCAATTTATAGATAAAATTTAATTCAAGCAAAGTTAGAGACACGTAAGTATTGGTGGGTAAAGAAAAAAAATACACTAAATGTTTCACATAATGGTTGTAAAAATGTAAAACCATCAACTAGACTGACAGAATGCTAGTTACTCTGCTACTTAGGGCACCGAGAGAAAATGAGTTCAATCAGAAAAAATTTATCACCAGGGCAATATTTTATGATATATCTGTGGCTTGATGATTTAAATATCTTTTTTACGCTTCTGGTAGCGAATCTCAATCAAAATATAAATGTATCATACCTCTACAGTGTTTTGAATATTGACAATTGATAAAACATCATCATTTTCCTCTTCTGAATCACTGTCTTGTATTTTACCAACCTTTGCATAATGACTACTGTAGTCTATATGAAGTTGAATTGCTTGGACCCATTTCTAGAGGAAAAACATTGGAAATTAACATTCAGTAACTTAGTGATTCTAATTGCTCAACAGGTGATGTGTGAATAATGCTATATTTTTGTCAACTTTCCAAAATTCTCGTAACAGGAACATGTTGGACAAATATGTTTTGTTAAGCATGAGTCACTGATGGTTCATGACGCAGAGCCTATCTGAGGCCCATGCTTGACTAAGATAAATTACTGACAGGGGTGATTTCAATAGAGCACAAAAGTCTTGATCTTGAGCAATGCAACTGTCAGAATTATCTATTGAAATTAAAATCCTGTCTTGCACATGGCCTGTTGCCAGGAAAAAGGCTAGACATGGTCTTTGTAAATTGTCACATCACAACTAGAAATCTAGAAAAATGTTTGCTATAAATGTTAAAAATGGTTCTTTGATGAAGAGAACACAGTGGTCAGACTGTATAATTTACATAACTAAAAATGTTTAAAATATCTTTTCAGAAACATTTTAATCAATCATTCTAAATTTGAATCGATTACAAAATTTATAAATACTGAAATAATTTAATATTTTTTAAATAATTCAATAAAGCGTATTCCTAATGCTTTCATAGATTAAGCTGACCAAGCATCTCAATAGCATCCACATAACACAGCATCTAAGGCTGCATCAGTTTATTTTTAATGATAAATGATGTTTTATGAACAAATAATACCTGTCGACTTATATGGGATTCTGGTCCTTTTTTCACTTGTAAATAATGAACGGAATCATCAAAAAATAATATTTGAAAAGAATGTGTATTGTCTTGTCTCACCTGAAACGCAAACAATAAGAAATAAATAACTGATAAATACTTTAACCTACCGACACAAACTAACTGGGGATGTTCTTGTAAAAAAGTTAGGTATCTCATAACTCTGACTAAAACTAGAGGTGGGAGTGAATGGGGTTTTTCAAGGCCACATCTCAGATTTAGGCCATTGTATTCTAGTTTGGGATTATATTTCCTAAATATCATGAAAAACATATATTTTTGTAGAAAATTTTTTTTCAGAAATTGCTCAAAACGCTTCAAAATGAAAATGCTTTCATAATATAGGCATGTGATACATCAAAAGAGAGAATATTCAGTACAGAATCACTATCCAATGGAGTTAAGAAAATTAGTCATCTTATAGACATCATTTTTTAGTCAAAAAGTCAAAATTTCAGTACAATCGGAAATTTCATCTGCCACTAGGGGGCACTACGTAGGCCTCACCATCGTGTTAACTTAAAACATTTTACAAACATTGTAGGTATCTACAAGCATGCCAAATTTGAACATTCTATCTTGTTTCGTTTCGAAGCTAAACTCATTAAAAATAATATATCTGTTTGTATCATGAGTGACAAACTCACAATGACTTTAGCATCAGTTAAATATTTGAACATTCGACGTTTACTGCCAGTTACTGCATCAGCATGCCGAGCAAAATATGAAAGAACACCTTTGTCCAACACAACCCAGTGCAGTTGTGGTCGCATAAAACGTTTCTAAAACAAAAGGTAGGCATTTTGGAAACACAATAAAACCTTGCTAAAAAATATAAATTTTATTACAAATTGTTGCACATAATGGTTGGTATTCATTATGAAAACTGTACTACTCATCATTTCTTCAATAGTATTACTCTTTGAGAGATTCTTTATTAGAGGGTACAGTCTTACAACCTTGCTTCACCACAATTTAATGTATTGTATATCAGTCAAAAATATTTCGAGCAACGAGTTTGTTAAAGGTGAATCAGTAATGAAACGTCAAACCGAGACACGTTAAGTCGGTGGCTCAAGCTTAACAACATTAAATTTCTGATTGTGACACCATAATTCTAGGTTCTTAATTACTAATACAGGTACTGAATAAGCACAGGTGATATCCAGCCATACCATATCTTGTTTGGACAAACTTGCTTGGCACGATTATTTTCACCATAGAATAACACAAAGTAATATTTTGAAGGAAATGACAACACTTCACCCACCTGGTTTTACACTTATGAAAATTTATTGAATGGTCAAGAGAATGTGCATAGTATTAATGACATCTAAGATGCATAAACCATTACATAAATTTTCCATCTCAAATTAGGATGAAGCCAAAACAACCCTAAATTATTTTGTTCTTACTAACAAAATCTAAAGTTTTCTAAATAAATGCCCTTTACATCAGAGTGACAGAATCTCATATTTCTTCAGGTGTCTAAAACTCCCTTGTCATTCATTTGCTGCAGAACAAAAAACTTCAAAATCATCAACACTGCTATAAAGTAGCAATGTTGATGGTTTTGAAGCTTTTTTGCACATTATAGTTGGTGCCACACACCTAAAATATATATCATGGAATATAACTCATTTGCTAAATTTTCTGCCACTTTACAAAATTTCCACCAAAATGATGAATTGTCTCAATTGGGATCACATACTTCATTATATTTTGTTATTTTTTGCCTATTACTTAGCAATTTGGATGCCAATATTAAATATTGATTATTGGCCAAGGAAAAAAAACAATAACAGCAAGGATCAAATTTAAGACACACATTGAGCACCAATTGACAGCAAATGCACTGCATGACATTCAATGCTAAATAGTGTGATTCAAATCTCTATACGGAATTAAAAATTACCAGATAACTACAAAATAAATTCTACTCTTGAAAAAATGCAACTCTTCCTTTGTGTAAAGATAGATTGAGTTATAGTTGAGTTGACTAAATGGAGTAGTGATTAAAGCAGTTTGGTATAAATAATGGTTTTATTGAGTTCCTCATATTACTATATTTTCTTTCACATGGTCAATTATTTTATCAGAAAAGGAACTCAAAAAAAAGGATATAGTTTCAGAAATCTAAATACAGAACTTTGAATTTTTCCTTGATGTCATTCAAATATATGATCGACTGTTTATATCTTGGGCTGCAATAATATTGAAATGAATTTTAATGACTCCATTCACAACGAACCTCTTTGTAATCACATCATGGTCGATTTTACAGTATCGTTATGCCAGTCACTACCATTACTCAAATCAATTATTTATAAAATTATTCAAGATTTTATTTTGTAAACCACGCTCCACATAGAAACCACAATGCCTTGGACAAGTCTTAACTGATTAATTTTTTATGACTACACTAATGCATCTGTATTTAACTAATGAATCAACCTAAATCTTACTCTGTATATGAATCCTTCGAATCTCTGTACACATTTTACAGAACTTTGTATTGGTTGAACATCGAGTAGTCGCCGTAGTTGTTCTGTCTTGCACATATCAACTGCAGTGTTACCTATGATTAGGTTCGAATTTAGCAAATTTCACAATGTAAAATATAAAATAATTCATTCATAAAGTAGCAGAGGGTTTTACATTCTGCCAAATGCCATGGCATGACTGTTTTGTGACTGATATTGAACTAATATAATACAGTATCACTAATTTTTAACCAATAAGTCAACATAGAATAAACTACAATAAAAGATCTGAAACTGCGGACCAGAAGCCAGTCATACATTCTGCATTGCGGTCTAGCAATCGTGTACATTCCTTATTTATATGCCAGGATGCAAATCTCATGTATATAACGCAAAATCTAAATTATGAATTCAAATTTAGAATATTTTTTTAAAATCTTTTCAATATGCTTCTATCAAAAAAAATTCATTCCCAACAGTTTTAAGATACCGCACTATATTAGTTTTCATTGCAAAATAAAAAAACACATTCGTTGGTCCAATTTAAGCAACATTTTACAAGGAACAAAATAACTGTGTAATAGTTTTTGATTACCCTACCCCATTTCTCACAAAATAAATGAAAAGGAAAGACAAGAACATTTCAAGCTATATCGCGAATGAATTGAAAATACTGTTTAAAATTTGTCTGATAAACAATTCGAACCTTTTTTATTAGCAATAGAAGAATCTCCACCATGATGTAGTAAATAAACAGCGACAGAATGATGATCTCTCATAGCAGCATAATGCAGTGGTGTATTTCCTAGTTCGTCTTTTATATTTGCACTTATTATTTCAGGATAAGCTGATAACTTGATACAAAAATAGAATGTTTGAAATACCATGAGCAAAGTGGGATGGTCTAATAAGGGCTGGATGCTGCAGATAGCATCTATAATAAAATATTTAATAATCTTAAATAAAAAGAAAGGGCTGCTGATTCATACATAATAATGTGCAAGATTTGTGATCAGAAAAAGATTCACAATGTGCATGACAATGAGCATACAATGGATAATAACTTTGAAAAGTAACAACACTGCTTTCTGCCTTGCTTAAATTCTCAATAAAAGAGTACTAGTGCAAAACTCACTGTATCTACAATAACGTCTACGTTGCCTTCTTTAGCTGCATTAAATATTCTTTCTGATAATTTCTTGATCAGAGTTTGTTCAGCAGCTGAAAACATTATAAATTTTAGGTACCATCATACCGTTATAATTTATTGTGAAGTCATCAAGTTAATCCACAACTTGCGGAAGAATATGTTTTATTAAAGCGTGATTCGAACAAGACAAGGATAGAAAAAGGACTCGATATCAACAAGCATAAAATTTGTATATATCATGGTTTCCCTGCAAAATGATTAGATTTTAGAATTATCGAAAATTAAAATCTACTGGAATATATGACTATTTAGATAGGGACATGTCAAATTGAAAAAACAAGCAACCTATTATGAATTTTTATGAATCGATCTTTTAAAACGACAGCATTTAAATCAGGAAACAAGTTATTCTAAAATATATACTAATTCTAACAATTGAAGGAATCATAAGACAGCAATTCTGCCAATATCAAAAAAAGTAAAATAAAGCTAACATATGGAACATAAAACTGCAACGAAACTTGACCAGATGGAATTACACTCTTCTAGAAAAAAATCAATAAAACAATAAACTAAAATAAATCAATATAAAATCTACCTTGCAAAATATTGCGTATACGTAGATCACAGGCCACATCACCAGCTTTTTTTCTTTCATCATTTTTTATAAAGAGATTCACATTGTATTCTAACATTTTATTAACAACGTCCTGGATTCAAGATTTATACAAAAGGAAAGTAAGGTGAGTAGTCATTTGACACAGCCAACAAAATACTGTGAACCAAAATAATAAATTCAGAAATCAAGCGTTGTCAGGTCACTTGAAAGTTGAAGGTTTTCAACTTTGGCAAAGTCTTCTTAATTATAGTTCTAATTAAAGTAAAATTAATTTGAAGAAATGTGTCGAGGTGTTTTCAATGGAGTGGCAATGTGATTATTCATCAAAATAATGACATACAAAATGCAAAAGAGTGATTTTAATTACGGTAAAAGCCTCAAAGACTTGATGAAACGCAGATCAAAGTACAAATAACTCAGGACTTCAGATATTCTAACCAGCAGTATCAGTTTGAATAAATGCAGCAAAATAGTGATAAGTCAATTTAAAATTAATAATATTTGAAAGAGGACATCCTTGATATTACAGTTCAAAAGAATGATAAATGACATCCCGTTTAAGTGATTTGGGATGTGATATTACAGTTCAGAACAATGATAAGTGGCATCCTGTTTAAGTGATTTGAAATGGTGTTCCTGAACAGTTTAGTAGTTCTGATTGACAGTACTGGTATTCTTGTTTTTAAAAAGTTTGATACCGGTACCGGTACATAAAATTTATGAAAAAATCATGACTTTGCTGCAGTATGTGCAAAATTTAGTCGAATGCCAGCAATTCTATTTATTAGAGATGTTGAAACATTGTATTTATATCGCAAAGACATTCAAGTTTCTATCAGCCTGATGTTGACTGTTCAAAATTCAACTAAAAGTTTGTATTTAATAATAATAACAATAATAATATTAATGCTAACCTCTCTACTTGTAAAAGCAGCTTTATGCAGTGGAGTATCTCCAGTGAAATTATTAACATCAGGATTTGCATCTGATGATAAAAGATATTCAACTACATCAAGATGTCCAAAATAACAAGATAAATGTAATGCGGTCCAGCCTCTGTTACTCTTTGATTTTCCTGAAAATATGAAGATTATTGTGTTTTGAATAAATATTGAACAAAATACATTTCACAATAGAAAAATTCTATTATGAAATATGCATTGTTAAATATTTTGTATTTATAACAAAAATTAGCTTAATTTTGTTCATTGTAGTGAGAAAAACATAACATTGGCGAGCCATCATGGTGAGGAAATTTGGTGAACTGGACAATGCAAATTCCTATAACTTCAAAAAATTGAATGGACAGTTTCGTTGTTGCTACATGAGATATGATGACATAAAAATATGCTAATTTTAAAAACCCCTGCAATTGATATCCAATCCGGGATTTTCTTCTCTCAGTTTCCTGATGTTTTCAACTTCACCATTTCTTGCAAGTCGCAGAAATTCACTTTCAGCCTCATCCATAATAAGAGGTTGAAACTAAACAAATGTAATTGGTGTATATTAAATGTGTTGATGGTTTATATAAAGCTCATAATTGAGCTTTCATTAATAATATAGGGTTTAGGTACAAATTATATAAACTGAACAGATATGCACTAGATTTTAGAGATGACAGAAGCAAAAGAGCTAAAGAAACTTAGAGGTTGATGACCATTTGCAAAGACATAACTTTCAAATAACATAACGCATTGTCATTTTATTTCATCAGTAAACGGTTTTCAATTTCGCTATAAAGTGTTATTCGCTATAAACATTTGAGCAGGGTCCTAGAATATTATTTTTCTTGAGTAATCTGAAATGTTTATACCACTTTTTATGTTGACCAAAAAGCTTAGAAACCACAGCTATCTCATGGCAGTATTAATGATTTTGAATCTTTTTCTACAGTTTGGTAGTTACTCATTTAAAAATAGACATTTTAATCTTTTAGCAAAAGGTATATCATGCAGTGCGCCTCATTTGCCAAATTTTCTTCTGATATAAGCCATTTTCTTCATGTGTCTTCAACCTCTCAACAAACAAGCAAAGTTTTGTATTTTATTACACGTACTAGAGGCAACAAAAATAAATAATGCTTTAATAGCAAACTTCTAAATTGTACCTACATTAATTGCTCCATAAATAAAATTTCAGAATCATTTTATACATCAACGTTACATTTATTATTTAATACCAGAAATGAACAAGTTCATACACTATGTAAACTTGTTAAAATTTTTAATACAGAAATGCAAACAAAAACTCGCATCAGAATATTTTATCATTTCATGATCGATTGATTATTAGGAACAAAGCAAAGTTTTTACGTTTGGTATGGACAGAGAAAAAACACTTTTCAAAAAAATTCTGACCACAAACATATTAGAAAAAGCAATCCTAAGTAAAAAAAACTTTTTTTACATATTCAATTAAATAGGTAAAAAGATTTAAGTAAATTTTTTTTATATGAAATGAAAAATGCTGCAAAAAACATCTGCATAACATGGTTATCAGATTATTTGGAGGCTAAAATATACAGGCATATATAAAAGTTCCAACCGGTTTTCGTAAATTTTAACTTAATTTAATATTTAGTAAATTCGGCAGACATATCCACTATTTATTTCTAAATCATGACACACAAAATTAAAGAACAAAGAATCCAGATATAAACAGTATAAGTTACGATTTTAGTATGTGCTAGAGAAGACTCGGACTTTGCTGGTAACTTACTTTTCGCTTTTGTATAAGGCTATTAGAAGACTATTCTAGATTTTACGATGTCGAAAAATCCGACAACGAGACACACATTATTTTGAAGAAATTGTTGTAATATATTCCTGAATCCAATAATCAGAAGTTAACGATGCGTAAACGATGGAAAACCGGCAAAAACAAAAAGTCGTAAGACGTCGACAGGGCAGTTCCCGATGATTAAAAAACCCCCGACGAAAAACATAAACAAATCAAAAATCAGCTGCAATCACTCAAGCATTAAAATCGATGAAACTGATTTTACTTATCGACTACTTTTACGTTGTCGGGGCTTCTGTTACCATAACAACGTTTTCAAGATGTCCAAACTTTGTTCACTCGCTGCTGATCTGAATGTTGAGTGCTTGTTTTATAGTTTAGCTTGGATTGGACATCGTAACGCGTAAAAATGACAGAAGTGATAGATGATATACCAAGACTAGAACTTGTTTCTACAATAGGTTTCAACGGTCATGTAGAAGGAGGGCTCGCCATACATCCTGACAGGTTTGGTGATTTTATTTCTCTGTACTGTGTAGGCTAGTCTAATCTACTCAGTACTGGTCTATTCTACAGGAATCTTGAGCTTCATCAAACTTCCACTGTTTCAGGCAAAATGCTATTCCGATTTTGATATAAGTTACAATAGGTTTTGCATGTTCTTTGTTTTAAACTGAAACTATACACTGAACAGAAGAACTTTGTATTTTACATTGCACTGTTTTGTTGAAAAAAGCCATTTTCTTGAACTGTTTTGAGGTTAGTATAACAATGGCTACTAGAAGAGTTTGGGTTCAGTAGTATTTTTGAGTTTTGTGTACTGGTGTTGCATAGTAATTGGCATCGCAGGCATTTCTTCAGCGACTAGATTTACATGTTTGCTTTCAATTATTTTATTTTACCCACTTCAGACAACACATGATATATCCTCTTGGAAGCACAATCATTATCAGAGATTTGAATTCAGGAGAACAAACATTTTTAACTGGTCACAGTAACAATGTTTCTTGTATCGCAGTCTCAAAAAGTGGAAGATATCTTGCATCAGGACAGGTAAATTATTTTTAATCTTTTCATAACCTGTAACACTTCAGTTTCAGCATTTTCAGTAGGCCTATAAGAATAATTAGATTGAGATCATTTAAGACTTTGCTTTGTTTATGTTTTTACTAACTTAAATGATATCAGTACTTTGTTGAATAGTGAAAAATGCAATCATTTTTCAAGCCCTTTCATTTATATGCTTACATTGAACAACATGCAGTGATATATTTATGTATCTATGCTTTGTACTCTTAATAAACTTAAACTACTCTTGAAATACTTTGTACCCTTTGTACTCTTAATAAACATACAATATTATTATTGTCGGATAGACGCGTGATCCCAATTCTTCCAAGTCTGTGATAATACATTCTGAGTTCATTGATGAGCTCGGGATTATTGATCCGGTCTCATAAGGTGTCAAACGCAAAATTATGATTCTTTAAATACATAAAAAAATGCCATGCTTTCGGCGCGGAAACTATATTTTGGTACCGATATAGAGAATAATCACTACAAAAAGGTCAAAAGGTTTTTACTTGATAAATTTTTGTTTCATTTTTTATTTCCCCCAAAATTTGGTATTCTTTATAGCTACTGAAACTATGACGTCATCATATTAGATTGTAGTCTAATTTTATATTCTTTCTTATTGTAAAATATTCCTCGTTATATCATAACCTTGTAATTGACTCCTGTTTATTCTCCAGGTCACACATATGGGATTTAAAGCAGACGTTATTGTCTGGGATTGGGAAAAGCGGTCGATCTACTGTCGACTTGTTCTTCATAAAGTAAAAGTAGAAGACCTAGCATTCTCACCAAACGATAAATATCTTGTTACTCTCGGAGGTTTAGATGATGGATCAGTTGTTGTGTGGAACTTGGAAACAAAAGATGCTGTAAGTCAATAATGTATTTCCTGCATCTCTTGAAAGGTGTCTAAAATGGAGCAAACAAGTTCTAAATAGTTTCCACCGTACTGTGGGAGTTCCCGAAGGAATATAGTCAAGGGGCAGTTGCCAGTTTCACTGTTTATTTATTTGCCATATTTTTGCTACTGGTTCATCTTGAATACTGCTCCTGATCTTTTTGAGAGTTAATTTTTAATTAAATTCACTCTAAACAAGGCCGAAAGCAGCTTTGACCAACGGCCACTCAATAGCAAAGAGCTACTAGAAGACGTAGTACCAGCAACTGCACGCTAAGCAGAAAACATCCCAAACGGTATTGAACCGTCACGGTGGAGTGCAGTGACTGGTATCTGCCCTGGGCAATGGTAAAAGCATCTACCACTTCTAGAAATTTAAAAAATAGAATTATAGTTGCTCTGGGATTGGTGCACATTCAGGCAGAGACAGATACATTTCTTCATATTTTTTTCTCTGACAGAGTTTGTTTTGTGTATTTGAGATTTTTCATAATTTCATAGAATCGCAGATGACTTTAAAACTATTTACAACATTTTCAAACGAGTGGAATGATTATCTTGTGATATTGCGTTACTGATTAAATTATCTTCTGATTAGGGTTGACACTTTCAGATACATTTAAAATCGAATCTTTCTGAATTTGATGTGGCAAATTTTTTTTCTTATCAGAAAATGTATTTTGTTAAGTTATCGACCACTGATGAGTCGTGCGGTATAGATGAGTGGCTCAGGCTTGATAAAATAAAATATCTTTATAATATTTCATAATGTTAATCCAATGATTCTGTGAAAAATTTCTTCAAAATCTTTTTTCGAAAAATAATTTGTCACAGAAATGAGTATTCAAATCAAACTAGTACCGGTGTCCAAATTGATTAGAATTTTGAATCTGAAAGTCGCATTCTGAATTTTGATCAGCTATTTTTATCTGGTGTTTGAGAGGCAGACATTCCACCAGTAAAATACAACTTCCTTGTAATCAGGTTTGTGGATCACCGGCAGCCGTGCAATCAGCAGGAACAACATATTCAGTGCGATACGCGAACTGTAGTGATGATTTATTTGTTACTGGAGGTGATGGTACATTGAGAGTTTGGGTACTCGACCTCGCAAACAGAAAAATAAGACCAATTGAATGCAACATGGGTCAATTGAAGAGGATTGTAAAGTGCATTGAGGTGAGGTGATTTCATTTTTGAAGAAAGAATGGAAAATTTCAAATGAGTTCATTTGCCTATCAATTTTCCTCATTATAAAAAGTTTTTCACTCGTTTTTGTTATTGAAGATAGTTTTATTAAAATTTTATTCTTACAACTTTTATCCATGTACTGTATCGAAAAAAATTTGCTTTGTTTTTTCCTCAGATTTAAAAATATGGTATTCAATATGTTTTGATTTCATTGCGATCCGATTTGAAAATATATGTATCTTGAAGTAAAAAATTCACGCATTAGCAAATCAATAAATAGTACTGGTGGCGATTTCCAATACTGAACCCTGAATACCGAATATTGCTATTTTGTAAAAGAATCTTCTTCATGTTTGTTAAGGTTGATGAAAATGATAGTTTCTTTTACTGTGGAACAACCAGTGGGGATATTTTGAAAATAAACATGAAAACACAACTTCTCAGTAACTTTGGGCCGGTGAAAGGGAAGTTCAGTCGTGGAATTGCTGATATGAAAGTGAGTTTTGGGTTATAGATCATGGGAAGGTGGGTTTGGACTTTAAAATAACTCTAACATATTGTGGTTAAACATGTTGGCATCGCAGGTTGAAGATCTCGAGTTCGAGCCCCGGCGAGTCCAGCTCACTTATCCATGCCCACCACTCAACCCATGGTGTAATAACATGGGTAAGCTAAGCCAAACAAGAAAAGATTATATCTTCCAGTAATTGTAACCCTGTTCGTCTATAAGTGGCCGCTGTTACAGGGCCTTGGGCAGGGTGATTCACTCTGAAAAAGTTGCCATAAAAAAAAAAAGTTACCACTCACTGCACCTCATCGAAGCGGTTCGGTGGTTCCACTGACGTGGCTGTTAATGGGGTCTTTTTTATGTTGTATCGTTTTGCATCCGTGATTTCGGAAATCATACCATTATTTGTAAATTTAATTAAATATTATTGAAAATAATAAAATAATTCATTTAAAGCTTGTTATTAATCTCTAGATTTTAAAAACGGGAGACATCTTGATAGGATCAGGTGATGGAACAGTTGCATTGGTGAAAGGAACTGGTGACAAATACAATAAATTAAAAAGTTGTCAAGTTGAAGGAGCAGTCACCTCCATTGCATTGAGAGGAGAAGGTCATCAAATATTTGCTGGAACTGATAAATCACAGATATACAAGTAAGTATCAGTACAAAGTGTGAGTCTCACTAGTCGATTATTTGATAAAGATTGGTTTTGAATGCACCCATTTTCTTCACATGTCTGGTGGTAGAGCTGGTTATTTTCTGTACCGGCATACCACCGCATATTATCAGTGCTACTGGGATTTGTTAACTGGAACCGAAACCTATTATCAATAGGCATGCCATTATGGAGTTCCAAACGCTTATCTGAGTCACGCTTCAATTGAAATACAGTTACATATTAATGAGAAATCGCTCTAAAGCAGGGCACTTTGTTATTTCATGAGCTTGATAAAGTTACTATAAAGCTTATAAGCATGTAATGAGCTTCTTCACTCTTCAATACTTGGTTTGATATTGTCTCAATCTATAAACATTTATGCTGCGAACTCTTGGTATTGCTGGCGAACTGTTAATGTGAATATTAACGTGCTATTCTATTGGCATAGTTGTTTCCGTTCTATCAGCTTGACCTTGAACAGACTTCATAAAAGTCAATATTTTTTCACTAGATTCAATTTCACCGACTTCAAACCAGATCTCCAAAGCACATCACATTATAACACAGTAAATGATGTAGCATTTCCAGCAGCTTGTTCTGAATTATTTGCAACTTGCTCTAAGAATGATATAAGAATCTGGCATGCACCTACATCTCGAGAACTGCTCAGAATCACTGTTCCTAACATGGAGTGCACTGCTATTGAATTCATGAGGGTGAATATATTGAATTAATCGAACAGGGTTGAATTGAAAAATGAGTATAACCTCAGCTGCGCTGGGAAGATGGTTGAAAGTATTTCAAAATTTCGCCATCCTTTTTTATACTGAAACATGCATAATGTTTTTCCCAATACTTCGATCTTACTAGTTCCATATTCATGGCACCGTCATGATCCGTGATAAAAAATTTCTAACATTAATCCGATCCGCAACTAGGGGACTGCTTCAGGATGCATTTACCAGTCAAATCGAATCTCAAATAATTATCATTTTATAAAATCTTGCAGAATCTGACTCTATTTACATAATCTATAAAACAATTTCAATTGATAGACAAAAATTCGCAACATATAATATAGATTTTAAATTGTGATGCCGAAAGTGGCATCTCTTTCTACTACGTTAAAAAGTTTTAAAGTTGAGGCTGGTTAGCTCAATCGGTAAACGTTGGGAATGCGCATCGAGCTACGCATCTATGATCGCCGAGTTCGAATACTGTGAGAGATGATGATTATGCGCGAGAGGTCTGCTGGACGCATTGCCAGTGCATGGTGATTCATATCAGCAATGCTTATGGCTTCTTCCACCAACCAAGTCCACGCGCAGGAAAAATGAGAAATATGTTAAGCCAAAATAATTCACTCTAATTCGGAACTCTATCTGCACGAACGGCCGATTTGCCATATGATTAAGCTGTATTCTCGGCTTTCCTCTCCAACAGGGTAAAAATTGAAATCCTATTCTATTTGTATAAAATGTGTTGTCCTACTTGATGGTATTGGTATAATACTTAAGAGTATTATGATTTACAATTTTATCATTTCTTAGGATGGCCATACTATTATATCTGCGTGGGACGATGGGAAAATCAGAGCTTTCACTCCTGAGACAGGAAAATTGAAGTGAGTAAATTCATTGTACATAGGCAATGACTAGGGGTGGCCAATATCTTTTGGTTTTAGAATCAAACCAAATAATTTTTCCGAAGTCATATAATAAACAAACTATGGTAAGGAATACATCTTTTTATATGCTTATTATTTGAGTGTAACTTTACAACTATATTTGAAAAAATTCAAAATTATAATTCTGTTGCTTTCGAATAGTTGCAGAAGTCGAATCGAATAATTCATGATTCAAATATTCTGAATCAAATCAAATATTTTGGACAGCCCTAGCAATGACTTTCCATTTTCCTCGATAAGTTGTATCGATAATAGGGAGCACCTTTTGTTTTATTGCCTGCAGTCAACGATATTACTTTCATCTTTTTTATAGGAATAATTAAAATATAACAAGAGGAAAAGCACCTTTTATTTTGAATAAAAATCTACCTTTTTAATTTTTTTAAACCTATCGCTAACAAAAGCTTCTTTTTAATATTTCTTCTATCATCATTATTCAGATATGTCATCAACAATGCTCATAACTTGGGAGTGACTGCAATCGCTGCGACATCCGATTGTAGACGTATCATATCTGGTGGTGGAGAGGGACAGGTTGGTGTTGTGCTGATTTTTTCACTTTTTATGCAACAAAGAATAGTAGTGATACTTTGGGCTGAGTTGAAAAAGCATTTGGGCTTTTTTTAAAATTGAAGTAATAAATGACATTTTAAACTGATCTGTTTTAATTGAATACTATTTGGTTGCAAAAACAGTACACAAAATTTAAAAATAAACCTCCACGCAAAATTTTCGAATGGATGTAAAATTTGGATAAACTATTCTTGTCAAGCTAATATCATCAGAGAAAGAGCAAAAAATAAAATACATTTTATGAATATATTCATCACCCCCTTCTCTTGTCTTGATTGTAAGTGGTTAATTGAAGTTGGTTTCTTTCAGGCACTGATTCCGACCTCACCCGAAGAAAATTGCAATTGGGGGAAGGTTAAATATTTTTCAAAAAAATAAAATTTTCTTTACTGTTGTTATTTTCAGGTTCGAGTCTGGGAAATACATGATGTTAGTACAACTGTACTCAAAGGAGCTATGAAAGAACACAAATCTTCTATTACAAGTATCAAGGTATAATTTCATAGATAAATCTCAAACAAAAATATTACTTTTGTCAAGCAGGAGCCATAGATGAACCGGTGCGATTCATCAGTGACTCATACTTGAAAAATAGGTTTAGGAATAAAATTTTATGATTGGGATAGGATGTAATTTCTTTCCAATATGCATTTTGTAAGCTTTATTTAGGTTAGTTTAACTTCTTTAGTCTAGATCAATGTATAGCTGCAGAAGAAAAAAGTTATTGATTGAATATGCCTATTTTGTCTGCTTCTGCAGTTATTCTCCTTTTTGTCTGAAAAAGTGTGATTCGGTCCCTATTTGGATGTTTAGAAATAAGATTGCAGTTGCTAGTACTACATTTTTACGTAGTCTTTTGCCATAGAAGTAGTTGTTAGTTGGTTCCTTCTAGACTCTGCCTCTGGTTTTGCACAGAATATAATTTTTACAATAAATTTTAGTCCGGTAAAACCGGTTTATAGTTGAAATCAGAAGAATGTTGATCAAGCAATTTTAGTTAATAATGGGACATGTCGCCAAGGGATGTTTTGTCTGTGGTTTGTGTCGAGTTTGGTTGTAATTGCAGTAGGCCTCACATAATTTTGTCAGATTTCCGTAAATATTACCACTTCTGGTTCCTGCAAATTTTTGCACGATATGTCCTTAGACGATATGTATTTGTAGAGATATTCAAAGGCTCTATTACTCAATATAAGGGACCACAATTGCCTATCTTTGAAAACAGTTAAGTTAACATAATAATATAAATATAATATCAATGCGACGCGACGCACATCAACGCAACACATTGACGATTGGAATACTATACATCAAAGCTGTTTCAAAAAACTGCCTATATGGCTTACCTAATTACGTGAGTGTGCTGCATTACATAATTCTGCCACCGTTGCGTAATTCCGTTATAACGTAAAGTCAGCCCAACTCTAGGCTTATGCTTAACAAAATATATTTTATGATTAGGTTTACCATTTGGCATGCACACAATACATTTTTTATTGCCATTAAAACTCCAATCATAAACCATTTTTTTTTTAAATTTTAAGATTCAAAGAAACAATAACGTCTGTGTCACTGCATCAACAGATGGTACTTGTATTGTCTGGGATTTGAATAGATATGTTCGTAATCAGATGGTCATGTCAAACACACTATTCAAATGTGTTTGCTACCATCCTAAAGAATTCCAGGTGAGGCTACGATAGAAATGAAATAAATTTTTAGACAATTTTATGTCATTGGTGGATCGTTCAAAACTCATAATATTTGTCCGAATATTTTCTGATTTTGAATCATCAAAGCTTAATCAGTAAAAGCATTACGTATATGTCGACTCATCTCTAATAATCCTGTGTGATATGATTATATGTGAGAGGATGGCTGGACAGTGGACGCCTCTTCAGCTCATGGTGGTTAACTTAACCTCGGGTTACTGCTTCCTCCACTAACCATGTCCAGATAAAATCTGTACACAGTTAAGCTAAAACCTGACCCGTAACTTGGTGTCCAGTGTCTGCACAAGAGGTCGTGGTTCGCATACGGTTAGGCTGTATTCCCAGTTTTCCTCTCCTGATTGATAAAAATGATATCCTATTCTATGCTAAATTTTTTTCTGGAATTTAGATAATAACATCTGGCACAGATCGTAAAGTTGCTTACTGGGAGACATATGACGGATCACAAATACGAGAAGTAGATGGCTCCATGTCTGGAAGTATCAATGGAATGGATGTTTCTCCTGATGGTGAAACCATGGTCACTGGTGGGGACGACAAGATTGTTAAGGTTTGCATCTTTTGAAAATTAGTGTTATTCAGTGGTTTCTAAAAATGGAAACTACTGGTTAGTTATGTACTGTTCGTTTTTACTTGTGCAATGGTCTAAATGTGCTGGAACGGTGAGACCTTTGAATATTTAAAATATAACGTCAGAGGGTATTTCTAATCAGTATTTTATAACAAATGGCTATGTCTGATTGTGAATAAATATAACCTGAGAATTGCTTTGTCAATATCACTACTCAGTGGGGCAGGGCCAAGTCTACAACAATATTCTGCAGTTGACTTGCATGGGATATAGCATCCGACAAACCTTATTTGTATCCCTCAAAAATAATCACACATTTGAATTCTACTATTTAAAACATAGCCATGTCCACAAACAATTACACGAAACAAAACTCTTTTCAATTAATACACTGTTGGAGTATCTTTCAGTATGAATGTACAAGTTGCACTATACTTTAGAGATCCTCAAGACTTTATTTTCAACCTTAACAATATATCATTATTATTTCTAGGTTTGGGACTATAATGGTGCAGATGTGAAGTTTGTCGGCATAGGACATAGTGAAATTATGAAACTAAAAATATGTCCAAACGAAAGGTATATCGTCACAGCAAACCATGATGGTTCAATCCTTTTGTGGAGATATCCATGCCATTAACTGAAATATATTGTTATTTAAAAGTTTGATTTTTTTCTGTGCATCATAAAATCTAATATTTACCCCGTTAACCAAATTATAACTGCACTTGGCCTCATTTTTTCCTAAAAATCATCGGCAAATGATTGGATACTTCCATATCCATTAGATTGCAAATAATGTTTTGAATCTTTTAGAATCAGTTTGTATTATATTGGTTTCATGATGCACCAACCCATTCCGAAATTATACTTTGTCAAGCATGAGCCTCTGATAGACCGTGTCTTATCAACATGATCCAACAGAGACTCATACTTAACAAAACATGTTGTAGCATACTTTCCGGATTGGGTTTATCTGTTTATAAGCTACTGTGTATTCACTGTAAATACAATGTTTCACTGATTTTTTGTAAAAAAATATAGCAATGTTCCACAAATTGTACATTTCAATGGCTGTGCAAGCAATTCTCGAAATGATTTTCTAGTTGAAAGAGGGCAACAGGTAGTATATTCAAGAATTCAACCCTCAACGCAACCAACCTAGGAGTGGATGATTAATATTTTTTTCATTGAGACAGATGCTTTACAATAAAATTTGGGATTGAATCACTTTTACTAGGGAATGGTAGGAATGTGATTTCATTTTGTTTCTGCGAAAGATGAGAGCCGGGAATACAACTTAAGGTCGTACTACAGGTTTGTGCAGGTTGTGTTTTATTTTACCCTTGCGTTTTACGCAAGTGCAATGCTCTGCATGCATTTACTTACGTTTTCCAACGAAACAGAATAATTGCTATGCAAGCTAATGAAGAGTGCCTGTTGTGTGCGTTTGTAGGCATATGAGCACGATTAAAGCAATGCAGACTTTTTTTCATTGCCGTTTTTATTTACCCGAAATGCATAGGCAAAACAACTTTACGTGTATTGCAACCTTCAATCATATGGTGAACCACGACCCCTTGGCGTACACCAGTCCCTAATCAGATTAGGGCTTTTGGTTCAACATATTTTCCAAGATGATTTGGTCCTATAACCAAACACTAGCGTATACAAAGTCTAGCGAGAGTAGTTCTAGGAAAAATTCAAATATTAGGTAAAACTGGCGGGTGTAAACAGTATGTGAACGATTCAGTCATATTTATCTCCTTTTAAAGGAAACGTCAGCTTATATTAGAATATTTTCAAGGCGCCTAGAATGGTTTTAAAAAATCCTTATGTTTACCTGTCTGAGACATCAGCTAAACGACTCTAAAATTATTAAATCACCAACCGGAGGTCCAGACAATCCTAACACTAAGGAATCTTGAGACAGGGACTTCTCCAGAACAGTTAGAATTCCTTGCCTTCAATGAACTCCCTAAATCTAAGAATGCACAAAACAAAACGTTTATTTACTCAATTAAAACCAGTTGTTAGAGCAAGGTAGCAAAAAACTTAGAAGCTACTAGTTCCCAACATCATGGAGTGGTATCCACTTCAGAAATCACAGCTTATAAGAACTACAATGTTAATTAGGCATCTTATAAGCAGTTATACACTCCGCTGTGACCTGAAGAACATCACCCACCTGAGTCCACACAGATATTTACTTTCATTTGTATATTGGCAAAAACAACAAAAGATGACAACATAAACCATTTACTCTCCATAACAAATAAAAATATTAAATTTCAATAAACTTAATTAACATGAAATAAGAAAACATACAAAAGTATTCTCAATCATTTTGCAAACTCTGTCTACTTTCGTTACTTGAATAGTCCAAAACATTTCATTTATATTTATCTTGCTTTAACATAAAGGAATAGAGGCGTGTGTCCCAATCAGAATATTCCCATGATCATTTGTTTTAATATTTGCCGATTTACATTAAAATTTGGCATATATCGCGATAGCTTTTGAAATTGAATTCACATTTGTTTTGGCAGATAGAAATAATCTTGCTATATGCTTAACTTTACATTATATAATTTGGCATATATCGCGAAACATAGAACCATATTTGAAATTATTTATAAGTATTGAAACTATTATATATAAAAATAAATTTCAATGCTATTTCAACTACTCAAGCATCCCTAAATGGAAATATGAATATCCTTTCAAACACAAAACAAAATTTCACAGTAATAAAACTTTTGAAAACATCAAAAAAGTAGTTCATTCATCCATCATAAACATAAAAAAACACAAACTAATCGCAATTAACTCTGTCAAACGTGAATTCCTAACTTTCATTCCCAGATAGCCTATTGAAGGCTGACAAGACATGATCAAAAAAAAAATATTTATATTTTAGATGGAGAACACACACATCAAATTTTGTAAAAATGCTAATTCATTGTATAAATACAAAGCGCTCAAAAGACTCACTAAACAACGGGGTTTCCACAGGCCAGAAAAACACTATTATACTATGCTGCTAAGACACCTGCAGCAAATTTATCGAAATGGATCGAGGCACAGGTGATAACTCGATATAGAAACAAGAGCAATATATAGAAACACCTCTTAGAGCAATAATTACTGGCAAGATATTCTTTTCCTGTTCGGCTTACCCAAGATATTCGAGCGGAACTCGCCGGGGCTCGAACCCGAGATCTTCAACCTGCGATGCCAACATGTTTAACCACTAGGCCATCGCACCTCACAAATAATAGGCAACTTCTTTCACAAGATACTCAACTACTGGCCAAGCAACTTGACGTTGGTATTTGAATGAGAGGTTGTGATTAACCAAATTCTCATTGCATATTATAACTTTCAAAATAAGAATGCAATTTATGCCTAGGAGATGAAGACTGCATGTTTGGTCAGGTTTCGCTATATGCTGAAGTCATATGCTCTGCATTCCACTCTCGCAAGATAGATATGATATCTTGTATGATTAACGCATTAAATAATTTAAGACAAGCTCGGCAGTACATTAAAACAGTGGACTCGGACTTGAAAACATCATAACTTCATGGTGCCATCAAATATTTTTCGTACGGTTGCAGAGAATTTTCACTAACGCAATCTGAAAAACAGAAAAATCTTTAATTTAAAATAATGGTAATAAACGGTTTGAATCAACACCTTTCGACAAAAACAAAAAAGGGTAGAACATTTCTGAATAAATATTAACTAGAGAAAAATCTATCAAATCAACAAATAAACTTACCCAACACCCAGGTCTCATTAACCAGAGGAATATCAGGGATGACTCTGCCTGGATTCCCAACACAAATAGAAGCACGCCGTGCACTTCCTACAATGCTTCCCCCACATGTTGATATCAATTCTCGCAAATCTTCCTGAAATGAAATTAAGTCATATAGACCTGTATCTTTGGGATATTGAGGCAACAACACCCGGAAAAAAGTCACTGTTTTCCTTCCCATTTTCTTTTGATAAAAAATACCACTTATAGATTCCAATAGATGCTGGATTGGGAAGGTTCTAATACGCACTTCTGTGATTCAATATGTTTCGAAAAAGGCTTTTGAGCTAAATTTCATCAGACATAATAAAATTTTGCACAAATTTCGAAATTTCTGGCAAATATATTCCCTATTTCCTTTACTATTCAGAACATATTTAGACTCGAGAATCAATTAAAAAAGCATATGAATCCGATAGTGACAGCCCCATTTTAGATGAATTGAAATCATCAACATAGATACAACAAAAAATTATTAAAAATTCAAAAAGTTAAACTAGAACTTCAACCCAGGGGAGGGACCACTGAAAAAATGCTATATCGTGCCAATAGACAGAAGGATTTTTGAAGGCTAAATACTGCATTATTGCGTAATTTTGAAAAGAGCCACAACTCGTATATATACCTGTGAAGGCTTAGTATCATCAGCGATATAAATATATCCATCATATTTAGTAAAAATATTATTTTCCCACAAGGAGTTTCTTGATCTGCATTTCCTATTCCTCTGAGCAGCAGGAAATATTGTCGTTATTTCATAGGATTCTTCGTCTAACCAGAAACCAGCTGATATGGAGTCTGTAACCTAAGACATGAGCAGATGTGAAATTCAAAAATAAAAAAAGTTGAATGAAACATTTTTACGCTCGCAATTCAATATTAGGATTTCGTTTCGCTTTTGGATATGAATCAACTCATTGAATTTGGATACTTTACATTTTAATCAATGTTTAAAGCAAAAGATTTCATAGTTTGTTACTATTTTTGCGTTTTCAATAAAATTGAATTCATGAAATTTTCTAATTTTGAACGATCTAAAATCTGATTCGATTCGAAAATTAATGTATTCAGAGGTTAGAGACATGCAGAAAAGAGATATTGCAAGTTACATCGAATTCACAAATGTCTCATCTTAGCAGTTTCGAAATCATCTGCACATCTATGTAATACCAGTGACGACTTCTCATGCCAACCATGTCCATTCACAGGGAAAAAAAAAAGTTAAAGGCAAAACCTTGATCCCAACTTTTAACCAATATCTGCTTACAAGGTCGTGGTGCACCGTAGGGCTGAGCCATATTCTTGGCTTTTCCTCTCCAGCAGGATAAAAATGAAAGTGGCAATCCTAGCAGACCACAAACATTTAATCATTGCCAATCGGGTTAATATTTCTGCCTACCCAGTTTTTTGATAACAACCATACACCTCTCGCAATTGCTCTTAACACATTCATTGTTCTTCGAGGAGCTCCACACACAACATGAGTTGTCTGATCACGTACTGTTGATGTGATACGGAAACCAGGTAATGTTCTGACTGCTTTATGAATGTCAAATCTCTCGCTAAACATTGAAAAAAATTACATGATGAAAGAAATGAAACTTATTGTTCTGTATTACTGATCAATAATATAACAAAAATGTAGAAAAACTGACAAAAGTTCTGTTTTAATGTAATTTTTCTGTTGGGTTAGATCAGGAGTTTATAAAAGATCAAATAGCTTAGTACAAGAAAGTTTTGCTTTTTTTCCTATTAAAATAGAAAAACCAGAAGTCTGGGTTAGTGCACAGCATTTTTCCAAAAATGCTTATTTATACATAATGAAACTATGCCAACATTGAAGCTTCATGCCTCCTCTCCAGAGTGTCTGTGACACAATCCAAAAAACACGAACATAAAAGTACTCATCGCATTCATCCATAATTATGAGAATTACCCAGAGTGAAAATTTGTCAAAACTATGACTGATTTCTTTTTGTTCAATTTTTTCGTTGATGTCAAACTCAATCGTGTTGAACTTCTTTGCATAGATGTTGTGAAATCCATTGTACTCCTACGCTTTTTCAGGCTCTCACAAACTAAAAAAGACATTCAAGATATCAATTTAAACTGTATAGTGACCATGATTTCATTTCGTAATGTGACTCACAGTGTTCTCAGACACAGAAAAAGCTCCTATCCGGTTAGGGGTTGGAATTTGTCAGGTATGAGCAATAATTGGCACCAGACGGACAGAATGCCAGATACTATGCCACTCAAGATACACGAAAAAAATGGCCGGAAAGAGAGATAAATTAGGCAAAATTTCATATTATCTTTATAACCTGAGAAATAAAATGCCACTTTTTGGTTGTCTAGTTGTAAACAAACAGTATAAAGAGGAAATAGCAGTGTTGATGGATTTGAAGCTCTTTTGTCCGTCTAAAGAAAATGAAATGAACATTCCAGACACCTGATTAAAATCAATATTCTGCCATCCTGATTGGTACCATATGTAACTTATTCGACATATAGTTGCTCACTGGTTTTAAATTTGCTCAGAGTGATTTTTAATTAATAAAAACAACACACGCTAAATATATTTTCAAGTTCATGACTAAATCATGTAATATGAATTCACTTTTTATTGCGCCACCAAGAAAAATAGTGTAAGTGTTAAATTTTTTAATACATACTAGCCCTTGCTGCTTGAGAGCAGAACAGTGATTTATCAGGTTGTGTTTTAGATATCTTATTTTTTACTTCACTTGATCTTGATGTTGAATTGTGAGATGATTCTAGCGAAAGAATAAATTTGATTAAGTTTATCCAAAGAAAATAATCATGAAAGGAGTATAACTGACAATATATTTCACAGGCATATTTAATTTGAAGTATGCTGCTTAGGTGTAGTTGTGACCAATAAAAGCAACATAGCTGCAACAACCCTTCAGTTGCTGGCAGCAAGAAAAAACTACGGTAAATGATTTCTTGAAAAAGATGAAAACGGATTTCAAAAAGACCTAGCCGCAGAATTCAGGATATCTCATATTGTTAATGACATGTACGGTACCCAAGTGGTATTCAACATGGTGAAACGACATGACCTTGTATTCTTTCATGCTCATTCTTCAAAATTCATGACATTTGCTATCACAAATGTTACTATTAAAAATTTTCTTTATCCGCTTTACGAGTACCCTATTTATCATTCTTCTATCTATGTGTAAGAGCGAATAAATACTCTCTAAGCAAGGATGCAATTGGTTCTATAGATCCTGGTTTTTCTACTCGAATATATAAATTAGGGGATAAATCGAATGAAACGTTACAGAAATGATGTGCGAACAGGGACTCTCTAACCTCTCATCAATTGAGCTTTAACCTGAGATAACAACTTGGTAAGCCCTGTGTCACCATGTCAAACCGATAGTATCGGTACGATACTAAATGAATGAAAATAGTTCAAAATAGCACATTCGAATAATCAAATATGTAACTAACCTGAAACCCTTCTTCGTCTTTTCCTCGAAGGTTCAACTTGATCTGCAATTAATTCAACAATAAATTAAATAAAATGAATCAACATATTCAAAAAACTGTAGTATCAACATCAGAATAAAAAAATTGATAGACAGTGAAAATTTTACATGATAATAGGCACCATTTCGGACATAGCATTCAATGTAATATATTTTAATAATACATTTTATTCTTGGCCTGATATTACATCACGCCTCATATGTTAATCAATTTACTGCCTGTCCCGGCAATAGTAAAAACTTCTGCTACTAATCTGTTGAGCAGTTCAATAAAACAACATAATAAGCTATATTGCTCATGTAATCCTGATCTGTAAATTAAGATCAACTTTAATGATAAACTCAACGGGGATTAAATGATCGAAAATGACTCACCAACACAATTTGAATTCCTTTTCTCTCTCATTTTTATTCTGTCATACAAAGATAATTCATTTACAGACGGCATAGCATTCGTACTATCGAGTGAGTAATGATGTTTGTCATCTGTTTCAGCACTGTTTGGTCCGACATCATCACTATCATCAAAATCTGTGCTTTGTGAATTATATTTAGCTCGATCTACAGCTGAATTTCTGAAAATGTTGGAACAAAGTGAAACTTAGTCAGGCACATTATTGTATTTCGAAGTCGCGTTTGGCCTAAGGATGTTAGTATCCAAATAGTCTGGTTTTCTAGAATTCTGATGAGAAGTAATTTATTTTTAAAAATTTCATTTACATGATTTTATGGGGAATCTTGATATATACTACATTTTTTATAAAAAAAAATGACCTTGCTGCAAAATATGGTCAAATATCTCCATTTTATATAGATTGGGCGCGGTGGCTTAGGGTTGGCGTCGCAGGTTGAAGATTTTAGGTTTTCGAGTCCAGGCAAGTCCGGCTTATTGATCCACGCTCACCCCTCAACCCAGGGTGAATAACTTGGGTAGGCTAAGCCGAAAGAGAAAAGATCATATCCTTCCAGCAATTTCAACCCTTTCAGTCTATAAGTGGCCGCAGGTACATGGTCTTGTTCAGGTTGACCCACTTCATAAAGTGGCTTTAAAAAAATAAAAAATATTAATATGACACAAAATTAGACATAAAATATATTCATCAGAGAGTTCCAGAAATTACTCAAAACAACTAGCAGTTACTTTCCTAAAAAAAAAGAAAACATCCAAAAAAAGGCTAAATTGTGATAAAGTAAAGTGAGTGGTATCTGAAATGGACAATGGTAAACCATCTACCACATGCATAATAAAATAGGAGAACTGACTTAGAAGTCATTGAGCATTCTGAAGGTGTACTGGATTGAATTTTGTCAAAAAATCTCCCAGATGCTGTCACAGTTTTGTAAGCTGAAAATCCTAGTTGTGGAAGTAACATCGATGTTCGACTTCTGCTAACTAAAATAAAAAGCATTGCAATGAATAATTGTACATAAACAACCGGGTTTGTTTTAGAAAACATTTACCTTAGCTGACCACCTCGATATACTGCCAAACACATTGTGGGGTGACAGAATTCAGTTTTACTTCTGATGCCAAAACATTCATGTCATTTACTTCGGGCGACAAAAAGCTTCAAATCCATCAACACTGCTATTTCTTAGCAGATTGATGATTTTGTACCTCTTTCTACATTTTGGTTTCTGCCAGACAGTTCATAAAATAAAAAGTATTTTAATCTTCTATTTCCAGTGAGATATCATGGAAAATTGTCCAATTACTTAATTTCCTTCAGAGAGATTTTTTTTTTCATTCGTCTGCGTAATAGAGAGAGACTTATGAATCAAGAACTTGGAACGGCATTTTAAGAGCCGAATTTAACAAGAGATTTTAACATGACATGTCACGCCTTTCATTGGTTCAAGTCCTTAAAACCTTGAACGCAGTTATTGCATAGCAATGTTTCGTTTTTAATGCCAGTCATTTTCTTTGGGTGTGTGAGTAACGAAGTAGCTACAACTTTGCCAATCTTCTCAATTCCCTCTCAAAAGACAATTAAATTCATAGAGTTGTGTACCGCAAATTCATTTTTCTGTGTCTGATCTTAAAAGGAGTTCGATTAACATTGAAAAAACTGTTCGGGAGCTTATAAACTACTTTAATTAAAGCATTCAAATAAATAACAAACACAACCAACCTCTAGTGGAATGATTACTCAATTTTGATCTTAACGTTGACTCCTAGAAACAATGAGAGAAAAAATTTAGATGACAATAAAACAAAAATAAAGACATTGGTGGTATAGAGAATTTGTTTTACCATAGTTGCAATACCTCAGCTCACAAAGCTTAGGCAAGTCCTGTAAATAATATAGTGCTCTGTGATAACAACAAACCCTCAATAGGAAACCCAGGAAATACACCAAGTAATGATTTGATAATGCTAAAAAATGTTTCGACCGACTGGATTCTTGTGCGGTGGACAGAAAAAGATAGATTAGAAACACAGCTGCTGTCAGAGTGACAGAATCTTGTTTTCCTTCAACCGTCTGAGACGTTCAAACCACGTTATTCGAATGGACAAAAAACCTTGAAAACCATCAGCACTGCTATTACGTAGCAGTGTTGGTGATTTTAAAGTTTTTGTACGATTTAGTTGCTACAAGAGGCTAAAAGAAACAATTTTTTTCATCTAGCAAGATATATATAATTTGCAAGGATTTCTTCTGATGGAACTCATTTTCTTCAGGTGTCTTGAATGGCAAATTAGCTGACATTCTGCCAGTTTGACTCTTTCTCGTATTATTGTACTCCCAGAGTAAATTTTACGAAATATAATTTATTATATTAATCGTGAATATGAATAAAAAATTTAATTCATGAAAAGCAAAATTCAAGCAATTCCTAACTACTTTAATATATCTTTGACTCACGCAAATATGATAATATCCCATCAGGAAACTTCGTAAAAACATCATCTGTTAGTTAAGTATTAGTCACTGATGGGCCGTGGCGATGAGGATGGCCAAAACGAATATCCTTTGGATTCATAATCGAATTAAATAATTTTCCTAATCGAATCAAAGTCATATAATAACCAAACCACGTTTATAAATTAAACAAACAAATCCATTCTTTTATAAGGTCATAATTTATGTGGAAATTCACATTTATTTATGAAAAAGATTCAAAATTATCATTCTGTTGATTTCGAATTGTTTCTGAAATCGAATAACATTTCTGATGAGGAAGAGACTTACCTGGGGGCTGAGGAGAATAGAAACTGGTTCGAGACATTCAGGATCTTCTAATAATTTTCTTTTCTTTCGCCTAGATGTGACTGGAAAAAATAACATTCTGAATAAGCTAAAGATTTTTGTTTCAGTGACGTATATTTTTCATTCCAAACAAGCTGCACTTTATCATGGAGGTTCAGTTATGTTTGGGATGTTTTCCACTCGAAGTACAGTTACTGAGACTACATTTTAAAGGTCTTCGCCATATATGGGACCTTTCCATGGGTCCTTATTAGGGGCTGACCTGGCTTTGTATAGAGGAAATAACAAAAAAGAATTATATGTAAAAAATTATCTAAATCTCAGCTTAAATATAATAAAAAATCTGACGAATATACTCACCGAAAGGCTTTGTGATAATTTTTTGTTCTGTCGGTGTGCAATCTTTATCTTTACTTTCTTTGCTTGTTAGCTTTGATGAAACATTTGTCCGAAAGGATTCTTCTTGAATTGATTCAATAGATTCACCACTAACATGCAAGTTAAGTTCAGCAGATTCTTGTGACATTGCTCTGAAAAATGATAGTAAACAATATCACATTAGGTATATAGTACAGGGGCTTAAATCTTTACTACCTTGAACTTATGATACAAAGCTAGTTTCCAAATTCTAAAAATATTTAAAATCTAACAAGTAGCCTGGAAATAAGCAGGTTGGAGTCAAACTGAGAGTACAACATATACGGTATGTCACTTTTAACCCCTACATTATATATGATACTTACATTTTAATTTCTTCATTTCTTGTGATACTAATCTCAGCTAAGGTTCTTTCGTTTGAAAGTTCTACAAAATTGAAAAAAAATTTGTTTCGAAAATACAGTTCACTTGGCAGTGAAAGATCACAAAGAATCAGCAATTCGTACTCATACGCAAGTGGACAGAACTAACACGGTTGAGTTCTGTGTAGGATTTTTTGTTTAATGTATATTTATTAGATTTACATTTCGCTTTTTTTTTTTGTATCAGCAGCTTAGTTTCTAACCTCTCCTGCATTCAACCTTGCTTACAGTGAGATGAACTTCAGGAAAAAAATTAGATTAGTAAGAATTGGCAAGACAAAAAATTACATCAACAACAATTAGTGTACAGAGAGCTACATACATGCAGGAATGAAGTAAGAAAGAAGAATTTCATCCCTAAAAGATTTATTGACACTTTCAAAGCTGTTAAGGTCAACGCAATGTCGAAAAACAACGGGTGGGTAATGAAGTTCAAGTAAAAAAACCTGTTGTTTAAAACTGTTTGTGACACTGTGGAACCTGGATGTGAAATGGCAGACAAACGCACCTGTTGGTTATGCAAGTGAAAAATATTAAATAGCCAACCAACCAACTATCTGAAACTATGATAAGCCATATTCTATTTATAAAATGGCATGAACAATGCATCATCTTCAAAGAATACAATTAAACCATCTATGTTACCTCTATTATCTTGTGATAACGTTTTGACCTGTTCAATACCATAAAAGTGAGATTTGACTGGTGATGATTCCACACTGATATTCATATGCTGGGTTTCTGGTATTTCATTGATACCTGTGAATAGAACATGATGATTCATTCATTATAGATGATCAAGCTGAATTTGAGATGAACAGATATTCGAAACGGAACTGCACTGCTATAGTATAGGACAGTGGTATGCACCTTAAGTAAGGGTTGAAAATATTTTATATAAATGTTTGTTCTCTATCAGTTGCCTCTTATGACATGAAGGGAACATTCTAATGCTAAAGCATGCACCTACAAAAGCTCAGCTGGGAGTGGGGTGTGCAAAATGAATTATCCCCAGCAAATTACTTGCTCTACTATATTTTAAACCACAATTGATAACCAAAAGCACTATAAGCTACCAGAAAGATAACATACATTTAATTATCTGATAAAGGATTATTATGAAATATTCTGCGGTCTTCGAGAAGATCTACTCTCATGAAAACTTTAATTTTTAACAAGAGTGTTAGTAGCAAAACAGTTAAATTAAGCCAGTCTGATTCACAGTAAAACATGGAGAAAGTAAACCAACTAACCCCCAGGCAGAGCAGGATGGAAAATTTTTCCTAAATCTTGATCTGGAGTGTCAGGAGCTTGTAACTGTTGCGTCTCCGGGATTTCATCTGGTTAAAAAAATATAACATTCTGTCATGTTAGTGCGAAAGTGCATCAGTTTCGTGTAGAAAAAAAATTAAATCAGCAAAAAAATAAATTGAATTTGTTAAATCAAAAAATTTCAAATAAAAAAAAGAATACTTTTTGAAAATTGAAACAGATATCAGTATTAGGTCTCATAAATAATGGAAGATTAGACAACATGATAATAATAATATCAGTGGCGTTACAAAATATTTATCAACAAAAAATTATGATTTGTATAAATACCACATGAACCATTGAACTTGGGAGGTGAAATTCCAGATTCCCTCCAAGATCTTTTGACAAAGCATTGAGTATCAGCTATCGGACTGAATTTCTCTCGTTCTGGTTCAGGAGTGTTTGGGTGGATTATTGAGAATGCAGACTCTGTGAAAAATTAAATGAAATTTGATATATTAAATTACAAGCCAGAATCACGACAGCATGAACATATAAATACGTGAATACATTATTAATCCTATCAATGTGATATGAGATATCAAAACAATTCCCAGCCCTTCTTTTTGCCAAATAGAATATGGATAAGAACGATCGAAAGCAGCAAGTTTGGTATTATTAAAATTTTCAATCAATCTAAGTATGTAAGGGTTTTAAAATTAGTGCCCAAAAGTATCTTAAGAAACTAGAAATAAACAAAGATGGTGAGAACATCACTTATTGCGGTTCAGTCCTGTCTGTAATGCTTTCAACTAAATAAGTTACTGGTACTACATTTTGTTGTAGCTCTGTTATTTGAGTGGTCTGCAGTTGGTTTTTTCTAGGTGCTAATTATAGGCCATGCTTAGAGTGATTTGAATAAAAAAATGAGTAGCGAACAACCAAGCGAGTGACAAAAACTTGATTCTTTTTCAATTCAAGTTTTTTTTTTACACAAAAGCTTCTTACTTTTAGGTTTGTGAGGAGATTTCATATCAGGAACATTTTCTTTCTCACTATTGTCTTTGTCATCCTCGTAATCGGAAGAAGGAGGGGAAAATATATGCTTTCCTTCCTTCATTCTTTGCATCATACGCTGCATACTATCAGATACTGGAGTCTCATATACGATGGACGGATTTAAGTAACGATATGGCTAAAAAAAACTTTGGTTGAAATTCTTATTCTCAAACGCCCTTTTAAGTATATCCTTCCTCTGATTAGTCAATGTGCCTAACCCATATACGGTGGCAGAAACAAGGAAGCTCAAATAAAACCACTACATTTTTAGAGTACGTTTGGTTACTATCAGAGACTAAAAAGGGGGCAAGTAAATATTCTAGCTCTAGATATGTTAGGAAATGTTGTCGTTTGTTGAATTTTCCTCCAATAAAATCCAATTTTTCGGGCGTTGAAAAAGCAGTGTAGTGGGCATTTTGCCAGTCTGCACCCTTTGGACAAATTAGCTATAAAAACAGTCTCAGAGATGCAATAAGCGTTTTCAAATGGACAAGATTTTAATAATGTATCGTAATAAAATATCGGGTTCGTGGTTTGCTATATGGTTAAGTTGTATTCACGGCTTTCCTCTGCCACAGGTTAAAAATGAAATCCTATCCTATCTTATTTGCAGAACATCCTATATCATAGAAAGAGAATAAACAACTAGACAAGAATATTTGCATTTTAAACATTGTTCCGTTCGTTACAACATTGTCTCACATCGGTTGAAAACAAATAGTATGGAAAAGAACTCTTGTTTGATTTATGTGAATTCCCCTTCAGAAAATCAAAAACACCAAGGTATCAGGATAATAATAAAATCCTTTAAACAAAGCACACTATATACAGTTATCTTCTAAATAAGTAAAATAAAAAAATGGATTAAATTCGAAAATACCTGGGTGTGATGAGAAGTATTTAACATCTCCTGATTCACACTGTAATGCAATTTCAGCAATGCCAGAAAAGGTTCTAGTAACACAGAACTTTTTTTTAATTTTTTCAATAAACTGAACCAACTTACAGATGGAGGGTGATAAGGTGTATCCGCTGCTAATATTCCAAACTTTCTAATTATTGCAGGGTTGGAAGGAGTACTGCCGTCTGTAAAGGAGTTCGAATCATTATTAATCATTATAAATATCACTAGAGTAGTATCTTTTTTAGTGAAAACCACAAAACGACATACTGCATGTTTAGTTGATGAATTAAAAAAGCCTATTAAATATCAGAACAGCGGTTCTAAACCCTTCTGAGCATGTGGTTCTGAACTAAGCTCCGGGATTAAATACCGCACACATGCAACGCATATCCAAGTGAAAAACAAAAAAGTGTGTCATTGATTCATATTTCAGAAGTAATTGATGCCAGATGAAAAAAGTGACTGTGCACCTTTCGGAGTATTGTTAGCACTTTGGCTGTTGGTGACGAGGGGAGATTGGAACATAATTCTGGCATGTTTCTTTTCATATCTTGCTTTCCTTCTTTTCAGTCTTTCCGCACTCCTGCGTATTGCTTCTTCTGGTTCTTGAGGTTGCATTTCAAAGAATCTCTAAAAATAAATTGGAAATAGAACTAAATTAAACAAAACATTTTTATTAGGTGTAAGCGCTTCCAAATTGCACATTTAACTAATTGAACCAACATCTCTCAAGTTCGGTTAGCTATAATGTGATGAATGAAATTATCACACCAACTATGGAAAAGCTTAATAACCGCAGCAAACATTCAGTTGAAAATGATTCGCATGCTAAATGCAAAAATTCCCTTTCGAACAATTTGTAATAGCATTAGAAAGATTTTTTCAAAAAGTAAAAACTTTATTTAAATTCCAAGAACCGCAGCATTTTGTGACATGAAACAAAACTTTACTTTCTAACCTTTGGAGGTTTATATTTTGAAACATCAAATAAAAAATCTTTTTCATCCACCCATTTCTGAAGAACTCTGCACCTAAAAAATTCAAACAATAAGATAAAATAAATAAATAAATGATACGAATTTGAAACATCATCAACATGAAAAATCCAGAGTGCCAGACTTGAAGTCAGCTAATGTATCACAGGTAGGGGTAACAAAAACCGAATGTAATCAGTATCGAAAGGAACTAATTTTGCAAATCTGATCGAATATTTGAACTGGCAGTATTATAATACATAAACAGAAGGATTTTTTCCTTTTTTTTTTTTAACTTTTTTCTACAATTTGGTTGCTAACAGATACTCCAAAAGAGACATTTTTCTCATGGCAACAGATATATCCTGATATACCTAATGTCCATTTACTAAAATTTCTTTTGATTAAACCTGTTTTCGTCAGATGTCCGAGTGGCAAAGTAGCTGACATTCTGCCACTCTGACCTAGGCGTATGCTCCATAAGTTTTTCATGCCACCAATGTACCTTTTTGTTATTTCGATATATTAGATCTGTAAATTCCAAGTCTAGAAAATGCTTACCTATCAACCCATAAACAATTTACAATTTTTATATTTCTTTTCTGAGCTTTCTGAATTACAGATTTATGTCCGTCTTTAAATACAACATGTGTGACTGGTTGTTCTTTTGTGAACTTTCGAACAACCTACAAATATGGAAATGTTTAAATTTAATTTAACATAAAAGTATCATTTGATAATATTGCACTGAAGACTGAAGAAATTACCGTAGCAAATTTTTATTTCAGTATCTGTGTAGCAAATTCCAATGAGAAAACTTTTTGTTGAGTTACTGTATTTATTAATTTTACACATTGTATTTTTAAAGAACATGTGAACTCAATAAAAGTAAAGCTATAATTAAAACATAATTTATATATATTTATAATTCAATCAAAATATGTAGACAATCACACTTGCCACTAATACCGTTACAAATAAAATATATTTCTCACAGTTGCTCCCATCCTCGTTAAAAAGTTTCTGAAAACACAAGATCGATTATCAGTTGCATCCGATGACCAAACATCAACATAAGCGACACATCCGCATAGTGTAGTTGTGTGAGGCAAATCACGGAGTTTCTTTTGGGCTGATAAAGTGAGAGGAGACCCATGTGAAGAACTGTAAATACAAAAAAATATTTATAAAAAATTCCACATTCAGATTTTCATAAAGATGAGTGCTACAGCGCTGAAAGAAGTATTCAGTTTTTTAGAAAATATTAAGAATTCTTAGCCAGGTTTACCCAAAATTGATTATCCCAATACATTCGAAAAAAAATATACATAATTGACGTACGATAGTAAAATTTAGAATGAAAGTATATGTTAGAAAAGTAGCGTAAATACCCTTAGCTTGCATGTGGATGTCGTAGATGAAAGAATTTAGTGGGTGATGAGCCATATCATTATGGTATAATCATCCATGATACATGTATGATAAGGTACATATTATCTTAACTTTAATAAGAAATGATAAACAACCTTGTACTATAACTTTTCTATCTAAGTTTAGTGACCAAAGACAAAGTTCTTGACCAAAGTATAAGCTGGAAAAAATTATCTCAATTTCTATATCTTCGCATTATGCCTTCCCCATGTATTGTATGTAAAATTCTAGTAGAAAATATGTGATTTAGGAGGGTAAATCGGTAGCTTGTAAAAATTATTCACCTTAGTAGCCTAAATTCATACAAATTCAACCAATGACTTTTTCTAGCATTCTAATTAAAAAATATAAACTTAGTTTAAAATCTAGAAAAATGTTTTTTCAACTTGGAAGCTACTGATATCAAATTGGTATGAAATGATAAGGGATAATAATTCTCTGTTCTGTATACCTGTCTGAAGTTATGCTCTGATCAGCATTTCCAATATTCAATAGTTTGTTGAAAACAGGAGTAGCATGTTTTGCAGAATCAATAAATCCAACATTTTGTTTAGTAAAAGGAGTAGATGGCTTGGTCACGCCAGGAGCAGCAGATACAACAGAGTTATTAAAGAGTTTGCATTGAGGTGATTCTCCATTTTGTATGTGACATGGTTTATCTAATCTAGTAGCCATGGCTGCAGAAGGAATCTTTTAATGTTTACAATTAAACATATATAGCAGAATAATAATGTCAAATTGGAACTAGGGAGTGCCGCTTTTACAATCAAGATTCAAATCTATTCAATCATTATTCAATAGGATATTTGGACTATCCCGATTCGAGTCGTTAAACTCTCTCGTATGCGCGACACGAAGATTTCTCACGTTTGCTATAGTGGGTTCACAAGTATGTAAGTATATATATTATTATGTGCTATTTCCCCTTCTCTTCCCGAAATGTAAATTTTATTGCATAAAATAGCAAAATAAGCCGAATAAGGAAATAGAATTTCTTTTTGACTTTCTGACGGTGTGTATATTTTAAATTCATAAGAAAAGCGTTGAATCATTGATAATTTTGCACTTGCTGTTGTCTGAAAACAAAAAAGCAAAAAGTGATTCGAGGGCAACTACCTATCAACTAAACTATTGACTTATTTCTAGTGAATTTAAAATCAGGAATTCAGTTCCATTAGCCTAGGTGTTAGAGCTGAGTGGCATAACGGTAAATATCAGTGTTGAGTTCTCCAAAATATCGTATCGTGCCAATCTTGGCAATACCGATTTGGCGTGAAACCGGTATTTCGTGACGCACCGCATAAAATATTTACAATTTGACGCAGTATCGCGTAAAGTAGCAACAAAATAAGAGGAAAGCATGCCTGGATTGCCTTTTGCAATGTAAGACATGTTTAGAAGCAGTCTTTGAATCCCTAACAGAGCGCCAATTATAGCACACTTTTTCTAAGCAGAAAATTGGCTACTAGCAATACAATTTTGAGATTACAAAATTTGAGAAATTCCGCCTAGCTCTACCAGATGTTAGAAAAATTGGATTATATTTTTCAAACGAATTTGAAGTTATCCATTACGATTGAGGAAAGAAAGCAATTGCAATAACATGTTGAAAGCAGTCTTTCCATAACAGATCGCCGATTATAGCATACAAAAGAAATTGGCTAGCAGCGAGCAAGAACGAATAGACTCGACGCATTAACTGATTGGATTGCCCTTCAAACGAAATTTACATTAGTAATGAATGAAAAAATGAACTGTTGAAGACAATACACCAAACAGTCGAAATGCTAAAAACATATCTAAAGCACAAAAACAACAAAAATGACATCAAAAATAAAACTGAAGCACTATCAGAAGAGAAGCACAATCAGCATCAGAAGATATTATAATTGCCCGAAGTAGATAATCTGTATAGTCCAGTCCAGTGTTTGAAACTAGGACAAGTTTTGTGAGAGCTCTTTGCCATTATTAAATGTTGTTAGGTCATTCCTCTGAGGCGCTTCTTTTGGACTTTGTCTGTTGGTTATTTGCGAACGTTAATGAAAAGAAATATCAGAAAAATTGTAGGAATGAAGTTTAAAAGCAAAAGATGTGACATTACTAATTCAGAATTATGTGAACTGTTGAACTTTAATATCGGTAACGTTATATACATTATAGGCTATTCCAGCACTGAGCATCACCCATTCAGCATTGACATTCTGCATTTAATGAATCATGACACCAATCTGCGAGTCGCCCACACAGTAACTTAGGTAGCATATAACTTATATAATTCAGAATTGTTTCCTATAGCCTAGCTGACCTGCTGACAAATTTAATAAACCAGCCAAGGCTATGTAACACACTTTACCTACCACATCTTACATTAATAATTTTTTTTGGTAGCGTCATCAGGACGACATGCGGTCACAATTCAGAATTTTTCTTGTTCGAGAGAACATACTTAAACATTGTGAAACTAAAACTGTAAAATGGCAACTTACTCCAAAACCTTCAGACCTCCATCCCCAGACTGTACAGCTTAATTCTGTATTGGTGTCTGCAGAGAGGCTGTGGTTCGCCGTGTTATGCTTTAACCTATGGTAAACCAGTATAATCAATTCTCGGATTTTCACTGTCCATGATCTGTGATAAAAATGAAATCCTATGCTAGGTTTCCAATTTAGCCTTTCAGCTTTCTTACAGTGCAGGGTCTATTCTAAATTATCATACAATGCCTATGGTGTTGCAGAGTGCATGAATCCTGAATCGTATTTCGCGCCATCCTTGCCTGGCTGCCTGGTATCGCCATCTAGCAGTCCAGTTTTGAGTTAAAAGCATGGGCAGTTATTTGATGCATGTGCTCTGCTTCGTCTCACTCACGTGTCACTCCCGCTCGCTGAAGAGATGTCGTAGGAGAGTTTTTGATGCTTTTTTGGACTCATCATTTCATTTTTATCGTATTTGTTCTCTAGCTTTCAGACCCAAATAATAACCACTATTTATATATGCACAATATTCATGCATGCGTAATTCTGTGTTCATTCTGTTTGCTGTGAGTACAACATATAAACTACTAATATGTGCAGTAAACGATGTTGTTTACCTAATATGTATGTTTTTCATTTTTTTCCCACTTATATTTCACTTTAATTTTCCTTGGTTTGGGTAGGCAGCAGGCTTGAGTCTTACTTTGTGTTTTAGGCCAAATAGGTCTTGTACGTACAGCCTGTCTCATTATCGTAATATGTTTCTTATTATTGTATATTGATGATATATTTATTTTGAAACGAATAAACATACATACATACAAGTCAGTATAGAAGGTCAATGCAGTCACTCACACTCGGAGTATTATAATCGCTTGACTTTTATTTTTTATAACCACTTCTTGGAGTGGGTCACCCTGACCAAGGCAATGTACATGCGGTCACTTTTATTCGGACAGGGTTAGAATTGTCGGGAGGAAATGATTTTTTCCCTGTTCGGCCTAACCTACCCAAGTTATTATACCCTGGGTTGAGTTGTGGGCATGGATGAGCTTTTTTATTTTTCTGGTAGATAGACGCGTCAACTCGAGTAGGCGTTTTCAAACTCCTTATAGAATTTGCCTGGTTATATTTTTTGTATATTTTGTGTGGTTACATGGCAAGAATTGAAATAAACTATACGTCTATGCCCATTACCTACATTTTTGATAATTTCCATCAAATCAATTTCGGGGAAGGATGGCATGTTCTGATGGTCAATAGCAAATCTTTTCTTTTGAAGACGTCAGATGGCAATATGTGGAAAACAACTTTTTATGAAAATGTGGTATAAATCCTGATTCCGCGTACTCACTATTTTTCTGATAGCTAATTCTCAATGCTTGTTCTTAACAGTTATGGTTTTTCATGATTTTAGGGAACATGTGATAGCCGTGCATGGAGTAAATTTGTCACATTCACTGTTCTTAGTTGTAGTCTATTTTTATCTCTCGATATGGAATGCTTTGCGGCATTCAACGACGTGTAATCAACGCGGTTGGTCAAGGTTGCTAATTTAGTGCCTCTCGCGCTAAATCTAGTACTAAGAACGACAAACGCGCTAGCGCTATTTTAGTGCTTTTTGTGAATTTGGCGTGAAATTCCGTGCTTCGCACCCATGAGGTTGATATTCGTTTATCAAATTTGACCAATTTTTTTTTCAGTTGTAGCGCGCGAAACTACACAATTTTTCATTTCGTTGTTTTTTTAATTTTGAGTCGCTTTACCTGCCAAGGAATGACAACATTTTTCTGTTGTAACACAGTTATTATCGATTGACTGGCTTGGCAGGTCGGCGACGGTCAGTTTGTTGTGTTTTTTGTTGACTCTATTTTTGTTTTCTGTACTAGGCGATCGTGTTTTGTTTTATATAATTTTTACTTGCTGTTAAGATGTGTGCCGCCGCTTTTTATAATGTTTTAACGTTTTTTTTTTTTATGAAGACTCAACATTTTAATACAAAAATATAGAGAAGGTGTCATTGAGTTGTCGTTAGTCTCAAAAGGCCACATTGAAAGGTGTTTAGGATGGAGAAAAGTCTTTAAATATATTTATTAAAATATTATTATAGTCGATTCGAATTCATTATAAAAGCAAATTTGCCTGGCCAAGGGCCTGTAATTCTTACTGCCGCCCGTTCGTGTCCCTGTGTCGTTATGCTTCAATGTTCTCTTCGAAACAGGTAATACGGTCATTTTGAACTGACCAAAACTTGCCCTGGAGGTTTCTTAAATAATTTAGATTGTACTTGTTTTTAATGGGCCACGAATTATAATAATGGCAATGTAATAATATGATTTAGAACATCATATATTTGCCATGATATAATTTGAAAAGGCATCGAAGCAGGAAGTCGTGGTGAGAATTTGCGTGCAGTAATATTGCTTTGAAATAGACGAAAAAAACACAATATAATATATACACAATATAATAGTACACCGTGTTGTGATGTGTGTGCGAGTGATTAACAAGTGGTAAACTTTAAATCTGTGAAACAGTAGAACTTAGGAAAGAAATTTTAATCAATTTTGGATTACGTAGACTAGACTGAACCGTTTCGATTTTTAGGTTGCACTGAAACGCTATAAACGCAATATCTTAGCAAGATATATCGTAGTTGTCCCCCGTTTTGCAATGCTTATTACATGACTTACGTATTGATTCACAGTAACAGTACGGTTTTTTTCCTTTTTTAAAAATGTCGATTTGTAGATAAATTTGTTTAAAATGACAGATATTTCTATAAAAGCATGGTTTTATTTTAGCTAAATGGCCCTGAAACTCCCAGCAAAAAATTGAATTGAATGTTGAGACTAACGAACAGAATCCACGCTCTGTTACCCTCTGAGTCCAAGATCTTACGGAACGATGCTGTGCTAGTTATCGATGTGGAATGATAGTTCTAATATTATCCATAATACAAACATTTACTTGTCAAAATATCTTTTGCTGAGCATGTTTTACTGATGGATCGCATCGATGAAAACAATTTTAGATTGTATAAACTATCCTGAACCATTTGAATTATAAGGTTGAACTGAAAGGTCCAGTGAACCCTGTGGGGTACAACCTTTTTTGCCAAATAGAAACACGGGTTTTGTTTAGGTAGGTCCAACAAGACCTTTTCTGAGTAGAATTAGTTCAATATGAGGCATAATTAGTTAATAAGCTGTAGCAGTTCCGCTGGTATAGCCCTTTACACAGTACCACCTCTGGATTTGCCGCCTGTAGAACCGTCATTCCTGCTGACCGTAATTCCGTCGGGCCACGTGATACACCCTATCAGCCCATTCACATTCGTCATAGCTCGGGGCTTGACTCTTTGTGTGTCCATAGGCCGCAGCCAATCCTTCTTCCGTGATCTCCCATTCATTTCTTCGCATTATGTGTTTTATCCGGTCTGGCTCGTACCGTATCTTTCCGCAAAGTATTTCTGATAATTCTTCCCACGGATGGCACCCACTCGGGACCTTTTGCACTCGTCATGCCGACAATGTCTCATTAATATTTGTTGAACTTTCTCATCGGGTTCTTTAGCCATCTTTGTAATAACATCTTTTTTTTTGGCTCGTCTTCCATTTTTCCAGCAGAACAAAAACTCCCATATTGTCCGTAATCACGGTAAAAGACATGCCATACAAGATCGGTTGCCACTTCTGCACCGATACGTTTAACGCCTTTAATTTATTTGTGCAGTGATCGTATGCTCGAGCCGCCGGAGTAGTCCATTTTTTACTGTAATAGGCAATAGGGTATACGTGGCGGAAGGGAGCATCTTCCCCTTCGGTTTGAAACATTACCGCACCAAAACCATTCTCTGACGCATCTGTTTCTACGTACAATGGAACGCCAGGCTTGATATGATATAGCACTCTTGTGTCGTCCAATGTTTTCTGGGCAATTTTATAATCTTCCAACAATTGTAAAGTTCATAAGACAGACGTTATCTTTCCTCGATCGGGTAGCGGGTACCTTACCCGTCATAGCGTCAAACTGAGTTTTAGGCTTAGTTCCGGTATGTAGTCAGCCATATATCTGAGCGCTCCAATCCATCCCCGATGTTGGTAAATATTCTGGTGAGAAGTGAGCTCCATTAGATCCCCTATTCTTTCGGGCTGCACTTCTTTGGCTTTTCCAGTCAGGGTCACGCCGAGTGGATTAATTTTCTTTTTTCCAACAAGACACATGTTGATGCTCAAAGTTAACTTCATTTTTGCAAGTTGTTCAAAGGTAATACTACTATATGATCGTCGGTCATTTTGGTACTTAAAAAGATATCGTCGATATAGGCCTCTATCAGCGACGCCTTTGCTTCATCCGTTCGTTTTTCGATCATATAATTTCTGTATTATTGGGTCACGAGTTTTACCACGCACTCTTGCATGTTAGCTGATCAAATGGACACTGCAGGGCGCAATACCATCGCCATCTTGCGTCACCGCAAATGGGAACCCTTACCCCGCATATATCTCATAGAATCCTCTCTGACGTCACAATTAAAGTAAGCTTTTGTAAATCAAGTAGGAATAAGACCTCCCTTCCTAGGGGCATTTGTTTGATAACCGGTATTATCTCGATTGATTTTATAGCGGCATTCAAGGGTTGAAGGTCTTAATTTCTAGCTGTGAACTTATTCACTGCTCCATTCATTCGACTGAAATTCTGGTGATTTAGAAAGATAACTATCTTACGAAAAATACGAGAGAATAAAAAAATAAAAGTCGAGTCAAAGGAGTCTAGAAAACGAGATATCTTAATTTCGAGCGATGAACTTATCCACTGCGCCATCCATTCGACTGAATTTTTGTGATTTAAAAAGATATCTATTATACTAAAAAGACGAGAGAATAAAAAAATAAAAGAAAACTAGACTTACTCGAGTCTAGAACTCGGGATTTCCCAATTTCAAGCGATGAACTTATTCACTGATCCATCAGTTCGACTGAAACTTTGGTGATAAGGAAAAATAATTATCTTACGAAAAATAAGAAAAAGTGAGAAATTAAAACAAAAGTAGATTTTCCCGAGTCTAGAACTCGAGATATCCTAGTTTCGAGCGATGAACTAAGTCACTGCGCAATCCATTCGACTGAAATTCTGGTGATTCGGAAAAATAGCAATCTTACGAAAAATACGGAAGAATAAAAAATTAAAAGGAAAAGCCGACTTACCCGAGTACAGAACTCGAGATATCTTAATTTCTAGCGATGAACTTATTCACTCTTACGAAGAATACGAGAGAATAAAATAGTACCCGAGTCTCGAACCCGGGAAATCTTGATTTCTAAAGATGAAATTACTCACTGCTCCATTCATTCAACGGAATTCTGGTGATTTAGAAAGATAGCTATCTTACAAACTATCCGAGAGAATAAAAAGTAAAAGAAATGTCGACTCACACTAGTCTAGGACTCGAGATACCTTAATTTCAAGCGATGAACTTATCCACTGCGAAATCCATTCGACTAAAAGCTTGGTGATTTAGAAAGATAGCTATCTTACTAAAAATACGATAGAATAAAAAAACTGAAATGAAAGTCGCCTTACCTGAGTCTCGAAATCGAGATATCTTAATTTCGAGCGAGGAACTTACTCCCTGCGCAATCCATTGGACTGAGATTTTGGGGATTTAGAAAAATAGCAATCTTACGAAAAATACGGAAGAATAAAAAACTAAAAGAAAATCCGTCTTACCCGAGTGTAGAACTCAAGATGTCCTAATCTCTAGCAATTAATTTTATTCATTGCTCCATTCATTCGACTGAAATTTTGGAGATTTAGAAAGATAAGTATCTTACGAAAAATACCAGAGAATAAAAAAGTAAAGCAAAAGTCGACTTACCCGAGTCTAGAACTCGACATATCTTAACTTCGACCGAGTCTGGAACTCGAAATATCTGAATTTCGAGCGATGAGCTTACTCACCGCCGCGCCATTCATTCGACTTAAAGCTCGGTGATTTAGAAAGATAGCTATCTTACTAAATATACGAGGGAATAAAAAACTGAAAGAAAAGTCGTCTTAGCCGAGTCTAGAACTAGAGATTTCTTAATTTCGAGCGATGAATTTATCCACTACGCCAACCATTCGACTAAAATTTTGGTGATTTAAAAATAAATCTATTTTACTGAATAGACGAAGGAATAAAAAAACTAAATGAAAACTCGACTTACTCGAGTCTAGAATTCGAGTCATCCCAATTTCGAGCGATGAATTCATTCGCTGCGCCATCCGTTCGACTGAAGTTTTGGTTATTTATAAAAATAGCTATCTTACGAAAAATGCGGAAAGATGTAAAATTAAAACAAAAGTCGATTTACCCGAGTCTAGAACTCGAGATATCTCAATTTCGAGAAATGAGCTTATCCACTGCGCCATCCATTCGACTGCAATTTTGGTGATTTAAAACTTATCCACTGGGTCTTTCATTCGACGGAAAAGACTGTGATTTGAAAAGATAGCTATCCTACGAATGATATGATAAGAATAAAAACGACGGAAGAAGTCAACTCACTTCTCTTCTGTTATTCTGATATTAATGTCGAGCGATGAACTCATCCACTGCGCCAATGCGAAAATAACTAAGTTTATATTAAAAAGCTGAGCTCGAATATCAACGAATTGATATCATTATCACTTGATAGTCGTCGTGTTCTGCTCAATTCTGCTTAAAAAATAGATATAAACATCTATTATATCAAGAGAACAGCCTCAGGAAAACGAATAAGTAAGAATAATAAATAAAAAATAATAACAATTCACAATGCGTAAGCAATGTATAGAGTGTGTTTTATATACGAACGGCCGAGGCTTAACCCAATTCCGCTAATTTAATTCAAAATAAAACTGATTTATTCGCCAATTATTTAATTTTTGTAAAAAATGAATAAATTTTCTGATTCGATATGTACGTTGTTATGACCTGATAATTCAATCCGGTCAAACCGAGAATGTTGAGGCACAAACTGTTCTATCGTACAAAAACCCTGAAGCATTTTGGTGAAAAAGTATAAAAAATTTACTGTTCATGCGTAATAATTGCACATTTGTAATATTTAACAAACCCGCATTGTTGATTCGATTTATGCCAGTAGCTGAAAGTAATTTTACTAGGCGGTATTGAAACAAAATCAAATTTTTTTTACCATATATGGGGTGGTGATGTAACACACCGCGAAGGTGTGGTCCATCAACAGCCCATATTTAGCATAAAATCTCATCAACATGTTTTTTTTTTTAAATTTGGAAATATGCAATTAATGCAAATGATCGGTAAATTTACTGTACTTTTGTTCCAGTGTAGTTTCAGTTGATCGCAGTAAGTCTGTGGTATGTCGCATTTTCAAAGTTTTTGAGACATTTTTGAAGAAAATTTAGTTGAAGAAAACTGAGTTTACAAAATAAGAAGTTAATGCAATAAAAATAATATATATATATATATATATACATACAAATATTAAACAAATAAAAATATTCTGCTTTGCTTGTAATCGCTCTTCTTTAACAGAAGCTTAACCTCTTAATTATAAATAGTGAAATGAATATACAAGAAGGATTTCTTCGACAAATTCTGGACTATTGATAAAACGCTCACCGGGACGCGTCAATAATCTATACTTGGCATAAGACACATCAATAAAGTCTTTTGATTTATTAAAATATACAAATACTGTAAATGAACGATAAATTTGCCGTGCTTTTTCAAGTGTGATTATGTGATCCTGTTTTGATGCAAAATGTTTAAAAAGATTTTTGTTCCATTTTTTGAAATCTGGCAGCGACAAATATCGAATAACAGTCGAGGGATATTCTGACACTGGGGGAGATTCAGCGGTATACGTCAATAACCAACCAATAAATATTCAATTTTCTGCGTTTAATTCTGATAATGACGAATATATGATTATAATTGTTCGACAAAATTTGGAGGAGATAGTGTATAGTGGTTCGATAGTGATTCGAATTTAAACGGAATCTATTACCATGATGGGCAAAAACTGCGAAACGGAATTCTGAAATAATTGGAATTATAGCTCAGCTACAAAAGCAAGTGAAGTAAAAATCAGAAAGAAAAGGGTTTAGTTTAAATTTTTGAAAGATTTCTCTACTCGTTGCTATTTTGCTATCTATTGCGACCAGCGGCTAATGCTGAAATAACGGCCGAGTTGGATATGGTGCAACGATGTACAAGAACGTTAAACCGGTGCTTCAAATATTTGATGCACGGGAAATATATAAATAAATAAAAAGTTCAAGTCGATATTCACATATTTTTTATTGTATTATGATTTTCATTTATTCATTGGTGTATTTTTCATTGTTCTTACTACATAACAATTGACACGAGCTCAAAATGTCTTCTATTTTTGTTAAGTATCTAATATCACTGATGCAACGCGACGATAAGGAACGATCAGTGGCTCATGCTTGACAAAATAAAAATTCAAATTGGGATGTCTAAAATGAATATCAAAAAAGCTGATTTCGCTTTTTTTCAATTTACTTATACGGAAAAATAGAAAATAAAAAAATTTAAATGTTTAATTTAGTAAGCTGCGCAGGAATTACGCCATTTCATGAAAAGCAAAAAGTAACTACCAAACTACCATAGTAAAGTGCAGTGAGTGCTATTTGCCCCGGTTGGTGATAAAACGATCTATCAATTCTTTGTTTACTTTTAGTTGTAATTTGATTTTCCTGAGTTGACTACAAAATATTAGGCTACCAGTTGTTGTTATCGCCCTGACATTTACACCAGGGATTTGTATGTGGTTGAATAGGCCTTTGCAAATAGATTTTCAAAGTTGTTTGTCAGAGTCGATGAACTCAAAATGTATTAAATATTTTGAATTTGTGTGTAGAGGCAGCTATTTTAAATCGTAAGCTTTTTAATGCTGTTCAAAAATTTATAAAAATATTCTTGTATCAATCCTGAAAAAGATCGAAACATTTACCATGATTTTGCCGTTATGTCAGTTTTTCATTGAAATTTGCACAAAACAAGGTTGCACGGATGAAATCACTAATGTTCAGAGGGCTGAATAGATGCAGGAATTAAAGAAGATTAAAAAATGTTCATACTTACCAGATATTTATTGTCATGAGTTTTAAAACCGTGCAGGTCGAAACAATCAGAAAAGCAATATAATGTAGTTAATCCATAGTTTAGAAGTTCGAAAAAAAAAACTTTTTGCGTAATACTGTTTGTGACACCGTGGAACTTCTCCAATTAATGGATGAGTAATGACATACAAACACGTTTGTCCCTTAAAGACATTCTCTGGATGAGCTACATCAGTAAGCTGTTTTGAACAAACGCCAAGATAATATCTGTAAAATAAACAATGCAAAGTAACGTTGCGACTACTGGACATTTCCATTTGCATCATGATATCGCATTGAGTTTATTTGTTTTAAGGATTCTAATACTATTTTATATCATTATTGACTTTGTTGCAATTTTTCCGAGTACAATTTTTTCTAAAGAGCCGATATTTACCTCTCATACGAATATGATGTACTTTGCTGGAATAGTTTTTGTTTGCTTCTTTAGAATTACATTGGCACATCAGAATGCTGGATTTTGCTCACAGGTATATGAAAGTTTTTAAACTTTTATAACGCTCGCTGATGTTTTATCTCGATATCGGGATAGGGGGATGAATAAATTTGAAGCTAATCGGTCTGAGGCACCAACAACAAAAAAGCTATGTTCTCGATATGTGAATCAGTTCCATAGAAAAAATCATCGCCCTATTCAAGGAATTATCAGATACTTAAAACATATCTTTAAACTCTCGACTGGATAATTACCTTGAGAAAATTTTTCACTTCACATTTACAAAAAATTTCCAGAATCAGTTTCTACATTTTCAATATTGAATCAATTGAATGTCCTTTTAGACTTTAGTTTTCTTAATTGGCGATTTTTGTACGACTGCAATTCGTGCGAGTCCAATCAGGACAATTTTTTCAAAACATCTTTTGTTTAGTTTGCGACACTGATGGATAGCGTCGATGAGCCCATCTGGGGCACATGCTTGACAAAATGAAACTTCTGATTGGAAAATAGTGCTATAAATGAAATAATCCGGGTTTTGCTTATAATTGAATGAAGCTTTCTATTAATTGGATTGAAAAATCCAAAAATGGAAAATCTATATCGGTCAAACGCTTTTATGGCATTAATTTCAAATAATATGTTTAAAAATATTTCAATTTTTTAATCAAATGACTCGAGCACCGTAATAAATATGTGGTGATATAAGTGTATTTTGACAGTTATTCCATTTGGGTATATTGAAATAAAACTGCGAAATTGAATTTGTCGCTCTATAATGGACAGTCACTTAACGCGCTGTCCCAATCAATAAACATCAACATGACTGCTCCAAATATAGAAAATATATGCCCGTAATGCAAATGAACGAAAAATTTTACTTTTTGGAATGATCGCCAGTGATTTTCGGGACTGTAATAATACGTGTCGAATGTCTTTTTAATCGAAGCAAATTAACTCAAGATGTACGGGGTGTAATGCATCATGTTTGTTGTATGACTATAGCCTTATAGGACTGGGCAAAACTGAAGTATTTGGAATTCGAATCTGCTACAAATATTTTTTTTCTAAATCATTACTTCTAAATAGTCCACGAATGCTCCCTTTTACTCTTTTACATTCCACAAATTTGGACAAAATCAAAAGATAATTAGTTTGTATATTGCAGGTAAGATATCAAAATTACACTTCATTTTGCAAGTTTTTGTTCTTTTGGCTGATTCACAAAAGATTTGAAATTATTGTGTTGAGAAGCAAATCAAATACCGGACTGATCTATATGTGACACGAGATTGGCATTATGAATTTTAGCGGAGATACATTTTGCGGTGACAGCCAAGTCAAGAATGTGCCTCAACTCAGTTGTGATTGTGCCGTATGAATATATTGTGCAAAAATGACAATATCAAGTGGTATGTTGACTGATAGATGTAGAGTGCAGCCCTAGTTCTGCTTGACCATATTTTATGTTTATTTGGCGATAGTGGTTTGTCATTTGAATGAAAAAAATCGATAAATCAGCAATTCTCACATTGCTAGTTTATCTATTTCACTTTCACTTTTGCTAAAAACGTCTGCTAAGAAACGTAGAAAAACATAAAATGTCCTTCTTCACATACTGAAGGACTTATCAGCATATTTAAATAAACTTCATGCCGATTACAGGTATATAAAATGCATCTGAGTTGCATAAGCCATGATCCGGCAACAGTTGAAGACAATCCAACAGGTATGAATCATCAGATGAGAAGGGGGAAAGCAGGTCCCCGAGGACCACCTGGTATTGTTAATTACGAAAACATAAATGCAACCATAGGACGTTACTTTCAAGGTATTTCATTATGAATGACATTCAGTTTTTCAAATTTTATCATATGTACTATTTTCAACACTTCGAGAGAACATTTTTCTATGTTTGCTTACTTATCCTGAATTTACAAAATACACCGAGGAATGCTATAAATTCTGATTCAAATACTTAAAGTTTACTAGGTGATTTTAAAATAGAACTATATGGTGGAACCTATCTGCCAAATGTAAGTGGCAAGTCTATCATCAGTCTATACTTGTCCATACGTGTATTAGAAGCTTCAATTCAGGTATATTTGATTGGCAACAATTGATTTGCGCATGAACTATTGTGTCCAAAAATGCCCAGACCCAATTATTTTGTCTCTGAAATGATAACTAAGAGAAAAAAAGGTAGGAAAAATTTAAAGAAACTAAATTTGCCCTTTTTCCTGTATGATTGAATGTAGCTATATGTTCGGCAAATCTGCAAATTCTATTAGGAATGAGCGTTGTTCGTTTTATTTACACGAGGGAGAATGTAACAGTTTCGAGTAAAATGCTATTTTGCCCTCATTGTATTGATGTGATGTTCCGAATGAAAATCTCGAGAATTTTTTCGTGTATATTTATTTATTGTGATGCAGCAGCGCCCAACAGAAACCATTCAACGGAACTCATAACACAATAAGCTACTACAAAATGTAGCAGATGTAAGCTGCACTTGAACATACAAAACATGACTAAACATCTATAATGTAATTATTTAAGCACTATTTATCCAGGACAAATGTAAAAACACGCACCACTTCTTGCATACAGCAATATATGTTTGAATACCTTTAGTCGCGTTCAGTTTTAATTAAAACTTGTCTTACATGCAGATTACTCAAGAAAAATGATGGCAAAACTTAACGAACTTGATTCGAAGTTTACTTCACAGATAGCGGAAGCTAAGTTAGGTATGAATTACATATTACCGAGATGGTTGCGCACTAAAATAGGGTTTGGCAATTCAATTTGCTGATTATAATCGATCCGAAACACATATTTTATGAATCGATCGCCAATCGTTCGTAGTAACAAAAACTTTGCGAAATGGATTGGGATTTTTTTAAAAAGAAAAACGGAATCAATTGAGGTCAAATTTGAAGCCAAGAATCGATAATGAATCGATTAAGACATGAAACAAGGAGAGGCATGGAGTTTGAATTAACAATACATCGCATTCATGACTGTTTACGCTAATAGTAGTAAATAGTAAATAGTAAAATACTTTAGCTAAAAAAATTGAAATTTTGAACATCACGAAAAATAGACTCGAATCGCAGAGCATATCACCCAAAATACCATTATGCTTTTTTTTGTTTGGCGAAAGGGGGCAATAATACCATGCCCCATCCCAAAAAAATAATAAGTAACATTCATCTCGTGAAAGCCATGAAACCAAAAATATTTCTTTTCGCAATGTCGCCTCCGCCCACAAACCATTTCGCAAACAACTGGAATACAGAAAAAAATGTAGAAGAAAAAAACTTAAACCTTCATTAAACACGTTTAATCTTTTTAAATTGATCATTTTTTGAAAATTCAGAATGTTCCAATGAGATGAGGGAAAAACTGACCGAACTCGAGTCAAATTTTACGTCACAAATAACAGCAATAAAACCGGGTGAATTTTTCATTATTGGAAATGTGGATTCGTCTGCATTAAAAATCTCTAGGCATATTTATTTGAGTGATTCTGCCTGTAAAGCTTGATGCATTATTTTGTACTATTCGAGGGATTGATGTCACCTCTGTGTTAATCCCAATTCCCATCGCTGTCTCGATACCAGTTCTTGAGTTTAGAATCATCATGTTAATAAAGGTAATTTTAATGTTTTATTTTAAAAGAAGTCGAGAACTGGAAATGATTCACCAGGGCGTTTTCAATTTTCGTTAATAATGTACGTAATTTTTTTCGTACTATTCACTGGTTTCGTGTTGTCATGTGAACTAACTAGTTTTCGTAAAAATAATTAAGGTCCGCAGTGTCATGATCGTTACCATATTTTAGTGGTTTAATATCTCATGTAAAAGCGTAGCAATAGACTGACATTTAGGCTAATGTATGTTGTAACGTGTTGTGAAAAGATGAAAAAAATTGAAATTCGTGTGTTCTGAATATTATGAAAAACTTAAGGCCCGCACTACACGTTTGCGTATGTTGCGTTTTTTTCTAGTTTTGCTTTATTTTTGCTTCGCGTTTAACGTTTTAAGCGCAATGCTCTGCATGCATTTACTCACGTTTTCCATTGAAACAGAACTGTTTGCTATGCAAGCTAACGAAGTGTGCTCGTTGCGTTGCGTACGTTTGTGCTTTGTAGCCGTGTGAGCACGATTAAAGCAAAGCAATACGTGTATTGTAGCCTTGACTTCGGCATTTGACCCCGAGACAAAAGTATAGTAAATTTTAATTTTAAAACTGCAGTAGTTGTATATTTACAAAATTGAACTGCACGCACATAACACGCAGATCAATCTAGGCAACGACAAAAAAATTGTTGTGTTTTTTTTTAACAGATTCGATCAGAAGAGGTGGAACGCAATCTCATTCAGGTTATTGATTCAATATATTATTTGCTTAATTTCAGTAAATGTGGCAAGACAAAAATTTAAAAAAAAATTTAGTATAGTCACAAAGTTGTGTTCCTCAAATGCGCAAAAGGGTCGTTTTTGGCTGCAAATTAAATGGCAATAATTAAATAGGTACAGTTCTCTCCAGTTGACCCTATGGCTGTTAATTATGGGGTGTTGATTGAATGCTTTACTCAAGACGCGATACATAAACAGTCTGTATTTTGTATAAATCTTATCAAAAAAGCGATTTTTACTTTTGGAAAATTGAATTACTGTTAATTAATGGTTAATTTAATGTACACAGTGTACTCTATCTGAATAAACTGTTGATAATTTTTTACAGGATTTCCTACTGACTGTTCGGAAGTGTCACGCGAGAATGTTAAAATATTAAACGAAACCGGAGGGGTGTTTGATATTTATCCAACATCACGAGGTCCAGTTGAAGTTTATTGTGATCTTGATACTGATGGAGGAGGATGGACTGTGAGTTTCAACTAGTGTTGGCATTTCTTTGAAAAAAGTACTGAGTCTACCTAGGATATCTAGTATACCGAGTTTAAAAGTACGTTTACCGAGTTTATACGATTTATCTCGCTGAACTTTTGTTAAGTTTTCTGCTTTTTGGTCTTGGATTCTATTTCATTTTGAAAGTGAAGATAGGTTACGTGTAATATTTGTCCAATTTCCTAGGAATTTCGTTTTACTTTGACTTTACCTGGTTTAAGTAAAAACTATTTTGCCATCACTAGTTTTAACACTTAATTCTTGACCTATGGGCTGTATAGGTGCTTCACAATATCCCTCGTGTATTTCCTAAATGTCATGAATCCGAAAAGTCGAAAATATGTAATGTTAGGCATATACAATAACACATGGCAATACTTTGAGTGTTAGACCCGGTGCATATATCAGCTACTGCATTTTTTATTGCAATTCGTTACTGTGTAAGGTGAAATGCGCTTAGAATGGACTACGTTTCATGGTTGCACCTTGCAGGTCGTAATTAACACTAGCAAGTAAAAGTTGACGTTATATTTCTCCATCCCAGGTTATCCAACGTCGAGGTGTACAAATCCTGGCACGTTTTAACAGAACTTGGCATGAATACGTAGATGGGTTTGGAGATAAAGACAAGGATTTTTGGTTGGGTATGCAGGGCTTACATATTACATCACCTTTAAAATTATTTTTGCTAGCTGTCTGTTTTCAGGTTTCTTACGCCAGTTTTGCTATTATTTGTTGACCAATGTAGCCTATCTTGAATATTCGGAGATGTTCATTTTTGTTCCGGTAAACGACCTACAACCGATTAACTAATTTCACGGATGGAAAACTGATGCTTCCCCTTTATTTCTACAATTTTTTGTTTAAGGCCCATTCACGACTGGTTCGAATACTGTGTAAAAGAAGAAAACTGCGTCCTAGTCGGAAGCATTTCATGCAGAACTGAATCGCTACAGAAGAGTGCAGTGAGTGATATCTCCGCTCCGCACGGAAAAAACGCTTCTAACACTTTCTTTCTCTTCTTTGTTTCCATTCAATATCCTACGTCTTTCGGAGAATGTGGTAGAGACCTTTTAGGAGCACTCATGAATATTTGCTTTTTAGGCTTGGAAACAATTTATCAGCTTACTAAATCTGAGGATTACGAACTTAGAGTTGATTTAGAAGATTTTGGTGGAGATTCTGCTTATGCTAAGTATAGGTGGGTAATAAATGACACTTTTTTATTTTTGGCACTTCAATTAAATTATATGGTTATTGGAAAAAAAATGACCCAAAATATACATGTTATCATGATATTTCGTTTGACACTATTAACCAGTAATTTCCTAAGATATATTTTTCAAGGCGAGAAGACCAAATACTCAACGATTACGCAATCACCTCGAATTGTTTTTCTGAACCGAATAAAATATTCGAATCAGAAATTTTATAACAAACAAACTAACACAGCTTTTGGGTGCACTGAATTTAAGGTTATACTGTTTGCTGAATCAAAAATAAATTCGAAAAAGTCTGATATCAATTGAATAATATACTATAACATATGACATATTTGAAACCCGAATGATATTATCAAGCTCCACAATCTATCAAGGTTAACACGTTTACACGGCAAGCTAAAGGTCTCTGGTAAGCTTGTTCCATCAAGACAAATCTTGTTTTACTTTTCCTAGTTTGGGTAATGAGTTGTTTGCCATCACTAAATACCTACTCTATTCGTTTATGGCTACACGTAAAAAGTCTCATTCAGAGTGAGTCAACCAATAAATTGAATTTGCATGAATATAAGTTGCCCAGGCCAGACTCATGATCGATGCAGTGTTTATTAATATAATTTCCTTATTTTAAAGCACATTCTATCTCGAGTCGGTTGGAGATAATTATCGTCTCATCGTGAAGGGATATTCAGGAACCGCTGGACACTCTCTACCGTATTCTAACAACACTCGATTTTCAACAATAGATTCCGACAATGATAATTCAATATCTGGAAACTGCGCAGAAAAGCACGGTGGAGGCGGAGGATGGTGGTTCAGTTCTTGCAGTATTTCAAATCTCAACGGAATATATTACAACGGTGAAAGAGACTCCTCGGATGGCATATACTGGTATAAATGGAGAAATAGGAACGGATCGTTAAAATCCAGTGAAATGAAAATTAGAAAAAAGAATTAGTTTGATGTAAGACGCTTGTTATTAAAGACTAGCTGATTGATATACTATATCACTTTCCTGTAATACCTGTCAAAACTATTTTATGAGATTTTAAGCGCCAGCGAATTATTATCACGGAATGAGAAATTGTTTACCATAATATCTTTATCAACACTCATCAAATGCATTAAGAAGCTTTATGAGATTCCGATGTATCGTTTACGGACTGAGTTACCTTCCATGTTTACTTGTGACTTCGGATCCGTATGTGGGTGTTGCTATAAAGATGTTTGAACGGTTAAATTAAAATATACATACCCATTGACGAATTTTCATTTGCTAACTATGAGCCCGCAGATAGAGAATAACTTATAGTCGAATGACCACTCCCATACTTCTTCGTTTTTTTTTAGTTAAATTCTACAATACGCCTGAACGGCATTATAGCATAATTATTCTCGTTCTCCTGAATGCCATGGTCAGCTGTTTAACTATCATTTAAGCATTATGAAAAAACAACAACGGGATAGTTGTTGGCAGGTCAGCAGTTGCGCAGGTAGTTGATATCACTGACCACATATTCTTGAGCGGTTCAGTCCTGATTGGTAAGTTTCTTACTGAGAGTGCAGTTAGTGGTACTGCATCTTGCAGCAGCTCTGGTTAATTGGTTAATTATTTTTCAACGCTACTTTAGGCCTTGAGTAAGCAAACCTCTAGAGGAAGAAAAAATGTCGTACGCAAGCTCTTATGGGTATGGCTCCGTTTCGTGGGCACATGTCTATTATTTAAAGCATGTTTTATTAGCTTGGGCAGAATATTTGTCGTGGTCGATAGGTTACCAAATACAATTCCTCCAATAAAAATACAATATCATCAATTTTTTAAAGGTGCACAATGCAAAATTACCAATAACCAAAATTCAAACAAATATTTTACAAAATAGAAACCGAAAAAATTTTGCCAAAACAACGTTTGTAAAGTATGAGTCACTGATGTTCCACAAGTTGAATGGTATTGCATCTATGAGAAAAATAGCTTGGCTTTATACTGGGCTCACTGGCATGACCCTTAAATGGCACATGATCGACAAATAATTTTTTGGCGTTTTGTAAACGTTGTGTATTGTTTAAACAATGTGGTGAAAAAACACCTTCGTAAAATGATGAATAGCGAATGTTACCGCAGCTTGTTTGGTGGCTTTGTTTCAGTGATTCAGAGCTGGGCAATTAGGATAGGACAAGACGTGATATTTATTCTGCTGGAGAGAAAATATGCAAAAAATATCATGTCCTCATTCCACAGAAATATAAGTTTATTATAAGCTTTCGTTAGGACATTGTATTAAAACATAACTTCTTCAGACAAGATTAAAGGATCAAAGAGGAAAATCGAGAATAAGGCTTAATTATTCATTAATTATTCGAACCATTAAGCATTAATTAATTATTCGAACCGCGAATTTTTGTTTAGGTACTATAGGTCCAAGTAAGGTAGAGGTAGGTTTTTGCCTAACCGTTTACAGGACATTGTTGGTGCAGGTATCCGTAACAGCCTCACATCGGTGCAATCACGTCGCATGTAGTCATACCGCACGGGATTTGAATTGAGCACGTTCTCAAAGTGTAGATCGAAGAATATTCCTTACGCTTTTACCTACTAAGCTATCTAGGCACCGTATTCGATTTGGTCGTTTGGGTCGATTCCAAGCACAAACCGTTTGAATCGGGCGCGATAGCCTAGCTGTTAAACATGTTGGCATCGCAGGTTGAACATCTCGGGTTCGAGCCCGAGCGAGTCCAGCTCGCTCATCCATGCCCACCGCTCAACCCAGGGTGTAACAACTTGGATAGGCTAAGTCGAACTGGGAATTTATGTATGATTTCATATCACCCAGAGAATATAGCACTTGTTACACTTTACCAAGGAAGTTAAGGTATGTTTTCCTCATAGAAAGTTACCATGAACTAGACGCACATAAACTTTTTTGTTTTATTCCTGCAATTTTAATACATTTCAGGAATTTTTGAGGGCGGTTTTGGACCACCCTCACCACTCCTTGCTTCCGCATTCACGTCCACATGTAGACCGCGAACATAAGAAGTACATTAAGTGGTGTCGACTCATGGCTACGAGGAGAAGATTTGCCAATACATGATCCCACAGTGACCATACTAGACATGGCTTTGTTGGCCACATATTTTTAACAGCTTGTATACGAGCTTCAGAATAGTCCTAACGTATTTTATGTTTGTAGTAAAAGCCGACTAAAAGGAAACAGAGAATGCTTTTACTCTTGTCCAGAGCAGACACCACTTTCTGCTACCATATCGTTTCAGTTACATTTGGGATATTTTCCAGGGTGCAGTCACTGCCACTTGTAGTAGCTTTTTGCGATTGAGTGGCCATTAGTTGGTTCATTTTAAGCAAATGCTTCCAAGTTCCGACCTTGCTTAGTGTACATTTCAATAAAAAATAATAATATAGGCATTCCGATTTTACATAATTAATTAAAATAAATTTATAGTCAATTTCTTGAATTGTTTAAATAACTACCGATTCACGGAAGCAACGTCAATCTTTGTATGGATTGTTCCTTCACTACAAAAGGACTATTTTTGTATCATTGCTCTTATTGAGTCTACTCAAAATGATTTTCTCCTTATGGGACGACTATAGTAGCGGTAAGAAACAGTAGAGATAGCTACATTTTTAAAAAAAGAAGTAAATTTACTGTTTATTAGCATTAATTGCCTATCTCTTTGCTGATTAGATTTATACCAAGTATTGGATGTTGATAAACCGCACCTTGTGGGTGCGTTCCATCAACAGCAAACAATTGGCAAGAAGAGTCGATTTCATAGTTAGATTTCAATATCATCGATGAGGTTACAGTCAAAGAGCAGTTATTTTACTGCAATTTTGGTATAGTGTTCTACACTTAATCACTATTGTTGTACATGCTCCATAACAAAAATGCAGGAAAATATTGGTAATAATCACAAAATTGTTCGAATTAGGACTGTTGCTTGAACGCACCGTGGAAATGCGGTCCACCCACAGCCCATATGTAGTTCTAAAAATGTAATTACTACGAAAGAACAGTAAATTTACTGAAATATTCTTTTTCAGTGTTCCACAACGTTTTTGTTTTCTTTCAAAAATGAGGCCTAGAACTACTTGAAATGTAGCCAACAGTACTCCAAACGGTTAATATTCCATACAAAACTGAACCACCGTGGTAAAGAGCACTGAGTGGTATCTGCCCTAGACGATCGTTAAACCAACTGCCACTTCACCTACATACAGTATAGCTGTAGCAATAGCAACTATAAAGTAGTAACCATTACTGAACTTATTTTCTTTCTTAGTTCTGGACTACACATCGGATTACTCCTCTTACACCGGTAGTCTAAGTGCTGGGAGCATAGCAGGAATAATCGTCGGTGTGCTCGCAGGCATATTTGTGTTTGTGGTGATTGTAATTTTTGTTTGCTGTAAGCTACTGTGAGTTTATTTTACTTTATTTTTTTCTATATCAAAAGGTTTAACTTTTTATCCTATACTTTTTCCCTTGAAGCTCGCTCTAAGAATAGCCGGAAGCAGTAAACTAACGACCCTTTCAGTGGCAAAAAGCTAGTACATGATGAAATACCATCAACTGAACTCTGAGTCGAAAACATGCCGAACAGGACTGGATCACTTTAACGAAGGGCCGTAGGTGGTATGTTCTCCTGGCGATGGTAAAACCCTCTACGGCTTATTTGTTTTCCCATTTGCCAACTCTTACGTCACGCGAGAAATACGTTAAGACAATTATTAATCAGGCGCTTACAGGCGGGACCAAATGAAGATAGGTGCCTATCAACAAAAAGAAATGTTTCTAATATATTCCGCTTATGGTGTAAGTGTTGGTTTCAAATCATACTGATTGATCTTTCATTAGTAGTAGATAACGATTTTTTTTTAGAGTACCACCCTCAACCCTAACCTAAGGTAGCATCATATCAGTTTCAAGCATGGCCCAAAGCTTAACTGTTGAAGGTATCCAAGTTAAACTTGAGCCGAGTGTCAAGTATAGCTATAAGTTAGTGTCATATCGAAAAATATTCTGCTTGGGAGCCTGTCAAAACTGCTTAGCAGTTCTAGTTGGCTCTTTTTTGCTACCTTTGCTTTTCTTTGCGAGAACTTCAACGAAAACGAAAAAAAAAGAAGTTTTGTTCAGCATGGGTCAGTGATGGCTTGCTAATAGTTAGTCCATGTCCCCCAGACAAATAGACTAATCTATATATAATATTTTTTTCAGGGACAATTCAACTCGAACAAGAACTGCGGCAACTCAGCCAAGATTGGTCCCTGCACCAAACCAATATTACCCACAGTCTGTTGTACAACCAGCCTTAATTGTCAATCATCCAGAAACGCCTGCACCCGTAGCCTCCGCGACAGAAAATTGTGACGTTGCGAAACCTGCTGAAAGCAAGCCATCAACAGAAGGGGGAAATTTACGAAACCAAATTTCTTGGTGAAAGGCGAAGAGGGCAAAAGACAGAAGAAACCTCAGCCTAAATATTAAAAAGAAGCAATGAGTAAAACTTGGATCTTTGTAGAGCCATATCCCTATCAGAAAACATGTATCAAAGAATCATTTGTCAAGTACATGAGTCACTGATGAATCGCGCTGTCGAGGCGCGGTCATTCTGTGGCTTATGTTTGACAAATCAAATTTTCCGATTGGATTTGAACTTTTATTGACTGTTTTACTACTGATAGTTTATTTCGGGTTTTTCAATATATAACCTATTTTTCAATCGATATGTATATGTTTATTTGCTTTTTCATTATGAATATTTTATGTTCCGGGCATTTCTTCAATTTGCCGCGTAAACGTTATGCCTAAATTCAATATTCGAAGCTGCAAACCAGGAATTTACCTTTGCTTCTTTGGCGTCCTTGTGACAAAAATAGATTGCAAATATGTAAATTTAAAACATCGCAAATTGAACGATGCTATTTTTATTGTTCCTCTGATTTTCGAGTCAATTTCTTTTGATCACCAAATAAAAAACTTTGAATTTCATGAAATCACATAGCTTTATTTTCATTGTAATGGGAACAATAAACTTAAATTTGTCTTTCCCGATCGTTGCTGTTCATTGCCTTAATTCTAGTCACATGCCTGGGAATCACCAAATCTTTGTCAGCTTAGTTGTGTCGGACGACATGACAAATAGCAACAAATATATTTAATTCTTATTCATCGCTACTTCAGGCATTGCGTGAGTAAACTTCAATTAAAAATGGCACACACCCAATCTCAAGTAACTCCATCTTTAAGGTACATGTCTATTATTTGAATCAAGGTTTATTAGCTTCATTATTATAGCTAATCAATGACTTTAATATTTTTAGTTCTTCGTGATGAATAGCTTACCAAATACAATTTCTGCAATAAAAATACAATATTATCAATATTTTCGAAGACGATAACTGCAAAATTTCCAGTAACTAAAAATTCTACGTGATTACTCTCCAAAAATGCAAACAAATGTTTTACGTAATAGAAACTGGGAAAATTTTGCAAGAACAATGTTTGTAAAGCGTGAGTCGATGAGACAAAAATAAAATTTCCACTCAGGAGACAGAAATTAATATATTGTTTCATAAATATACACTCATTAATTTATTTTTATCTTTTTCTAAAAATCCGCAGGGATGCTATGGTATTTATAAGAACGATAGTTTGCCTAAAGATTCACCCTAGATAATTTGCGCCTCGCAGGCATGGTCCTTGAATGTTAAAGGATTGATAAAAGGTTTGTTGGTAAAAATTCAACCTATCATAATATGTATAGCAAATGTTCGTGTACCCTGTTTGGTTGCTTTGTTTTAGTCGTAACTAAGGCTGGGCAAATAGAATAGGATAAGATTTGATATTTATTCTGCTGGAGAGGAAAGCCGAGAATAAGACCTAATTAATCATCTAAAAAAGGACATCTCTTGTAGATACCAGCAGTCAGGGATGAGGTTTTTGGCTCATCGTTCGCATATTATCTATGGACATGGTTGGTGAAGGAAGCCTTAAAGTCGCACTACACGTTTGCGTAGGTTGCGTTCTTTCTTGGTTTGTTTCATTTTACCCATCGGTAAGACAACTCCACTTGTATTGTGGCATTTAGTCATCGGTTGCGTGAACTGCCGTGTAATCCCGCGTGGAATTCGAACACAGGACGTTTGTGATGCGTAGCGGGAAGCGTGTACCCAACGCTTTTATGAAATGCGCTATCCGGGTACCCTATTGAATTTGGTCTTTCGAATCAATTCGAAGTACAAATCATTCCAGTCAGTCAAAAATATTGTACAGAAACAAAAATTTGCGAAGTGACGAAGAATTATTATACTTTTTCCGGCAAAACACAAGCTGCAGACTTTAGAACAGTCGTAACGCATTCCAGGCGTGTCGTGAAAAGGCGGCGACTAAGAAAAAACGAAAAAGAGGTAGATGAGTTTACTCTCGCCCAGGGCAGATACTACTCACTCCAGTTCATCATAGTGATTTAGTTACATTTGGAATGTTCCCCGCATATGGTGTAGCTACTTGTCCTTCATCTTGTAGTAGCTCTTTACCACTGAGTTGCTGTTAATAAGTTTCTTTTCGAAAGTGGTTCCGACCTTGCATAGCGTAAATTTCAACAAACACGAGCAATAGAGTTCATTCCGATAGCACATAATTAAAGAAAATATACTAATTATTCGAATGTTCTTAACAACTTTCTAGTCTCTGATCTTCAATTATTGTATAAATAGTTCCATCATTATAAAAGGATTATTCCTGTAGCATAACTGAACTTGGATTACATCAAAAATGATTTTCTCGTTATTTGACTACCTGTAGCGGTAAGAATCAGTACGAATAGCTAGCTAATACACTTTGAAAAAATTTCAGTAAATTTTCTGTTTATTGGCAGTTATCGCTTTGCTCATGATACGTCGGTACGTTCCATCAATAGCAAAAAGGGATAAGAGTGGATTTCATTTCGTTAGATTTCAATATCATTGATAAAATTACAGTCAAAGAGCAGTTATTTTAACTGCAATTTTGTTATAGTGTAGCAAAACAAAATGAGCGAGTATTTAAAAAATGCATTAAAATAATCTGAATTATCACAAAATCGTCCAAGTAGAGAGAGGGTCTCCAACAACAGTCCACACATAGCTTATGTCTTAAAACGTTTTAGTACATTGAAATATATAATTAATACCAATAAACGGTAAATTTACTGTGCTTTTATCAGGTTTACCCCCATTCATTATTTTCTTTTTGTTCTTTACGAAGCACAGAAAACATATTGCGTCTTTTAGATGTGGCGTTTCTGTGGCTCATGCTTGACGAAATAAAATTTCTTCCGTAGTCATTGTTACGTCAAAAGTGTTCTTGAAATGTATCCCACAGCAAAGAACTTTTATTTCTTCTTGGAGGAAATCTATTCATTTATTTATTTATTTATTTATTTTTTGGAGGGTAGGAAAGGAGAATTATTTGCTATGGCCTGCACGTGAGGCTATCCGGGGGCCCATACCCATCCACCGTTAATAACAAATCTTCGTAGTATAAAATATGGGTGACTGATAGATCGCGCCACCGAGGCAAGGTTTATATATGACTGATACTTGACCGCTCTTTACTAAAACTTTAGTTAGTCCATGTCCCCAGAACAATAGACTAATCTATACACAATATTTTTGCAGGGACAATTCAACTCGAACAAGAACTGTGGTAACTCAGACAAGACTAGTCCCTGCTCCAAACCAATGTTACCCACAGTCTGTTGTACAATCATCCAGCAGTGCCTGCTTCCGTAGCCTCCCCGCCTGAATATTGTGACGCTGTGAAATTTGACAAAACCATGGCAACCAGCGCACAGCCAGTTACGTCAGAAGGAAAATCATAAGCAGAGAGGGAGCTTTACGAAACCCAATTTGTTGGCGAAAGGCGGAGAGGGAAACAAATGTCAGACAAAATATTAAAAAAGGAGCAATGAGTAAACCTTGGATTATTTTAGAGCTATATTTCTGTCAGAAAACATGTATCAAAAACCATTTGTGGGCGTGATGGCTTAATTAGTGGCTATAAAAAAAAGTATGAGTCACTGATCTCAATACTCATCGGCATTTTTATCAGGTGGGCCACTGTGGGTCGTGCCGTCGAAGCGTGATCCATCTGTGGCTTATGCTTAACAAATTAGGTTTTAATTGTAATTGCTGAATATGGAGCTTATATTGACTGCTTTACTACCGAGCATTATTTGCGTTTTTCAATATATAAACTATATTTCAATCAATATATAGATGTTTATTCTTTTTTCGATCAGTTGCCTATAGCTGACAAAAAATGATGATTGAGAGTGTGAGAAGCTTTAAATATATTCTATTTTTCTGCCGAAACGGTATTTCCGAGAACAAACTTTTTGACTCATGGGTGCTTTGCCTCAATTGTCAAACATAGCAGGAAATTATTGACTATATACCGCCCGTACCATACAGTTATTGTATGGAGTAGAAAGTGGATTTGCAGATATTAATAGAACATTGTTATCACAATCAAAAGCCACAATCAGTGGCCAGCAAAATTCAACAAAATATATCGAGTCAAAAAAAATCTGATCGGTATGTCTTATCTCAACATGGACATCGGCTCGTTGCGGAAAGCCAGTATGGATTGAGCCATACAACGTAAAAAAGTGCAGTAAATTTACTGATCATTTGCGGTAATTTCTCATTTCTCATTCGCGAAAACGCTGTGTTGATGGGATTTATGCCAAATATTGTCTCGGCGATGCGTTCCATCAACATCCTATGAAGAGTTTGTGGCTTTATTTCAATCTTACAAAATAGAAGTACTGTCAAATAGCAGTGATTTTTCAGTTTTTGTAACAGTGAAGCTGAATTATGCTTTCACCAGTCAGAAATGTTGGATGACTATGTTTTGTGTGGTATGAGCCAATGATAGATCGCGCCACGCAGGCGCTGTTCATCTGTGACTTATGCTTGGCAACATTAAATTTCTGATAAGAGTGTGCAAAACCGAATCGCTGACAATCATGATTCGGATATTTAATGGAAGCGGATCGAAGTTCTTGTTCCGTATATTTACCAAATATCTGTTTTTATATTATTAAACTTGTATTTCTTGCTATCTTGTAATTTTTCCGACAATATGAGAAATCTCAACTTCATTCAGTCGAGTCATTGTTTTTAACCGCATTGTTTTTTTTAGTTTTTGAGAAAATAAATACATGATCGGGTATAGCCGATTCGAATCAACGAATCGAATTTACCAGCTCTACGGCTCAGTGAAATTTGACAAAACAATTTTTTCCTGCATGGCATTTCTTACCAATAACACAAAAAATAGTTTTTAGTGTGATAAAGTAACTCTCGCTATAGATAGTAGAATCGTATGTGACCATTCGACAAGCTTGAGCCACTGATAAATCACATTCCATTGATGTTTTCACGGAACAAGGAAATAGCATACGTAGGCGCCAGAGGTGTTAACGAGCTGACTCAAATGATGTAATATCTTAAACATGGCCCATAGATAATACGCGTTTGAACAATATGATTTAGCATTGAGCTACGCATGGTGAATTTAAAATAAACTTCATTTTGTAAATAACTATATCACTTTAGTTATTTTTAGTATATTAGTAGTACTAATTTTTTGCATTTAATAGATATAAACTCAGTATTGTAAACGTTGGTCTGCTTAGCTACTAGGAAGTGGTAGATGGTTTTATCATTGCTCAGAGCAGATGCCTCTCACTACGCCTTATTATAGCGGTTTAGTCATTTTTGAGGAGAGTCTATTTATTAAATTTATGTTATGATTAACTTTATATTTTGAGCATTTCTCCATCGTGTCTCAGATTTGTAGTCCATGCTCGGCAAAATCAAATGACCATGTACCTATATGGTGCTCGATTTTGAATCATGAGTGAAGCGGTACATTGTAACAAAAATGCAACAAAATCACTGGTCTTTGACAGTAATTTTACTTGGCGATATTGAAAAAACCTCAAAATTGACATTTTTGGCTAAATATAAGATGTTGAACTCGATATCGTTTTGTTACTGCGTCGCATCAAAGGGCTGCATTATATAAAGTATAAGCTATTATATTGCTTAATTATTGGAATCACTTGCATTATATTTCCTCATTTGTGGTCTATGAGGAAACACGAATATGATATAATTTATAAAGTTGTCCGATTAGGGATATCAATAGTAATGTGTTCGAGAATTGGTTTGGTTTTCGATCATTCTCAGATTTAATTATTTTGCAACAAAATCATGATATATGTCAAATTTTACCTTGTAATGGGAAAAATATGTTGGAATATCATTAATTTTGTTAATCTGAATTCTGAAGCTAATTCTATTTGTATAGTGATTCTCGGAAAAGGTTCAAACCAAACTATGAGGATTCGAACAACGTTCAGCCAATATTGATTAAATGAAAAGTATCATAATCAGAAGGTTGTCGTCAAAATGAAAAATCGTAAAAATATAAATGCTCGTCAGCATGACTACTTACTTCCTAGTCATTCCAATTACACTGCGTAATTTTCACTGTATTAGTTTATAGCTACGAGATCTTTCATCCTCAGAAGTCCTGCTCAGTAGGTGGGGGCTTATTGAATTTCGAGTTTAGAGGGCTTTAGAATGGGACTAATGTATTTGCTGCAGAAACAACGAAGAAGTAGACGATTCTCTCATCTCCCAGGGCATATACCCTTTGCTGCACTTTCCATTTTAACCATATCCTCGCTACAGAGGTGTCCGATATTTTTTGTCGCCGCTCCCGGGATTACTTGAAGCGAATACTGATAACGAGATAATATTTAGTAAAAACAACACTTTTCTGTTGGCCCAATGATGAACCAGACGAACGCAGTCTGTATGTGACTTTTCTTTTTCAAACAGATTTTTGGTTGAATTTGGAGAACGTGCTAAGATTACTGATAGGCTATACAACGTAAGTGGCTTTGGACATATGGGAAGGGAAAATACAACTTACTGCATCCTTTATCAGATTTTTTTTTTTTTTATTGCCACTTAGAGTGGATCACCCTGACCAAGGCCCTGTAATAGCGGCCACTTATAGACGGACAGGGTTACAATAGCTGGAAAGATATGATCTTTTCCTGTTCGGCTTAGCCTTACCCAAGTTATTACACCCTGGGTTGAGTGGTGGGCATGTTTAAGCAAGCCGGTCTCGTCGGGGCTCGAACCCGAGATCTTCAACCTGCGATGCCAACATGTTTAACCACTAGGCCATCGCGCCCACAATTTATTTAAGTTTACGAACTTTTCATATTTTAATTTTGAACAAGTCTTAAAAATAGCGCTTTTAAGTATTCTTCCCAGAGGAAAAACAACTTAGATTAAAAGTTAGATGCTCGTAAATGCTCGTAAGTACCAACTAGAAGAAATGGAAAATCATCATCTCGTGCAGTTGAGACTCACTCACCCTCAGGGATTCAATTCCGTATGAAATAGTTCCCGGTTTGAAATTATGCTACTGATTTTCAATTTCGTTTTGCCGTTTCGTATGCTCCTTCAGTATCGGTGACACTTGCTTTCAGATGCTAATTTCAAACTTCATAGGAGTGCTATTCTAACTAAATGTGTCATGTATACCTACTATGTACTATTTTTGTTTAGGAAATAACAAATTCTACCGCTTTATTAATGTTTTATAATGATATAAAATGTTTTTGCTATTTCGTTGGATAATAGTATATACGGTTTCAACAACTTGGATAGTAACTGAAGCTATAGGTACGTATGCACAATTAAGTTATGTTTTTAGAAGTGTACGCTCATATTGAGGTTTTTCCGGTCATTATGTGGGTATCCCTGAACCACTGAAGCTGTAAGAGGTTATAACATAAAGTACGGAACTTGGTTAAAATCAAACAGTTTGGAAAAGAGTCCGGAAAAAGAAATTGTTAAAGACTCGTAGATAGAATTTTTCGAGCAGAAATTTTATTTCGTTAAATATCAGTCACGGATGGATTGCGCCTCCATGGAAAAACAATTTCTGGTTATGTTGCTATGTTGCACTGCCGCTAGACAAGGATAAATTTCAAGCCGTCGAGGCTTGTTCCATCCGTGACACATGCTTGAGAAAATAAAATTTCCGTTTGGCTTGAATAAAGCATTGTTTTTGTTTAAAACTAGTGAAATTAAGTCAAATCTGATACTTTACACAATAAGGACTTGACTAAACCAAATAATTCGGAATTCAAACATTGTTTTCGAATCGGACCGAATCACCAATATCCATATAGACATGTATAGAAAATGTTCTGTTTTTCCACTATAGTTTATCCATTGCAATAAAACAAAATATCTGGTGCTGTGCATTCTTCAAAATATATATAATAAGCTAATGGAACTATTAAAGTTGAATTTATATAACATTCTAAATTACAGATAAAATTGAACCGAAATGAAATTATTTTTGTTGTAGTTAGTTCTAGATATTGTCATCTTCATAACCAAATTACGTAAATCACTTTGTTGTGATTTTTAATGTTTGTTTTGCATTATGTTCGTGACATAGCAATAAATTTTCGTATATTTCCGATATTTTACAACTGAAAATGAATTATATTCTTTCATATCAAAAGCATTTGGTTTTGTCCTGCCAAGAATAGTAATTGAGAAAAAGTCAGAAAAAAAAATCGAGCATTTAAAAAACCTTAACAAACCTGACATTAACATTGTTGAATTCTTCTTTTTTTCAATGAATTATCACCCCATCTTCAGTGTTAATATTGCGGTTCTTATTGTTGTTAAAAACTGTATTCTTCTTTTTTAATTGTGAATTCATTTTGCAAAAGACATGCAGAAATCATTTGCTCTTTGCTTTTAAATTACCGTGCCAGGTGTATTTGAACTGTGTTAAATTGCGTAAGTCATAAACCCCAGCCCCCCCCCCCCCCCCTATGACGTCACAGTATAACGCCATAAGCATTGGAATATAATCAGTGAGTATCAGCAATACCAATCAAAATACACAAACTATATCAGATAATAAAACCTTTTGGTATTTTTCGCGTTTTTTTAAAAAGTAGAAAAATATGACTTACACACTTTGGTTTTGATAGGACAATATGATAGCTTCCAGATTGAACATCAGTTTTAAAAAAATATTCGCTCCTCGCAGAAGATTTTTTTATTTTTTGAACTTCTACCAGTGGAGCCCCACAGATGTGGTTAAAACTTATCGTGCAGGTTCCATTCATCTGTCGACAATATTCCCACTATGGTCATGAGATGGCTGTGAAATTATTATAGAGTATAATTTGCTTCACTGATTCTAGAACTTTATGCTTCGAATCCATTCGAATTCGAATCGAATATTTCATCCCTAAATACAATGCATTAATGAGTTACTTTAGACCTTGTATGGAATCAAAAATGCGCACATATTGTCGTTCGTTGTCACCAATTTCACTTAGTAATGTTGAAAAAGCAACTATAAAATCAGTTTCAAGCCAATTGTGTGCTATCTAAGAAACATGACCGCGGCGCAGACCCTCGGTGTGAATACTAAGCATACATCTCATAAACTGGACGGTTACAAATTTTTAGAGGCAAAATGACGGTAGATTTACCCTAATTTTATCACAGTCTATGCATTGCTCGAAACCCATAATTTCGAATTTTCTCAGTACGAATATATTGGCCAAACATTTTTGCCAAGCATGGGTCACCGATGGATCGTGCCGCCGAGGCTTGGCATAAACGAAAATATTAATCGATTAAAGGTCATTAAATTCGAAATTTCGAATGTTTCAGAAAAGGCAGGCACATACGTGAGCGTTGAAGTGGATGTTGGAGATGCTTGTGGAAAAGGAAATGAAAAATTAAATGTCCAACTTGGAACAGATGAGGAATTTGAGAAGGTTTTTTATTTATTTTGATGAAAAGGAAAATATATTTTTTCGCTTATTGAAATTCTCTCTATGTAAATTTGTAAGTATAGCTCTAATAATAGGAACCAATCCAACGACTTAATAGCAAAGATCTACTACAATATGTAGTACTAACAACCTCAATCTAAACGGAAAATATCCCAAAACGAACTGAACCAATATAATAAAGTATGGTAAGTAGTATCTAGCCTGCGCGAGTAAAAGAACCTGATAAAAATACCTAAATTAAGTTACGTATCAAAGTAATTTTTGAAGGCTTTTTCAGTCTTGAAGATGTGGTCTTTAGAATTAGCCTGTGCGTCGGACTGCAGATACCCCCCACTTTGTTTTACTATAGCGGTTCACTGCTGTTTGGGAAATTCTTCACTTAAAAGCCCTCAGAGCGAACTTCATTAATAAAAGGAGGTACAATTTAATTGATATAAATCAGAAAATAATAAAGAAAACTATATGCCAAGCAGTGACATTTTTTGTCTGCCGTGAGCCACAGATGGACTCCACAATCATGCTAGCGCAATCTATTGGTAAGACATGCTCAAGGACGGTAAAACAAATATGCCGTTTCATGAATCATTCTCCGGCAATAATTTGAAGTATAACATGTAAGGTTGCAAGTCACGAAATCTATGTCACATTTAAATTCGTCAGTAAGCCCAAGGGCTAAACTAGTAATGAGAACCTAATTTTATCTTCAACTAGGTAAAGTGAAACCCACTTACCACGAAACTTGTAAAAGTATCAGCATGTAATATAGTTTCACTTCACAATCAGAAACGAAACTTAACTCTGTCAAGCATGGGTCAGAGTTAAGCCGTGCCTTAACGGCGCGATCCATCAGTGACTTATACATGAGAAAATAGGTCGACCCAAAAAATTGGAAACGGTAAGCACAAAAATGGGAGTGGGAACTAACGTATGAGTGATTACAAAAAATGAGATTTACGGGGATACAATGACTAAATATTATATTCTTGCTATTGGAGAGAAGGAAGTTCGGTCCCGATAATATTTTTGATACTTTTTAAAGGTTGAATCACCTAACGAAATACTATTTCCTGGACAATACTTCCCTCAATTTAGTTCCTCCTTCAAAGCGATACAAAATCTAAATTATCCAAATCCGTTGTGAACTGGTCATTCATAAGTCGGGCAAATTATATAGAATTTCCATAGTTTAACAATAAAATAGGAGGAAATAATTTTACTTTTACGACCTTCTTGTGTTTATTGATATGGGGTCAGAATTCAAATTATATTAATTAAAATAGTTAGTTTCGATTTGTTGTTGTTTAGTTAGTTAGCATCATTTTTAGTGAATTCATAGCAACAGATTTTTTAATTTTCATATTGCATCATACTGGTTTAAATGCAAGATTTCTCAATATCATCCATATTTGATATACTTGCTGAACATATCATTCCTCGAAATTTGATATGAGTGTATTTGAAGTTGGCACAAAACTCCTCCATTCATTTCATTTTCACTTTTATTTTAAAGCTCTATCTAGGCAAGGCCGTAAATAACTCTTGAAAGGAATCGACTAACGACAACTCATGTGATGAACAGCTAGTGCATATTACAGTACCAGTAACTGCTCTCTGAGCAGAAAACATCTCATTCGTAACTGAACATCCATGGTAAAGTGCAGTGATCGGTACCTGTCTTAATTGGACAATGATAAAATCATCTACCACTGCTGGCAGAAAAAGAATTTTTGAACATGTTTTTTCAGTATAAGTCACTGAAGGATCGCGCCGCCTAGGTGCGGTTCATCAGTGTCTCATACTTGACAAAATAACAAAAAAATGATTATGTTATACCAGCGCTAACGCAATTTTAACAAACTATTTCATAAAAAATGGAAAATGAACAATTTTTTTTTCAATTTTATTTCAGATAACACAAGAGAGCGGTGAGTAAGATGAACGAAAGATGTCAAATCATTTAAAATAAAATGATCATAAGGCTCCTACTCACACTGTATAAAAATGCACTAAAATCAACATTCTTTGACAGTAATTTTACTCGGCAATATAGAGATATAGTAAAACTATAAATCGTCAATTTTGGATTGTAGATAAAGCTCTCTGCCAATGCGATCTCTTAATAATCTATACTTAGCATAATTTTAAGCAGCAAGGCGACTTCAAAGTTCGGAAAATTAAATATACTTCATTTTTGTTACAGTGCACTGTTGTCAAAATACCCTTCTATTTGTTTGTTTATGGAGCTCGACAAAATACTATATTCTTCTAACTTTGGGTCACACTTAGGGCTGAGCAATTCGATTCGGTGATTCGAATCACAGATTATTACAATACGACGCAAGATTTGTGGAACGGAAATATAAAGAATTGGTGATTCGACCTGACTCGAAAAAAAATATTCGAATTATCAATGATTCGGTTTCATCCTGCCCTCGCACTGTTGGCGCGATTTATTTGTGACTCATTTTTAAAAAAAATGTTTTGTTATTCTTTGTTGATTGGCCTCAACATCCTGCTCAGCCTGCATATATCCCATTTCCTTATTGTATGTAGTGATAAAAAACCCAAAACGCTTTGTTAAGAATTTATCCCGACGAAAATTTTTATTTTGTTATGCATGAGCCACAGATGGACTGCGTCTCGTCGATACGAGCCATACGTAACTAATGATATTTAAAAAAAAGTTTTGCTTGAGACGATAGTAACATCCCAATCAGAAAGCATTGCTTTAACAAGCATGCGCCACAGATGAACCGCGTCCTATCGATGCGATCCATCAATGACACATACTTGACAAAAATGCTTTGGCAATATTTTTTTCCGATTGCCCGTAAATGACTTGCTATATACGACAAAATACAGCTCTAGGAAGACGTGTTTGGAGGGATTTTATTGCAAATCCCCCATGCGAGGTCTTTAAGAAACCGCACACAAAATGAACCAACTAATGCCCACTGATTGATGTGTCAATGAGCAACGTATAAATTGTAAATAAGCAGAAAATAATTGAGGGTCATTTAAAAGCCGCGCTTAATTACGATGCCGAAATTTTGGGCAAAAACCTCACTTTTCTGTTACAAAAATTTGATATGACTTCCTTTTTTAAACGTTTTTTAAACATGCACCTAATAGGGTTGATTGAAGGATTCAAACTGATTTCAATCACAAAATAAAGCGCGCAATCACAATACTGAAAAATTGATATTTTTTTCCATAATACCTTTTCAGTGCGGAAGCGGAAGTTTCAAATGCTGTATTCGACCTCCATACATTTTACGTATACGATCTTTTTGTGTGCGATAAACTGAGTAACAGAGCTGAAATTCCTGATCTTCATTTTTAATTTAATTGTATGATGCCAATGGCCTTTTTCTAAAGAGTTTTATATAATTACGAGGATAATCTCCAGCCTTTGTACTAAAAAATTGGGACTAGCTTACTCAGCCTTAAAAATGTCTTGAAACACAATACGGATACAATACTGACGGATGGCGCCGCTGAAGGTACATATCCCACAAATAGAATTTTCAAATAACTTTTTTCAGAACTGAGAGAATTGCTAACCAGAAAAATGTACGAGGCTTTGACTAAATCGGGCTGTTCATTAACGGCATTGAATGACGCCATAATTGACATCAAGACGGATGTAGGTCGAGCAGCGCCTGAGATAACAGAACCCGCAGGTATTAACGTATGTTGATTTTTGTATTGTATATTTCTAAAACTCGAAACCATCTCGTTGATAAAATTTGTGAAAAGTATGGGCTAATAATGAAATGTGCTTTGACCAACGCTTTCCCAGCAGTCCATGATTCGGCCAAAAAGTCTTTTTTGCTATTTAATTCAAATTTCACAAAAGATAATTACGGTTAAAAACGGTGATCTATACTGGATTTTTTACACAGTAGGTGATCAATCCAATCTGGTATCTTATCCGGTATCGCGTCGTTCGACGCAATACATCTGTGGCTCATGCTTAACATAAATACGTAGATAGGAAAATTTTTCTCACTCGAAAAAAATGACAAACAACTGCAATATGTTATAACGCTGTCATTAACAAGCTCCAAAACCGCTGCTCTTCACTAGTAATGTTACTCGGTATCGAAACAATAGTTTATCGTATATTCTTTTTGATCAACTGTAGACTGTTGATAGAACGCAACGCTGATGTGTGGTCCATCAAAGCTCATACTTGGCATATATCTCATTAACAACGACGCTTCGAATTTTAGAAAATATACAATTTAATGTAAATGAACGGTAAATTTACCTTAATTTTATAACAGTCTGTAGCAATCAATGTTTTCAAAATGCAATTTATACCACTATGATTAATATAATATAATGCCAAATATAACTTTCTGAAACACCTACAGATTCTATACTTCCTTTTAACTGTCTTTCATCTTACTACTCAAGTTCATCTCAGTCAGAAAAACTTGACAAAAAAAGCTCTTGTTAAGCATATGACACTGATAGATCGCGCTGTCCAGGCATGGGCCATCTGGGGTTTATGTTTGAAATTAAATTCTTCATTGAGATAAATTTTTATTCTGGACTTATACAAGATATATCACAAAATTTGGTTACCATAATTGATCAATGTTCTTAATGACGATACGTATGTACGTACTTTATGATTGTTTTCAGTCATTGACACGTGTGGAGATGGTAGACATAATTGTCATCGAAACGCTACATGCAACAATACACGGACAGGATTCAATTGTTCATGTAAAGATGGTTACACTGGGAATGGGAGAAACTGCACAGGTATATAATATAAGTAATTTTTCAAAAAGGGTAATTCAAATGTGCAAAATTTTCGCTAATTTATCGATTTCTGGGAATTTTTTTGGCAACGTCTTACTATTCTTGCTGTGTCCAGTCGTTTATTAGATTCAAAGATCTTCGGTTTTGTCCAGTGTCACAAGTTTTGGAAGAATAAAGGTTTTTTGTTTTCGTTCACATAACTGATACAGTTTCTTGAAACGACTGAGAATAATTGTCGTATTCGGAAAGACTCGATTCGAAATTATTCAATTCGAAATTCAAAAAAGTAATGGTTGGAACTTCCCTGGCGACAAGTAAACGATGATCAGAAAAAATGATCTATAAACATTTGTCTTATGCGCTTGTCCTTTAACCAATACAAAAGCAATCTTTTTCAGTTATGATAATATTGGCGTTTTGTAGATTTTTAAGGTAGATTTTTTTCAGCCTTTGTTTACTTATGTGTTTGATCTAGTTTAACTGATTTTGTGAAAAACTACTTTCTAGCTCTGACAATAAACTGCAAAAATTATTTATTTAAGCATGTTTTTTTGATTTCATTTACAAAAGCTATGTAAGGCCAAATTCTCAAAAATATGAAAAAAAAAAATTGGCGCAAGTCGTTGCGAGTTTATATGCTTTTATCTCGCAGACACATACTTGGTGCGCATTGAAGCTTGTAAGTTTTAGAATTTGGAGTAGAAGCCCTTGGAATTTGAAACGATTCCAAGCATTTCAAGAAAAGAAACCGTGTTTGTAAAAGATTCCCATAACGAAGTTTACTGCAGTTCTTTTACTGTTATCTGATCTCGAAGACAAACTTCTCAGTGATTTTTGAAATTTTCCTGATAAATTTACTCCAACCTGACCAAAATTTTCTGTCGTCTTCAGATCGGAAGCGGAAGTTTTAAATGGCGTATTCGACCTTCATTGCTCCCTCCAAAGATTTTACATATACGATCGTTTTGATTGCAATATAACTGAGTAACAGAGATTTAATCCACGATTATAGTACGCCATCAGTCAGAAAAATTTGACAAAAAAGCTCTTGTTAAGCATAAGACACTGATGGATCGCGCTGTCTAGGCGTGGGCAATCTGCTGGTTACAGTTAAAGAAATTAAATTCTTTGTTTAGATAAACTTTCATCTCGGACTTATACAAGATATATCACAAAATTTGGTTACCCTAATTGATCGATGTTCTTAATAATGATCTTATATCTACTTTCTAATTTTTTTCAGTCCTTGACATGTGTGGAAATGGCGAACATAATTGTCATCAAAACGCTACATGCAACAATACACGGGCAGGATTCAATTGTTCATGTAAAGATGGTTACACTGGGAATGGTAGAAACTGTACAGGTATATAATACAAGTAGTTTTTCAAAAAAAGTAATCCATATGTGCCTTGATAAGTATAAATCATTGACGGGAAGAGACACTCAGGCGCGTCAACCAGATCTTGGAAGCAAAATCTTCCCTAATTTATCGATTTCTGGCAATTTTTTATAGCAACGCCTCGCTAATCTTGTTGCAGTTCCAATGTTTCCAATTTTTCCAATTTTATTTTCGTTTACATAATTAATACAGTATCTTGAAACGGCTGAGAATACTTGTCATATTTGGAAAGATTCGATTCGAAATTCGATCCTAAAAATTAATGGTTAGAACTTGATTCCTTGACGACAAGTAAACGATAATAAAAAAATGATCTATAAACATTTTTCTTACGCGCTTCTCTCTCAACCAATACAAAAGCAATCTTTTTCAGTCATTGACATGTGTGGAAATGGAGAACATAATTGTCATCCAAACGCTACATGCAACGATACACAAACGGGATTCAACTGCATATGTAAAGATGGTTATACTGGTGATGGGATAAATTGTACAGGTATATAATGTGGAATGCGAAACCGAATCATTGTGAATTCGAATCGGATTCGAAGAGTTTTTTGGAACCATATAGAATCCCTAATTCCGTATAAATAGTAAATGTTCTGTATTTCAAATAAAACAGTCAATTTCAAATGAAAAATATTAAAATATGGGGAAATGACTTCACTAATAATTATGTCAACAAATTATAAGAGGCAATTTGCTACTATTTCGCATATCATGTTTAGGAACACATAAAATTTGCCCAAAGTTTTGTTTTGAAAATATGTTAATTCTATTTTATTTCACAATTTGTTTTGTTTTGTTCCTATCGCTGATTAAATTTTTGATAGGGTAAGGATAAGGATTTTGAAAAAAGAAGCAATCTGATTGTCGTGCTGTTGCTTAGGGTAGATACCCCTCACATCCCTCAGCTTCGATAAAGCCTGAATAGTTTTTACTTAAAGGCAATAAGAAGAGGCGGATGGTTATGCTATCGTCCAGGTCAGATACCGCGTATACGTATAATTATTGCGCTCAGTTCTGTAATTGTGATATTTTCCGATAAATGCCTATACGGGCACTACAGTTTGTAGTAGCTCTTAGCAATATAAGCTTACTTTAATTGGTTCCTCTTAGGTGCTGTTGCTTCCGGTTTCGCTCAGAACAAATTCTCTATAAAAAAAATTATATAGTCTATATATAGTCTATAGGGTGTATCGATTGTGGTTAGTTGGTTACTTTTGGCTCCATATAGAGTTTTCGTAATGACGAATGTTAATTCAGCAACGAAAACAAATGCTCATCTGATAAGCCTTGTATCAACATGGAAGGCAGTTACTTGTGCGAATACTACAGAGGATTTCTTTATGATGGACCTCCTTTTAAAGGTAGCCACTGAGTGTATTAATTTAACCTCAGTAACTCACCCTGTCACGATGAAACTACTTTTGGAAAAGGCATAAAAGTCTTTTTTTTTATTTTTTTTTGTGTAAGGTTACATGTAAAGGACTCATAGCGCAGAGTATAGTTTAAATACTCATATTGCTTGAATGTGACTAAACGTGCCGATGGTTTGTACTTGAAAAATCGGCTGTCCCGATCAGCAGATTTGATTTTTTTACAGCCACTTCTTAGAGTGGATCAGCCTGTCCAAGACCCAGTACCAACCTATAGACGAACAGGGTTACAGTTCTTGGAGAGATATAATCTTTTTGTATTTAAATTGCATTGAGGGCAGACAAAAATACAGGCTAAAAATCTTACTTTTTCTAGATATTTTTCTTGAAGGTTGGCGATCGCGCCGTGCCGGCATTGGTCCGGGCATTGGTTCCGGATTGAATTTTAATAAAAAAAATGATTAAAATAAAAACACAGTGCACTCGTTAATTCGCAAGAATAATGCAAGTAGTCGTTATCATATTGGCATCGCTGGTTGAAGATATCGGATTCGATTCCGAGAAAGTCCGGCTTGCTTATCCATACCCAGCAATCATACCGACTTTATCAGGGTGACCCCTTAAATGAGCCACGATTAAAATAAATTTGTCTTGGAAATATATAACCATTGGTTGTTTGAATATTCGAATATTATGTTATTCTTTTTTCGTTAATCAATTTTTATTTCACGGACAGACATAAATGAATGTGACAATGCTTCCGCTTGTCATCCCCAAGCCAATTGTGAAAATGCCGAAGGGACATTTACCTGTCAATGTAATAATGGATATTCCGGCGACGGTAAAAGATGCGAAGGTGTGGTATATTTTTCAAATTATATAGATGTATAATTATATTCTCGTCGCGTTTTTGGATAAATATACTTTCATTACGCGAAATTGGCTAAATAAGCATAAATAGGCATTTTTGTGCATTTTTTTGATATTCAATTCACGTTGTGAAAAAAATTTGCGCTGAGAATTACGTGCATTTTTTATTGATATTTGCTCAAAGCGAGATCGAAGTAACTCTTTGAAGTAGAGTTGTAAAAAGTTTAAGTGTGAAAACGTGGTAGACAATTCTGTGGCATTTTTAATGATATTGCTTAACGATTTTAGCGAGAAAGTTTAAAACATTGGTCAAAAATATTTGCAAAAATAAAATCGCCACTTAAAGCCCATGATGTAGGGGTTTCATCAGTTATTTGGTACCCTTGGATCAAAATAGATTCATGTTTAAACCACGCCTTCCCTTTTTTCATTTATTTTCATCTCAAATTTATGAAAAAATAATATTTACGCTTGGAATTCTTCACTATTTTTTATAACTAAGTTTTGTTTAAAACAAAATTATGATGACTTTTTGAAGTTGAATTCATCGATCTACATGAACGCAAAGATGTATAAAAAAACAACTAAGGATCACAGCAATTAACCAGAGAATTGAAAACAATCAAACTAGTTTTCCCATAGCATATTTCAATATTTTTTATCAAAATTTTATCAGAGCAAGGCTGCAAGAGACATATAATACCCGAACAGTCTACTGAAAACCACCGGTATGCAAAGGGCTACACGAAATGCAGGAATGGAAACTAAGATATCCAAATCCCCAACAGATTTTCTATTGACGCGAGTTTAAAAGCCACGCGAATTCATGCTTTTTCAGTGTTGCTTCGAAAATTCAAAAGCCATAAATTGACCAATTAATGGAAACGATGAGAAACATGTTGTCGTGGTATTATGTGCACCATAGAGGGTGCAAAAGACAAATTTAATAAAACCATTGACTTCTCGCCTCGAAACAAAACTTCTTGCTACTCTTGTTTGCCACCATGTGTCGAACGGAATGAAACGACAAATTTCGGAATACATAAGATATAAAAGTTAAAAAAGATGAGAAAATGAAATTTATGAATAATTCTTACACGAAAAACGGAAGAATTAAACAAACAAATTATAGTTACATAACCGGACTTGAAGGCAATGTTTCATCAATTCACACTGCAATTATGGGAGTAAATTTTTTCCTATTTTAACTGCGAAATACAATCGATTTTGATCTCATTCGACTCATTTTGCCGTTAAAGAGCAAAAATTCACATTATTTGGCAAGGTTGTGTTCATAGGAGCAATGGAACGGTGAAATCTGCACTAAAATCTCAAACTATACTATATATAAAGTTTGACATTTTTGTTCTTCTCAATCATTAGAACCCATACCGTCACCTACGACTACCACTGGAAACAGTTCTCAATCCTGCAACGAAAGTAACAAGATTTTCTCTTCCCATTGTGTTGAAATTGGCAATGCCTCCATTTGCCAAACAGGTTAGATACTAGTCTAAAATTCTAATCCTGTCTAATCTAATCCTGCAGAAATCTTTTTGTTGAGCTTGAGTCATTGATGGATCGCGCCGACAAGGAATATCCTTTAAAATCAAAAGTGTGACTAATTGATCGTGCTCGTCGGAACCCACTCAAAATATAGCGCAAATATGTTTTCGCAAGTTTGAGTCATTCATGAACAGCACCGGCGAGGCGCTGTGGCTTTTACTTTAACAATAAAATCTAAACTTCATTTATGGTAAGCAATGTTAGTTAAACTGCTTAGATAATATTTCTTAGATTATCATCTTTGATATGGTTTGTTATTCATAATGATATCATTATTTAGGTCAGTTATTTGTGTTTAGACTGAACTCAACAAGAACAATCTCTAATATTACATCCACACCCGATGGGGAATGTTCGGAGTTTAAACTTAATTACAAGGAAAATTCAACCGCCGACTTTAAGGTAAGAGTAAATTTGAAGCATAAAGGCTCAAGACTCAAAATGCAGCCTGAACTAATATTCGGCCATATTTCAAGACAAATTTCTTTACGTAAACTAGAACAAAAACTATCAGACAATAAAGGAGGACAATCCAGCCTTGAAGGAGTTTCTTATATTTGGCATACGATACTTCGCTCGGTGACAGTCCGTGTGGCAAATGCTAATATCGTGTTGGGCACTCTTGCTTGGGCGCCATTCCACGTGGGAGCGATCCAGTGTAAGGCAATTCAACGCGTATGTAATTTCGTAGGGAAATACAATACCACGTAAGCCTAGAGAAAATTCGGCGTGTGCGCGTGGGTCTATGCCAATCTGCGGGAGTACAGAACTAGATATTATAACAGATATAGGTCATACATAGGGAACCAAACTATTATAGTGTAATTGCTTGACCTAAACAAATATGGATTGAGGCAATATTCTTGAGTAAACAACAAAAAAGCTAACGGGAAATTATGAAGTCAGAATGAGTCCTGAAGGAAATTCTTTTTTTCTGAGAAAAAGCGTTTTTATTGCAAATTGCCATAGAATGGCCCAAAATCACGCCGCTGATAATGTTTGAAAAATGTGTGACATCTTACCAACTGCTTGAATAAGAGGAAAGCCTACTGCGCGTCGAAGATGTGGAAACAATTTCGAGATTTTCTAAGTTTTAAAGCACATAAAATAGCCATTCTGCCGTACGTTTTCGGTCGACGAGGGGAGGAGTGTATGGCCCGACATACCTATATACGCTAGTGCATGCAGCTAACGTTTTTCTTTTTCTTTTAAACAGAATTACAGAAAAACTGCAACTGGGAATACACTCTCATTTGAACCATATCTAAGGGCGATGAAGTTGAAAATTTACCATAAGAATATCACGGATTGCAACATTACTGTTTATGGATGCTGAAAAATTTATATCTGATACGATAAATCAAAATACCTTATTTCTCAAGAACAACCTCAGAAATTAGGACCACAACTTGATATATATTCGTCGAATCGAAAAATAACTTTTTCAAAAAAAGAAAAATACCCGTTTTTGGACTCTCAGCTAATTTCAATGAATTTACCCTCGTCGTAAAAAGATATGGTTTTTGAAATTTTACCTCGTCACGGCCTATCAGATATTTTGTTGCATATGGCTTTTTTTCTAGCAGAGACGCAGATGGGCGCGCTTAATAGGATGTGTGTTTTGAGAATTTCGAACTGAAATGATACAAATTACTGGTAATTCGAATCAATTCTAAGCATTTCGACAAAAATGCTCAATAGAATAGACTCATACTTTATTGTGTGCACAGTTCTTTCGCTGACAGAACCTGGGGGCAGAAATTTTATTTTAATTTGTTTTAAACATTTGATGATTTACAATGATTACTTTTTCCTAATCTTGTTCTGCCCATTCGAAGAATCAATGCACAGCTGTTTAGTGTTGCTCAAATTTGAACAGCAAATGTGTTAATTTTGATTCGAAAATTCATACCGTGGTTCATATCTCAAAATGGTTGGGAAATATTTTTTCTCCGAATAGGAACATCTTCAAAAAATATTCGATTTGAAAATATTTTATTCGAGATTCGATTTAAAAAATTCTCCAAATTCCCCCGTAAAAACCACATATTGAGTATATATTACACTTGCGAAAGAACAATAATTTTTTTGTTTATTGGAAAAAATTTGAAACAGAATTTTTATGCAAAAAATAAGGTCTGTTAATGGGCCGCGCACATCAATAGAAAAAGTCGACTTTATTGTTTTATTCAATATTCTTCAAACAATTTTGGCACGTATTTTCCTCTATCTTGCTTCTTACATGTTTTGACTCCTGTTCTCCATACCTACACTGTAACAAAAGTACAGTAAATTTACTGATCATTTGCAGTAATTGCATATTTTTAAGTTTAAAAATCGCCTTAATGATGAAATTTGTGCCAATTATGGACAGTTGATGGACCGCACCTTCGTGGTTTGTTCCATCAACATCCCATATTTGGCCAAAAAAGTCGATTTTGAATTTTTTTAATACGGCCAAGTAAAATTACTGTCCACGACCAGTAATTTCGTTGCATTTTTTGTTACAGTGTATAGTTCCAATAAGGGCTGGGAAATTTAATTCGTTGACTTGATTGAATCCGAAGCGCAAACTATTCGAATCAATTGCAAATCGTTCATAGAAGCAAAACTTGCTAATCGAGGCAACGTTACGACAGGCTTTGTAAACCACGAAAAAGTTTTGGACCAATCATGTGAATCACACATCGCTGAACACGATCAAGCATGTTTAGGACTGTTGCAGCGGCGGAACCACAAATGTGACAAACTCTGGTGTTGCCCAGCCCTAGTTCCAACATATTTTATTGAATCAAAGATATTTAATTTTATTCTTGATATTTTTGCTTCGTTAGAGGTTTTTTGTACAGAATAAAAGATATAACAGATATACCGCGCCTCAGCGGCGCCATCCATGTGTGACATATGCTTAACATTTCGAACACACTTTTACGACTGCGTGATAGCTTTATTTCAATAATTCTGTAATTTTTTGTTTGATTTAACATTAAAGAATATTTAATGCATTTTATATATAGACTATTTTTTTTTATCGAAATTCTTCGAGCTAGTTTGAAATCTGATGAAATATTTTATTTTTCAAGTATTCGCTGCAGATGGACCGCGTCTCGGCGGAGCGATCCATAAATAAAAAAAATTAGGAAAAATGTTCCCAACTGAAAGGGACTCATAAGTAAGCTCAAAGGGAAAAAATCACAGACCATTTTATAAAAAGCTTTTCGATCGGACAAGTGGGTATCATGTTGGTATTGCAGGTCGAAAATCCTGAGTTCGACCCCCGGCCAATCCGTCTGTGCCCGCCACGCAACCCAGATTGTAATAACTTGGGTAGGCTGATCCGGAGTGGAAACATCATAACTTCCCAACAACACTATTCCTGACCGTCTAGAAGGGCAGCTAGTACAGGGCCTTGATCGAGGTGATATATTCCAAGAGAAGTTCCCACAAAAAAAACTAGAAAACCGAGCTGTTTTGCAATACCATCATAAAATATGCAAGTTTAGCACAAATCACCGCCATGTTATGCATAATTTGTCAAATGTGTTAAAAAAGTATGATTTAGATTATTTAAATTATTCTTACAATATATAACTATATTAAATTTTGAATATTATTAAATTTGTTCAAAAAATGATTTGATGAGGAAGCAATCCTCTAGGATCGTTCGTCACTTCATTTAGTTCAAGGTCTTTTTTGGGAGGGGGAGAGTGGTGTCGTCTTCAGTTTTATGCAGTTCAATAGTCGGTCTTTTAACATTCCTCGGATTTGAAAGCAAGTTCAGTCGTCGGTTTCATCAAAATCCTCTAGCAATCCTTCGACATATTCTCTAAGAATAGCTCTTTCTCCAACAGACATATTGCGATATACTTCCTTTATTTTATCCGGTCCAACTTCTGCATTTGTTGCTTTAATCATCACATAATAAGCAATTATCTTTAAAAGGGCAAAATCGTGGTCTTTTATCAAATTTTCCAACGCTTTCTGATCTTTTTCTTTGTCACAGAACATTCGACCCGTCGGAATATCTCTTGTTCTTTCTTTCGCTGCTTCTATGTCCTTTTTCCTGATTTTTTCGGCAATTGTTAGCATCTCTCTAGTGATATAAGAGCGAAACTCGAATTCGTCATCGGCTTCTTGGATGCATTTGGTATATGAATGTACATTCGGATCTGTAAAATCAAGTAATTTTCGACAACTGTTTGTCTAAATCAGAAGTTTTAAATTGTCTACCACAAGCCACTGATGGAAAAATAAAAACTTACACGGGATTCTTGCATTAACACAGCAGCTGAGCCATAAGATTCCAGTTGAAAACAGTAGTGTAAATTTCCCCATATCTTCACTATTGTAAAAAATATTAGAGATAATTCTCGGCAACAACTTTTAAACCTTTGTCAAAAGCAGCAGCATCGCCCGCTCACACAAAACTAGTATAATATCGCCCGAGGGTAGTAAACTTCAAATCTCCGTTTACTTGAAAATAATTTCGCTGAATAATGATTGAAAAGTAGATTAATTCTTAGCAAATCTTGCTGTCCGTCGAGACTCCTGCGGAGGCAATCAAATTCTTTAAACAGGTTATTTCTAAACTCCTTCAAACACATACTCACTTATTTTTTCTTCACGGGAGTGTGACGTTGAAAACTATTGCAAAAAGTGCCTTAGTTAATCAATGTTATTACTAAGTTACCTCACCTTCACCAGGACTGCTAACAAGTGCTCAGTTTGTGACTGAAAAATTTATATTTTATTCATGTTGTTTTTGGCCGAGAGCCGTAAACACTCATGATACAAGAGAACAGTCAACGTTCGCATATGATACGTTTTATTTCAACCTTGCAAACATATATAATTGGAAAAATCTTTGATAAGCAAGCAAAGTAAATTTATTGCCGAATTAATAACTAACATTAGAAAAAACGAACTACATGTTTGAACATGGAGTGATTTACCAATAAAAATGATATTGACTTAGAACCATCAATTTAGTCTTTTATCTCTTCTTCGCCTCTCACCACACGCAGGAAATATGTCAGGGCAAACCTTTTACACAAGCCTGACTTTCTCATAGTATAGAACTTAAGTATGGTAATGAAAAAAGTTGTCAAAATAGGGATATAAAATTATTTAATCCTTTTTTCCAAAAGATTGGGATTCTAAACAAAATCTTCGAAATTGCACATCCCAGAAATATTGTGCTGAAACATTGATTTTTATTTCTTTTAAATAGAATTGTATTTATTTCTGTAAAAATTAGTTAAAGTTGAAAATAATCAAAAATGAAAAAATTGGGAAATTAACTAGTTGCCAGATTCTGCTTGAAACTTAAAATTCCAAACCACCGACATAACTTCAAAACTTCTAAAAAAAAAAGCGAAAGGTTTTGTCAAAGCATAATTTGTGGGTTAATTAGCCATTGGTGAATCGCGGCAATCAATGAGATACGGTCCATCTATGATCCAGGTTTGACAAAATATTTCTCATTGGCTACTTCTATTTTAAATAGCAAAATTCGGTGAATCAAAAATGTCCATTTCCAATGATTTCTTCTTAAAATTTTCTCTACTCTTTAATCCTTTTCTTTTCTCTGTTACCTCTAATCTATTGCAATCCACTCTGGTTGAAGAACTATGTGGCTGGCAGTTTTCTTCCAACTCACTTTGGGATGATTGTGATTGCCTGTACCCCAGCAAAGAAACCTCCAGAAAATTTGATGATGTTTTACGATTGGGCGAATGCAACTTCAATCTTCTAACAGGGCTACACAAACCATTAAAATCAGCACTACTACCGGTGATAATTTTCCGTTTTGCGTTTGGTTCTATTTCTTTTGCATTTCTCTTTTTCACAGTCATTTTCTTTGGCTGCACAGTTTTTGAATGAAGGATTTCTGTGGACGATGATGAATTTGAGACGTCCCTCAATTTCGAACAAGAGCGGGTGAATTTTTTTCTGTTTCTTTCAGAGAGTTTTTGAGGGGGAGTGGCGGATTTTGATGCAATCTTGGTAGATTTATTATTACAGGAAAAGTTCTCACTTGACCCCAATGAAAAATGTTGTTTCACATTTTCACTCTCATCTAGAAAATCATAGTCACTCACGATATTGAAGGTACTTTCACTAAACATCTTTGGAGGAGAAAGGCAAAAATATTTCTCCGATTTTCTTTGAAGATCCATCTTACTGGATTTTATGCCTGGTGATCTATAACACTCTGTTGACAGATCTTCAGAAGACGATGCATCCTCAATAAATGAACACCTTGACGTTGAAAAACTATGTTGTTGGATTTTTGGACTATCAAATTGTATGAAAGAGAACATTTCGTCTACAGGTATGCCTGTGTATGGAAGTGGAGAATGAAGTTTACTTGTTTCCATACCAGAATTTTTATAACATATCGGTGTCTCATTGTTACTTGAACAGGGTTTTGAACTACTGACATCTGATTTGAAACATGAAACTTTGCATTGTGTGTCCGATGTAGCATTTGCTTGAATGCCTCTCTGTCTTTGAGTTTCCTCGTGGGTTTGATTATTTTTTACTTTATTAAATGTGCTTGAATTGCTTTTTACTTCAAAGAAAATCACATCATTGTCAAAGTCACTTTCATCAGAGATTGAACTTCTTTCTTCTGATGATGTAATAGAAATGTTTTTTTTGCCTGATAATAAAATATTTGAAACATTAACGATAAACTCTTCATATGCACGATCATGCTTTGGTTCTGCTGCTCCCAATTGATCAGGCGGTACAATAAAAATATCTTCTTTAATTTCGTCCAATGTAAAATCATGCAGACCAAGCTTTTCAATCTGGGAGAAGTGTGATAAAAACATTTTTAGATTTGAAAATATATAAGCTAACCAAAAAAGGTAAAAAAAATATCAAAACAACAAAATACAATTTTTGTCTGTCACATTCAAATACGATGCAAAATCGAGAAATGTCAGCTAATCAGAAACATAAAGGAAATATCTTCCCTCAGAAAAAAGTTCACAGTTTGAAATTTGCATGATGCAGATGACTGTTTTGAGAATACACTATGAGTATATGTCATCCTTTAGGCAGGTCTGGCTCATCAATACATGCCCATCACTCAACCCAGAAAGTAAAAACTTGGGTAGGGCTATTGCAAACTTGAGAGAGACCATATTTTTCCAACAACTCCAACCATGTCCGTCTATAAGTGGTTGCTAGTACAAAGCTTTGGTTCAGGGTGATTTGCTCCAAAAAAAAAGTGTGCATAAAATATATTTCCAATATATTTTTCTGCAGAAATAAAAATTTTGCAGCAGCATATGCCTCGTCAGAAGCTAATTCACCTTTTCATCAACCAGCTCAGTATTCTGTTCATACTCTGATACCGGAATATCATCCATCCGCTCTAGTGTTCTAATATCCATCTCGGATAATTGCCCATCAGTTTCTTCACTAATGAGTTCATACTTCCTAATAATACGGTGGATTTTCCTCAAATATTCTTCATCTGAACTCCGCATATTCCAAATTAAATTAATGTACTTAACTTACTTAGCTTTTAAGATATAGTTCAAGATAGTAGAAAAGACGTCAGGTACCAGGACGACAGAATCTTCTTTGAGTGTGCATAATGTTCACTTTTTTTGATATCCAACTAAGCTTCAAAATCATTGACATTGCTATTTTTTATAGCACTATTGATGATTTAAAGCCTCAACAATTTAAATACTGCCAAGCACCTCAAAAATTTAAATCTTCCACTAGAAGTTTTAGCAAGAAATACGTCATGAAATATAACTTTAGTATTGGCCATTCACCACTTTTTATTTGATGGAGACCATTTTTTTTTTGGGATACCGAGTAACAGCGTAGCTGTTATTATGCCATTCAAATGCCCGTTCTCGCAACTGCTCCCAGGCATCCCAAGAAACCTATCCAACTGTACAGCAGCAGGACAATGATAAAATCAATAAGCTATCTTGTGGTTATAAATCTGTGTAATGGGCCGTCAACTATGACTGCTGCCTTCCGATATTTGACATGTTGAATCGAATCAAGACAGGAGAGATTACCAAAACCGTACACCAAAAGTTGAGTTTTCAGGCTTGATATAGGACAGCATGGAATATTGAGGGGTATATTTTTGCTGTTTAGTCAGCAGGCCAGTGGAACGTGCTTGTTCAGTTTCAAATTTCCTAACAACATATTCTGTATTCTTAATTTGTATGACATTTAAAAGGTCTTGTCACAAAATTTAACATATATTCAAAATATAATTTTAATTTAGATTCAAAGGTCTTTCTATCAAAAATCAATACTGGATACAAAGCAAAATATGATATTTAGAAAAAGAAAACTGTAAATTGAAAAAAATTGATTGATAGAAAGAATTTTTTAAATTATTTTATGTCACACTTTCCAATCACTGCCCATGACTTACGGTGACTTTAGTTTTATACAGCAGTTTAGTATGCTAATAAAGAATACACAATTTTATTTGAAGAAAGTTGAGGCACCCTGCAGATTTCTCGCATATAAACTGTAAAGTTAATCATCATCCCACACAGAATTCGAACTCGTGTCATGACAATCCAGAATCAGACACATGTAGCTTGAAGCGTATTCACAGCGCTTTTACAGATGGGCTAACCGGTACCGGCACAGATATTTTTGTGAGTGATATAATCCTCCGCATCAAGCATATTCAGTATTTTGCTATGCAGATAATGATTATTAGCCTCTCGTATATAAGTGGGCTTTATCTTAACTTAAATATAACTTAGCACAGACACAAAAAATAAGGAATTTATATTTTACGCTTCAAGCTACGCATCTTTGATCGTCATGACGCAGGTTTGAATCCTGCGAGGGATGATGATTATATGCGAGAGGTCTGCTGGACGCCTCGCTGGGTGCATGGTGGTTCACGTAAGCGCCGCTTACGACTTCCTCTATCAACCAGGTCTATGCACAGGAAAAATGATAAATACGATAATGGAAAACCTTCACCCTGATTCGGAACTGGTATTTGCACGAGAGGTCGTGGTTCGCCATATGGTTAAGCTGTATACTCGGCTATCCTTTCCGGCAGAATAAAAACTGAAAAAGATATTCTTTCCTATCTTATAGCAGCCATAGCTGATAGGAAGCCATAGTTGATAGGCATCTGCTTTTAACTGTCTGACTGTTGAGCATTACAGATTATGTCCTTTGGTCGGTTAAAAAAACTTTCGTTCACAGCAAGGTAAAACCTTAAACGGTAAAACGAAAAGGTCCGCCCAAAACTTTCACCAGCAGAACAGAAATCTAATCTAACTGGTCTTAGAGTCAATTCTCCGTCGACAAGACCATACAGCTAGATTCGACTGGACTCTGTCTGAAAAACAGAGATGGTTTATATTCCCGGCAAAATTTCACGCTCAAATGAATTTATGTGTGGAGGGGAAATATACTGTATGTTTGAAGTGTGACCATTCGAATTCGTTGGCAAAAAGCAGTCTTTTACGTTTTTAAGGGAGATTATTAATTGCAAAAAAAGAAAAACTTTGAACAGGATATCGTGCACACTTTAATATAATTACAGAAACTATATCAGTTTGGACAGCAAATACAAATTTTTCCGTTGATTGTGTACAGATTTTTGCGATGGAAACAACATTCCTATGCCACGATTAGGAGAAACTTCATCAATTTGAAGAGCAAAAAAAAATTCGTCTGTCGATTCTGTACGGATTTATGCAATAAAAAGACATATATTCGTATGCCACTGTACCGATACTGTACTGTGTATACTCTGTACTTGCGGCGCGTAGGTCACGTGACTGCTAATCTCGAGTGTCACAACCAACTCAAGCTTGCGCTTGCGCCCAGCCTTCGCTTAGCTCTGAAATGCTGGGATTGCCTTAGAAATTTGTGCGAATATTAGACTGTTAACTTATACTACAATGCTTAGCCTATAACGTCAAATATGCTGAAAATATTCAAGAACTTCGAATAATATTGTGTTGAACTGCGCTATAATCCCAGATCAGTGCCAGCAAGGCGGGTGACTTTAATAAAACAGAATATTTAAGCCCAAATACCAATGCTTTTCTTTCTTTGACTTTTCTGAAATGGAAGTATTTTGAATTTGCTCACCTTAGTTTATCATATTTCACAACTTCCTTCTCATTCCACCGCATAATCTGACGAATGCTCATTATCTTAATCCCATAGCGTTACACAATATAGTCTAACGTCATACCAGCATAAAATGAATTCTTTTATCAATGATGGAAAATCTAAGGGAGGGCATAAAATAATATAAATTGCTTTTTGTAACAGCGTTCCGAAAGCGCGAAGAACTTTTCCGACCGTTTTTTGCAAAAAATAACACCATTTTAGGGACAAAGACTATATAAAATAGGATATTGCACGCCGAATGTGCGCAAAAATATACCTATTCTGGAGATATTTCCTTTAAAATTCCAAAAAATTGCAGCGAGAACTATTCTTTCCAAAATTTTGGGGGGCATGTCCCTCAGTCCCCGGTTGCGCGGCCATTCCGGATTGAATTTCGTGTAGGCTATAAAAGAAGCTAGAAAATTTAAATTATATAACTATAATATAACTTTAATACTTTTAAATTGTTATTATGCAACAAATGCTATCAAAAATGATGATAAAACTATTTGATATTTCATTTTTTCAAATTCGCTCGCCAAAGACTTCACCGAAAAGAACCACATTCCCGCATTTTTTGAAGGTAAAAAGCGGTCACAACTCTCCACCAGGGTATTAGTATTATTCAAGAACTAGCCGCTTAATGAAAGCAGATTTTTTGTCCACGGAAATGAAATAGCTATCAAAGTTGTCTCCAATGGTGGATACCACTCATTTACCATAGCGGTTCAGTTCCGTCTGGGATGTACAGCTGCAGTAATATATATTGCACTATCTGTTTGCGAGTAAGTATGTTTGGTCGTGAGTCGTTTTCCTTCATACACTGCTTCCGGCTTTGGTTGAACTAATTTTCAACAACTAAAAAAAATATCCCGCCTTTATAAGGAATTAGGTAAGAGTTATGCGCACGAGGCCTGAGGCCTGACATACATAGACTTAGGATTCGACTATACTGTAGCCTATAGGCCCAGGTTTTATTTCATACATCAAATGCCAATGTCAATTTTCCATCGCCTGTTTGTCTCCTTAACGCTACAATTCAAGGCTTTCTACGTCGTACATTCCTTGATGGATTTGGTAAAATGGAATGCCACCGCACTGGATCAACCGTATGCACAAAAGGATATTTCAGCGGTAAAGCGGTGCGATGACAAGCAAGAGAGCAGTGCGAGTGTTGTGGCACTCTGAGAAATGGTCACGTGACCCCCATCATACCCATTGGAATATATATTACTATGTCGAATAGGCCGATGTTGATTTTTGAATACAATGGCATATCCGATTGGTTTTGAACATTCCTGGTTCCGACCTGTGAGTCTACAACTCCAAATTTAAAAAAGAGGAGGGGGAATTGAAAAACATTCTAAGCCACGTTATGACGCCATAACGAATCCATGAACACTTTTTCATGAGGTGAAGTTATATCAAAGGCACATGCTTCCCCCATTTGTCTTGTGCAGATATTCCCGATATTATGATATGACCTGAGCATGATATACTATCCATGAGAATACCCCAGTTTTTTTTCGCCGCCAGGGGCAAGTTACACTCACTGTACTTTATAATCGCGGTTAAGTTATTTTACACTGGAAATGTAGTTACTGGTATCCAATTCAGAGAAAGCAAGTTAAGCAGTATTGATGATTTTGAACACCTTTATACAGCTTAGTTACTACCACTAAAAAAGCACATTCAAATCTTCTAGCCAAAAATGAAATATTGTAATTGTGTGGATTTTCTTCTGATAGAACGCATTGTCTTCGACAAAATAGAAGACAAAATAATACAAAAAGAATATGTTTTGCATTAAATGTTTATAAGAATAAATTTCAGATTTTTGAAAGTGTATTGCAGAGTGTTTCTAATAGCGGGGTTGCCCTGGCTTTCCAGCATGGTATCTTCTAGAGTACAAGCATTTGAAATAGAAGCAAAAAGTTATTATCTTTGCAAACAGAAACAACATGCCTTGACTTGCATTGCCACATAGTTACATAAACGGAGGGAAAACTGAATGCCTCCGTGGCCGCGGTTAACATTCCCAGCTAGATTAGAATTTTGTGCGCAGTTAAAAATTTTTAAGCTATCTTTTATGTCCACATTTATGGATAAATCTATTCATAGTTTGCGAAAAGGTTTACAAATAGTTGTTTCTTTTCCCGCTTATTTATATGATGCTCAGCCAAGCTTATTCACTTTAATATGACACAAGAATCTCTGACATTTTCAGCAAAAATTCATGGTATTGTTGCTTGTATTGAACATGTAAGTGCGTTGCCTATAGATCCAGATTGAACAAACTGTTTTTTTTTATGAAAGTTCGCTCAAAGCAAGATCGTAAGCAGTACCTAACATTAAAAGGAACTTACAAACGGACATTTAATAGGTTAATAGCAAAGAGCTACCAGAACATGTAGTACCAACAACTGCAGTCTAAGCGAAAACATTCCAAACGGAACTACTATGGTAAACTCTAGTGGGTATTAACTGATCTTTGTTTGATCACTACGAGGGAAAAATTATTTTGTGAAAACACTTTCCGCATGTTTAACAGATATTAAAAACACCTTTTCGTTGCCTGAACGCTATTCAAAAGATAAATTATACTCCATAAAACTTATTTTAGAATTAATGATTAATGCAATAATACAAAAATTGTCAGAAAGTGAAAAGATCGTAAGTATTTTATTAATTCATCATATCTATGTTGCTTCTGACATCAACTTAGATATCTTAAACCTATTTTGTTACGTAAAAATACGAAAAAAACTGAAGTGTAACAATGGCGTGATTTTTTCATCAACCAGACGTCCAGACACGAATGAGTCAAGGATTCTTGAGCTTTTAAATCCCTATAACCGATACATGATGAATCGTACAGTCCGCATTTTAAGAACTTTAAGAACAAAAAACTTTACATATTGGTAGTAAATCAATAAGTGGTAAATCAATAAAATGCAAATTTGAACTGCTCTATTACAACCAAGCTGATGAAATAGTTTTATAACCTATTATATTAAAAGAAAACATATTGAGCTGAGTAACTAAGCGTTTTCCACATGTAAGGTTTGAAACGAACCTGGGTATGAGTTCTTATTTGGCGTTCCGTTACAGGCAACACAGGCCGATGTCTTGCCCCAGGCACAGTAGTTAAATTTAAATTACGCCCTGCCGACAATTTATCAAAATGTTAATCTCTGTAGCAGAGAAAATAATGATTCGTACGTTTTGAAAATTTTGCGTGAACTTCCATTTATTAAAAGAGATATTTTTGTTTTAAATTCCTCAATCAGGACAAATCAGGAAAGGCTATACTAATATAACACGTTTTTTAACTTTCTGATTGATGAGTAGGATGAGGAACCTTCATTTTTCTCTAGACCGCAGTGTTTTGAAAACTCAAAATAACCTCAATATAATTTCACTGGATATTATTTGTTTAGCTTGGCAATAGATAACTTTTGAGCTTTCAGTTTTTTGAGAAAAAAGAATGGCTACCATTCGCTCACGATAAAGGTAAATAAACAGTTTTTAACTAAAAAAAATACATGGTGATAGTGTATAAGAGTTTTCCCGAGTCTGCTTGCATGACAGGCAAAAATAAAAATAAAATGCACCAAAAGCACACGAAAAGTGGGACGGCCCTTCCCAACTTTAGGCGTGTCAAAAGTGAAGGTTCCAACATGCAGGATCTTCGATGCTTGGATCTTTTTTCAACAGAAACTACGCTAGTAATAAACAATGCAATGTGTAAGCATCATTTTCATATGTTCCTTCACTGCACGATATGCATTTGGGCAACGAGATTCAGTCTTTCACTGCTCAACAAAACCTGGTTGCCATATTGTTCAATGTGATAACGCGAAACCAGCCAATTTAAATGAGATGGACATCAGTCAATATCTTCACACAACTGAATTCCCAATCACATGCAAGTCAACAGAAGCTTCTTATTCTACTGAACTATTGTCGCAATTATATAACAATTTTCGAGAAATCGGAAATTTAAAGAAGGGTAAGTTTGCTTGATGTTTAAAAATTCGGCTAGAATATGTTTTTTGCTGAGATTTTTCACGACAAACCAAAACAATCACATAATTTTATTTTTTTCATGCATAAGCAACATATTAAGCGTGCTTTACTGCGAGATCCGTCGGCCGTTCTTGCTTGACAGAACTAGTTTGGACTAAGGTTTTTCATCGGCCTCTGAGATATATCTTGATATCAGTAATTGGTCGGTGGTGTCTAAAAATATCTTCTGAAATTTAATATGCTTGAAATTGCGTTAGATTACTAGGTCACGAAGCTAAACACAATAACCTCATTGATCTAAATTTTAGTGTTTTAAAAACCTAAAAAAAACAAAGCAATATCCATGTTTTTGAAATGTCCTGTCACGGTTGAGAATGTTGTGCGTGCAGGGCAATTTAAAGTGGCCCGTGAGTTAGGAATAGTGAATATACGCGTATCCCAAATCCCGCCTTAATCCAGAATGAAATGACTTTTAAATTCCAGAACTCGCGACATTACGCAACGAGAATCAAAACTTGAGGGACGAGAATGTTCAGATGAAGCAAAAGGGTAAGACACTTGGTAATGTTACGAATGCATATGATATATATATATATATATATGAATCAAAAATCAAAATTCTGAAGAGATTTCGGTAGTAGGATTTAGTCAAGAAAATTGTTTAGCACAAACAAAAAGGAAAGCGCCTAAAAGAAACTAACGAGAGTCCATCACATATATCATAAAAAGATACTTTAAAGCGCTGCACCAGCGATTGCACTCCTGGTGGAATATAGCACATACTTGATTGAACTATTACAACAGAATATTTGGTAACAGAGCGGTATGTGCTTTATGGTCGATAGTAATCCCATCTGCCATTCCCCATATACTTTTGATCGCCTTTTACGGCATGTTTAGATAATTTGTACGAGAACATACTGGGTTTTTCTCATTTGTGCTTCCTAATTCGCTCGAAGTGTTTTAAAGTATATTATCAAGTAGATTTTTGTCCTACCCACAAGATGTATTAGAAATATCATTTTGTGGAAGATTTGAATTTTATTTTTTATGAAAACATATATTATTTTTGTCAATTTCTATTATATTATATGTTGAGTTTGTTTCTTGTAATATATTTTGCTTATTTCATTAGTTTTCGAAGAAATTGAAGCAGTTAAGAACAAACTTGCATTGTTTGAAAAATCTCAAGAAACAAAAACGAGCAGCACAATAAATGACAAGAGAGGAACTAACACAGTAGCCCACAACATTACCAAGAAACAAAGTACGTGAATGCAAAAACTCACCTCTATGATATATCGAGCTTATTTCGTTGGTGTCCCTTTGTATATCACGATGGATAACAATGTTGAGATTCATTTCGAGAAAACTGGCTGAACATTGACAAAATAAATGATTTTAACACACATAGCTTTGGACTTGCGTGATTACACACGCTACGAATATAACACATAATATACATTTTTAAACGTATTTTTCGACTTCAAATTGTCTGCTTTCTTGATTTTGCTCCACATAATTGGTATATTTCTATATCTGTCGCAAAGGAAAATGTGTTTATTTAAAAAAAAATAAATAAATGAACTACACTACATTTTTATATTCAAAATCAAAATATTCAATGTTGTTTATAATATTTCTTCAGTCAACTGCGAATTAGAAGTCGACGACATATGCTTTTGGAGCAATATCAGTGACAAGCAAAACATGAACTACACAGCAGCGGTTTCGATTTGTGAAGATAATGGATTGGAGATTGCACAAATTCAAAGCAAAAAGCAACATGACAAAATAATGATTTATCTGAGAGAAAAAATACCACTTGGACGAGGTTTCAGTTTTGTCTGGTTTGGATTGCAGATTGATGGAATAGTAAGTTTTAGAATGAGTAACGTTTATTAAATTTCAAATTGTTAAAAATTTAGAAAATATATCATAACACACTGAAAGGAGGCCACATGATCACAAACTTGGTGAGCTTTATAAACTAGTAATTTAATATTTAAACCTGTTAAGATTTTAATTGCAATCGAATTATGAGTGGATCATTGCTTAATTCTATAGTTCTTTTATACCTTTAATAGATTCTTCCAAACCGGGTATAACTTAAATATTTTCAAAGACAGAACTAGACTTGTTCAGTGACAGGTCGTGCATAATATGAAGTGGCAGCGGAAAGTCTCGAATATGCTGCTCAAAATCGAAGCATTTGGAATTCGAATTTGATTCAAATAATAAGCGCGCAAAAATTTTGCCTGTTGTGGTGGAGGGAGGATGGACTGTCCCGCCTTTTTAAAATTTTGGAGATGGGGTAGGGAAACATGCCCAATATTAATTTCAATATTCGAATATTCTCAAATGATACATTTTGTGTTGCGGCGAAATTATAATATATGCCACAGTTTACTTTGTAGAAATTAATATACTTTATGACATACTGCAAAATTGGAAATATATGGTCAAATATTATCTATTTTGTTAATATTAAATTTTGAAAACTGTCAGCCATGTCGAAAGCAGTGCGTATGAGGAACCAACTAAAGACCGCTTGATGGCAAAGAGGTACTAAAAAATATAGTACTACCAGCTGCACGTTTATAATATTGAACAGCGTTCAGACTGAGTGTGAAGACAAATTTAGTGAGCAACCTTGATTCATAGCAAATGCCCATAAAATATTTATTGCGGGTAAAACTTTTAACAATCAATTCAAAATATTTCAATATTTTTAGACTGGCGAAACCATTCCTTCCGACCATTATGCTAAATGGTCGCCAAACAGACCAGACATTGGAATATCTTACGTTAACTGGAGACATGTGTATCTTTACGTCGATCGAGCACAACGTTATCACGGACAAGGAATGAGGAATCGTTATTCTTGGTATAATTTGCACGGAGTGCTTTGCCAACACACTGCTGACTAGTTCAGCTTTACCGTCGCCAGGGGAATATACCCCTCTCGACTCGACAAACTTACACAATATATTCAGTTTAGCTTAGTATTGAATCTGTAGGGAAATGTGTAGTTTCTGGAATAACTTTTCATTTAAACCAGTTTAAACCAACCGTAATTAGCCTAAACAATACTGATCAAGTGGGCAGTGTGCATTTCTATCAGGATGGCGGAGGGTCAATTTCCGTATTCTGTAAAATGACGTGCAACTGCAACAAGTGCAAGTTTTATCTTAAGCTCATGCGCAATATGACATTATGATTGACAAGTTGGTCTCGAAGGTTGAAGATCTCGGTTTAATAAAGCTTTTGAATAATAAACAACATTTTAAAAATTTTGCGCCACAGACCATTATCGGTAGTACGTGGGCGCGATGGCCTAGCGCTCAAACATGTTGGCATCGCAGGTTGAAGATATCGGGTTCGAGTCCCGCCAAGTGCGGCTCGTTCAATTACGCTCACCACTCAACCCAGGGTGTAATTACTTGGGTAAGGTGAGTCGAACAGGAAAAGATCATGTCTTTCAAGCAATTTAAACCCTGCCCGTCTATAAATGACCGCCAGTACAAGCCTTGGGAAGGGTGATCCACTCCAAGAAGTAGCTATTAAAGAAAAAAGGACGTGATGAGGCCTAGTCCATTAACTAAAATACAAATATGTTCTTGCCTAACAGCACTTTAATCTCTTCTTAGTTTGAAGCATCGCATGCAGCACACAGATTACGAAATAAACCTTGACCTGAAATAATTCAAAATGGTCTCAAATGAAATAAAAAACACTAAATATTGAGCTCCTTCGATGCTTATTCATGTTTTTCAATGAGAAAATTATTGATTGTTAAAAAATGCTAGACTAACGGAGATTGCGAAGACATAAATTCCTTGTTCCATATTTTTAAGAAAAAATCCCGTGTAGCCTATACTCGTGTTTTTAAGATTTTTTATCAAAATTGACTGCTGTACTATTGCATCTAGCCTTTTCTGCTTACTCATAATCAGACTTAATTCCGGGATCTTAAGCAGATAGCAAAACTAGTACATTTCGCGAACTCATCGCGCCACAAGCACCTTGATGGGCTATCAAATTTTATTCCGAGGTATTTATATGGGACAAACGAAATTATAGGTACAAGCGGGAATCCATTTTCCCATACAGTAGTTTATATTGTTATATTATGCGAATTATAGACTTCAAAATATATGTGGATTTTTGTCGTGTTGCATAATTTTTCCGACTTTTCCCGGTCCCACCTCGGTCTGCACTTAGAGTGTCACCCAGCACCCACCTTTTTGATGAATTGATAAATATATCCCTTCATCAAAAAACACGTCTGCACAAAATATTTCTGACTATGCTGGTGCCGCCAACCGCGTCGAGTCCCTGAAGCGCAGTGCGTCGGAAATCACTCAGACTCAGAACCACCAGTATCGCAAATAAGATTAATAAAAATTCAGTTCGTTGATTTTATCGACTATATTTGATATTGTAGATGCGTGTGTAAGGAAGCAGAAAGGCAGAACATATTTATCGGGCTTCGAGTCTCACTTTTTGCGGTAAAAGAAATATTGTATATTTTTGAATTTTGGATTTTTTAGAAATTTAACTAAAAAAATTAAATTAATTTGTTTATTCAAAGTACTGGTGGATAATATTCAACAACACCTGAACATGTCGGATGATTCGATTAAGTGAAGCATTACAATATATTCTGGAACCAATATATAGATTCGCTTGGCGGAAACTGTTGAATCAGTCAAGGTAAAGCAAATAAATTAAGATGGAAAATGGAAATATTTAGGGTCGTGAACTATCGTAATATATTTCAGTTTGTGTCGAGTGAAATGGTCAACAAATCTAATTAATGTTGCAATAAATATTGTATGTAGTTTATTTTGACCTGATAATAAGAATAGTTTATTAGTGCCTTAATGGTCGTGCGCATTAGGGATTAAGGTGAGTTTACAAGTGATTCGACTAATTCTGATAGTGTAGTATCAATGGCTAGAGTAGGCGCGACCTTGAAGAGATATTATGTTTTTAGAGTAATTGAAGTTACCGAATAAAGTATAGTGGCATAGTGGCGGATAGATTGCACAAAATGAATTTATCTTGTATAGTATGTTGAGTAATAACATTATAAGGAATCAGAGTCAGATAAAGTTGAAGAAAGTATAGGTAGGATTATTGAGTGTTCGGGTTATTCGTAGTTTCTGACTATTTCTGACTATAGCGGTGAAATATTAACCATGTTTTGACAATCGAATCCGAATATATATTTAAGTATTCTTCATGGCTAATGGAAATAAATGACATAAGTCTAATATATATAAATTTCTAAAGTATTCTAAAAATACTTACGTTTAAATTTTTATAGGAAGAAGATAAGAAAAATAGCGCCTGAAAGTGATCAAGCATGACATTAATTTTCTGAATCCTGGCTACATGAACTAGCCAGGGTTCAGAAATTTATTGTCATTCTATATCAGTTTAAGTAGCTATGAATATTCAACTAATTGGATAACAGAAAAATGTATTTCCCGCTCATATGTATAATTTTACTCGACCCTTTTACATATCTCGTAATATAGCCTGATGGCCCATAAATGGTGTCTGCGACAAAATTTTTGTAGTAAGACAAGAGACGATTCAATGTTTTTTAAGTCAAAGGAAGAGGACAAACATAAATTCTCTACGTGTGCAAAAACTAAGAGCCGCTACACTAGTGATTAGTGTAGTGTTAGCCTACCCATGCTAATACACCCTGGGTTAGATGGTGGGTGCATAAGTGGATAGGGATTGACAAGCCCTGACTTACCGGGATTCAAGACCGGGTGACTGACGTTAATCTCCAATATATTGCATTCTAGATCTGTTAGGCCTGAAAATATTAGTATTCTAGTTCATTGCGACTCGTGAACATCGGTCTGTGCTTCAAAATTTTGAACATGTGGTTTAATATTCCACACCTATAGGACTACCGGAAAATAGTTTGCCAAACATCCTTTTGTTAAGTATATGTGTTACTGATAGATCTAGTCGATGTGACGCGGTCCATCCGTAACGAATACTTGACAAAATATGTTGGGATGTTCCCGAGATATTTAATCCGTGAGGTCGACTGTCAATAGTAAGCTCATTGTACCTGAGAGTAAGATTAAACGTGCACTTGTTGCAGTTGAATATCTCCTTTGCCTCAGTCGATACCTCAACCTTTATTAAAAATATCAAAAATTTGAAACTCTCTCCCCTTCTATTCCCCGAAAATTTTAGTTTCCACACTTTTGGTTAAGTAGAACGATGCCGCCTGTCACAATGTGACTCATACCGGACAATATTACATTTCTGATGGTGTTTTCAAGTGATTCTTTCAAGACTGGAACGCTTCCAACAAACACCCTAGGGACGAACATTTAAACTGAGCGACATTTATATTTTTTTTAATTTTTAAGAGCATTTATAAAAGTTAAGCAAACCGACTAAAATACGTATTTGTGTTCCTTTGCCTCACCAATCAATATCGTACAAAAACCGTTTCCCAGTCAAAAAATTAAGGGTACCATCAGTGGTAATGATTCTTTCGGACCGAAATACTTTCGACAAAACAACCTCAAGTATTCTTGACACCATTATTTAGCTTATTAAAATCTCCATGGAATAGCATCGTATCTGAGTTGCAAGGATTATGGCTTGTCCATTTACGAATCCGCAGTACTCGCCCTTTTCAAGGCTAAAATTGCTCCCAGCAATTTAAATTTTAGTAAGCTCTCGCGTCGCCGAGGCCCACATATCCCCCAATGTGATTTCGGTACCAGACATACAATATTTCAAACGCTCAGATTCTACTTGTTTCTAATACTGACTGCTTTTAGTGTGTAATTATAACATATTGAATTGACTGCGTAAAGAACTTCGAAAAATGAAAACCGCCTTTTTCGTGATACGAAAGCCAAGTATGGGCTGTTGATGGTCGCACCTTGGTGGTGCGTTCCGTCATCAATCCATATTTAGCCGAAAAATATGACTTTGTAGCTTTTTTGCAATATCGAGAATTAAAACTAATATCAAAGATTCGTAGTTTTATTGCATTTTGTTCCAGTGTGTGTCTGAGCCTGAAAATCAATTTGTTGACGTTGTTGATTTGAATTCTAATTAAAGCACACTGATTCTCTCAAACTAGCTAGTTTTGAGCCGATGTATTCTAAAAAAAGATATGTGAATTAAGAATCTGAGCGGCATAAGGTATTCATTTAGTCTTTGACTATGATCAAAAGATCTAAATATCACTCTCAAATCTTGTTCAGCAAAAGCCTTATCCAATTCATTTTTTACTGAATTTTGATGGAAAGTCTAAAAACCTGGATCAATGAGACTTCATTGAGTTTTCAACTTCAAGGTTTTCATTAGCACAGTACGAAAAGTGAGTGGCATTGAGTTTTTTATTGACTCTTTGACCATGTTCTCGGACATGAATCACCTTCCGAAAGCTTGTCCTACGAAATTATTATGCGATTTATTACCATCACCTTTTCTACTGAATTTTGACGGAAAATCGAAGATCCTAAAACAAAGAGACTCGAACGCTTAGATTAAAAATATGGAACAAAAAGATTTCATCTACACAGACTTTTTGACTAAGATTTTAAATCATCAGATCTTGCAGCTTTGATGCTAGAGCCAAATAGCGTAATAATATTACAAAAACATCATAGAATTTCAATAAGACTTTCGCTTTAGAGCGGACGCCTTAATAACAGATAAGCTAGTTTATAGTTTAAGAGTTGTAAATTGTGGAAAAAAGGTGTAGACAACGCAGAGGGAGCTTAAGGATTGTACTTTCGTTATTCTGCGTGTTCTCACTACATTTTTCTAAAACGTTTCAGCTCTGTGTTTTTAGCTTCATTTCCTCGAAGTGCAGTTGCTGTTACTACACTGCTACAAATGTTCAGTAAATTTACTGGTCTTGCAGTAAATATTTATTTCTAAATATGGTAAAACACTTTTTTAATAAAATAAATGCCAACTATGGACTGTTGATGTACCGCGCCTCGACAGTGCGTTTCATCAACAGCACATAATTGAACAGAAAAGTAGATTTTAGAGTTTTATTTCAATTTCACAAAGTAAAATTACAGTCAAAGAACATTGATTTTACTGCAACTTTTTTTGCAGTGTACATTTAAAAAATACACTTTGTTATGCAGTAGTGGTGAATAGATCAAACTGGCCCAATAAAGAATATTTTTGAGTTTGCTTCAAATTTAATATTGTGCACTGTGATCATGAACAGCAAATTTCCAGCTCTTTTGCAGAAATTTCATATTTTTAAAATTTGAAAACATCTTTTTGCTGAAATATTTGTTGATGGTCCGCACCTCACCTGTGCATCCCATCAACAACCTATTATTGACTGAAAAAGACAAGTTTTTACGTTTTATTCCAATATAGTAAAAATACTTTTTATTATAATGTATTTTTGTCTATTTGCATCAATTAATAAGGCATTTTTTCAACGCTCCGTTGACAGAGTATTGCATTTTGCCTTACACTTGGAGGATTATTCCACATTATAGTAAGGTGTGATTTTCCATCGTAGGTAATATAAACATGTGTAAAATATTTTTTCTCGATGTGTCTCGGATATCCAGGTCGCCACAATGTGTAACTTGGTATCAGAGGTTTGCCGGTCTGAAACAAAATAAGTGTGTGACGATTTCCCATTGTATTGGCAAATTTCGACAGCACCGGAAGGCCTATCTTTTAGAAACGTTACACAACAACAAAATAATCTTAGAAAATGTTTTATGTCAATATTGCAAACCTGAGAACGTTATAAAATAGTTTATTTACCAACGCTCGTTGGTGGGACGATAAAGAATTAAACTGCTCACCTTTCGGACAATGCAATCGCTTTTTTACATTTCACATTTCGAGGGGTACGACTGGCTAAAATATAGGAAGCGTTTCTTCGAAGGAGCGCGAGAAGATTTTCGAATTTCTTTATTGCAAAGTTATGTTTAAAATGCCATTCTGAATATTTATTGGGTGAAAGGGCATAACAACGCTCTCAAATATGCCGCTTTTCAAGCTTATGTCGTGCCCACCACCTGAAAATAACACTTACCGTTGAGTTTAGTTGCAGTCCTGTCCAAATATGCTGTATCCCGCTTTGCACCATTTCTTTCAAATATATTGCCGTTTCGTTGAACATTTTCAGGTTCTTTATAACGCCAGCTTCACCCTGCTTTGTGTGACACAATTGAATTCCCTATTCGAAAGATTATCATTCGGATAAAAGCAATAGACGGGGTTCTGCTATATTAAGCACTTTACTGGAAATTTATTCACGTCTCTGTAATGACCGTAGCTTTTACAGTATTCGGGTGAGGTAATAACAAGTTGCAATAGTTTCTGGGCCGTCGGTTGATATATAGTGCTCTTTGGATGTTGCTACCGGCATTGCTTAGCAGAGTGAAGAAAAAATATAGTAGTTCTCAAATTTTAATTTTTGTTACCTAAATATTGCGATTAGATGTTTATCTTTTTTGTTCGCTGAATAACCAGAATCTAAAACAGCCTGGGACACAAGAAAAAATAGCCACACAATTTTGAAATCTGTGCCTGCTCCATTTTTGCAACGTGGGATATATATGACCATATCATAAATAGAGCTGATGCAAAAACCGAATCATTAGGAATTCGAATTTTGATTTGGATAATTTCTTCGAATCGGATAGAATCATCAATTTCCATATCGATAACAAATACGCCATTTTACTATTAAAAATCAGAAAAATCAAGAAAATTATAATAGCGATTTACTCATATCAGCATAAACAGATGTAAAAAGACAATGTGTTTTCAATCCAATTCCATTTCCGAAAATAAGCAGTTTATTTCAACAACACAATGCATTCCATTTTCGTCAAATTTCACCAAAATCGATTGCATATTGTCGTTGAAAACAAAAATTTCACCTCATTCAGCAAGTTTTTTTTCCTATGGTCGATTTATTTGAAGTAATTGCACTTTGAAGCGGTTCGAATTAATGAATCGAATTAACCACCCCTAATCAAGAAGTTTGTTCAAACACTTTTTGCTATGCATGAGCCACTTATGGATCACGCCGCTAAAGCGTGGTCCATTTCTGGCTCACCTCTGACAACATTAAGTACGGGTGCTGAGGATTTTACCATCGCCCAGGGCTGATACTACCCACCGCGCTTTACGACGGCAGCTCCGTTCTGTTTGGGATGTTGTCTGTTTAGAGTGCAGTTGCTGGTTCTACATAGTTTTGCAGCTCTCCACTAATTAAATGGCCGCTGGTTTTTTTAGGCACTGCTTCTAGCTCAGAATGAATTTCTATAAGAAAAGAACCATTGTCTTTCTGCAAGGAACCTCTAACAACAAGTTCTCTGTTCATGCTTAAAGCAAATTGTATATATAGATTCGTATCGGTTTCTCTATAACCGTTCACACGTTTTTCAATATAATACTTTATCACCTTGTTTAGGCAAATCAAAAACAATAAAATTCAATGACCTAACCAAATTCTTAAAAGTATATTTTATATATTTTATATTTGTTTCCAATAAAGTTAGTATTCCACCTGTGTGTAGTTCAAATTGAGTTCCAGGATTGATTCAATCCAATAACAACTTTTCTCAAAAACGAATTCAGTAGTCAAATTACACCTCAACGTGGTGTTCATGTACATATCTAATAACAAACATTAAATTATAAAGAATAATCATTTGTTCAAAACGAGTTATTGTAAAAACTTATCCTTCCGAATAATTAAGTCAAATTATAATTTGGTAATTGCGATAAAATTAAAACAAACTTGCAACTGTAACAAGTTCACCAGCCCACAACCAAAAGGAAAAATAGAAGTGATAGATGATTTCACCCCTTACTGCACTTTATCAAGGTGATTCATTCCCTTTCTTCCGCTTTGACCGCCTTTGCGGGCATTACATCTTGGGATAGTTTTATTGCCGTAATTGATGACAAATATATGCGAGAGGTCTGCTGGACGACTCGCCGGTTCACGTTGATTCACATAAGTAAGCACTGCGGACGGCTTTCTCCATTAACCAGGTCCAAAATGAGAAATATGATAAGACAAAATAACCTTAACCCGATTCCGAACTGATGTTCCGAACTGATGTCTGAGAGGTCGTAGTTCACCATATGCTTAAACCGCATTCTTGGTTTTCCTCTTTCGCAGAATAAAAATGAAATCCTGTGGCATTCATTACTTAGACCTATCTAAGCTCCCACCAGCCTAGCCTAGAATGAATTCCAGACAACGAACACAAATATGGCGGCAAAAATGATTTATGTATAAACATGAAGTGTATTGGTTGTTGCATTTTGAAAATATTCAAAGTGTTTGATATAATTTTAAAAATTTTCAAAAAAACTTCCCTACTTCTGAATTACGGATGGTTGTGGTGCTCCTAGATATATTCAGATTGTCGATGTGCTGTTAAAGTACCGGCATTAAAATGGCTTCAACGTACCTCCTGTTGCCAGAGGTGTCACAGGGGACACCACACACCAGAGGGGTAAATATTTATGGAATACACTCACCAGTAGTTTCATTCATTGAACTGCTTACCCCAGGATTTTTCTTGTTCATCAACAAAACTGTTATCATAACAAAAACAACTACACAAACGACTATGACTACAACTCCGATAATAATAAAAAATCGCTTTTTTTTGTTGCCTGAATTCGTGTCGACTGAAATAAAATATTTTTAATAAGTCAATCCCGGTACCTGAATTAATTTTCTCAAGTGCCAGTAAAAAATTATTAAATCAAATTATTCAAGTTGCGCAGAATACTCTATTATTTCAAATGTGAAAATTCATCTTCAACATTTTATTTTTCTTTATATAGTCGCTTCTTGAAGTGGATGCCCTGTACCAGCGGTCACTTGTAGACGGACATAGTTAGAGTTGTTGGTTCCAGTTCGGCTTAAACTACCCAAGTTATTAAACACTGGGTTAAGTGGTGGGCATGGATTAACGAGCCGAACTCGCCGGGACTCGAAACCAAGATATTCAACTTGCGATGCCAAAAAGTTAACCACAAGGTTATCGTTTATATGACCGACAGAAGAACACATTGGCAATATGTGGCATTTGGGTGGGGATTCGGACCCCCATTTCGGCCAACCGTACCTGTGACCGATTGACGACTGATTCGAATAATTTCTTCTTTGAATCGATTCGAATTGATTTTATCTCTAGACTATCACACCTTCACTTACTTGAAAAATCTGGCATGTTGGTCAATTTGATCAAAAACTCCGTAAGTCTAGAAATTGTTCTCAGGTTGATTTATCCAAAAACATTTACTCTAAAACTTCAAACTGAAAACTCTGTACAAGTAACTAGCAAAATCAGATATGCGTGGAACCAGGTAAAAGCATTTTAAGAATTAACTCGGTAAACTAGATATACTAGATAAAATATAACTCCCAGCGTCATCCAGTCAGAATTATTTTTAATCAAAAAGTATGGGTCGCTGATAGATTGCGCGTTGTAGAACGCTAATGTCACTCACTTCTGCCTCAACATGAACTGTGCAGTTCTGAATGGAATATTTTACCACCGACTCTAGGACACGGTGTAGCCGCCTTGCCTCAATCTGAATTCTATGTTAGCAAGTCTCGTCTCGGCACTTGGAATATCACTTTTTGAGTGACCGAACACTTATTTTATTGAATTTGCCCTGAGCAAGGCAAGAACTAGTCTTCAAAATGAAACAACTAACGGTGACTTAATAATAAAGAGCTAATAGAGGATGCAGTACCAGATACTGCACTCTAAACGGAAAACATTCCGAACGGAACTGAAACGCCAGGGTACAGTGCAGTGAGTGGTATCTTCCCTGGGCAATGGTAAAACTTTCTAACACTTCTTTGCTTCCTTTTAGTCGCCCAGTCTAAATTTAGTCTAAATTCTAAAGCCTGCGCTTAATGCAGAAGAGATAATCTCGATTGTATATTTAATGGAAGTTGCAACAATTTAAGTTCCTATCACACAGACATACTTCGTGCTAAATTCTTGACTGATTTGTAGAATTTGTCAATCAAATCAATGCTCAGTAAGAACAGACTTTAGAATAGTTCAAGCGTTTTCTGCGTGTCGTAAAAGGCTTCTAAAAGAAAACAAAGAAATGGTAGCTGGTTCTTTCATCGCCCAGGGCAAATACCACACTCTATACTTCCTTTACGTATTTTAGGTCTGTTTGAGATGTTTTCCGCATAGAAATCAGTTACTAGCACTACATCTTGTAATAGCTTTTTGTCATTAGGAGGCCGCTAGTTGGTCCTTTTTCGAGATGCTGTCGTCCTTACTGTGAGAGGACTTCAATGAAAAATATCTACTCTCCTCAGGTAAACAAACTTTTAAATCCTTACAGAAAAAATATTCCGAGACTTCGACATACAAGATGAGCCTGTTTGCTATACGTTGTAAACCATTTTTAAAATAACACACCTGAAAATATATAAATTAATCTCACAGCTATAATTTCTTAAGTTTAGAGGTATAAAACACACAGAATTTTGATACTGGCTGATAAACTTGATTAATTGCCACCTTGTATAGGAATAAAAATAAAATATCTATTTGGAAACCATAAACTTAAGTTGAAGACATTGCAATGCTATGACTAATTCTTCCGATGATGTAATGTTCTAAGAGTTGGCTCATTGAAATATATAAATTTTAAATAATAATACAGAAAAATGTCTCGTTTTAGATATTTATGAAAAAGGTATTTTAAATCAATTTCCGGTGTTCGGAGATGGTTCACTAATTTCCGCCTTATGTAACGTATACTTTAAATTGTCAAATTGTTATTAGGAAATATGATCAATCAAATTCGTGCAATAGACTGCATTGTGAGCATGAAGATAATTCGAAAAGTGCACAAAGTTAGTAAGTATTGCATGGTTTTATTATGTTTTCCTTTTTCAAGCACTGGGGCCGGTGAGCATAGACACGCATTTATCTCACATATTTTTTAACGGTGTATTTTTTCAATAAAATACCCCCCAAAAATGGGCGCTTATAATTTTATGCAATAATTTATTACTTGCATTCTACTGCTTGCTTTCCCCCGGATTCAGGTCTACTGGATGATAATATTCAACAATCATAGGAAAGGGTCCAATCCCACAGAGTGAAATCCGTTTGGGTGTAATTAAATGTGTGTGCAATACGCTGTTGACGACCACCATATTTAATTAACCACATTGTGATAAAAACCCAGCAAGTTAACGCTAATTTGCATTAATTTATTAATGCAAATTGGATGCCTAATGGATGCCAAATTATGAAATGTGGATTTTAGTATTATCGATTGGCATTACTAGAACGGCGTTTTTTACAGTGTTAGTAAAGAATAATCCGAACTATTCCACTGATATTTCAATTGTTATGCTTCGAAAGGTAATTTGCGCTAAATTTTCCCCACATCGAGTACATCACTTACATCCCGTAAATCCAGTACATCTCGTACATCCCGTACAATATTCGAGACACCCCAATTTTGCGGTAATCTTCCTACATGTATGGCTGCAGCGCATATTTGTGAATCCATTGTATACGCGCCAATGACTGCATCCGATGACAGACAGACTGACTGCTCCACATTGCTAAACGAATACCTTGGGATGATAGTCTTCTGCTGAAGTGAAACAACTCGGAGGATGTAATGTCGAATTTTAAGGTTTTAGTTTAAGATTTTGAAAACTCTCCATATTGTATCATGCCTCAGTCCTAGCGAATCGTTTCTAGTGTGTTGCACTGCTCAAACGTCGTAGTTTTATTTGGTTTACACTCTATAAGCGTGATATAAATATGAGATAAAATACAAGTTTATCAGTTACAAACATAACCTCAATATTTGGCTTCACTTTCCAACTAGAAAATGTTCGCTTTACCATGCTTTGTTAGGTGTGCGCCACTGGATGCCACATGGATTGTGCCGACGGGACGTCTTCCTCCTGTGGTTCATGCATAACAAAATGATGGGTGTTAATATGACTTATCATTTTCTACCTGGTGTCAATTCTTAATAGACTTCGCTAAAATCTCATAATCACTATTCAATTTAACAAAGCAAGAATACAAAATAATCCGGTTTAACATATAATTTTTGGACAAACACCGCGTCCTGACTCAATGAGTGATGTGAGAACCGCGCCAATTTAAGATAAATTGGCGATCAAATTTCCGACGTCGTGGAAGGTCACGCGATGAGCATTTTTATTGCATATCGATATGAACAGTCTAAAATTCGAACCTTAAAACTAACTATTGAATAATATACAATTACTATTCACCGTAAGCATACCCAACATCCTAAATACGATAGTAGACTTAGATACGTAATTTAAATTCGGGTTAGTTTGCGACCATGGTGTATATGAGATAATACCCCAGGCCCTAGAGGGAAAAAAATGTAATTTCATTTTATACTAACGCGTTTATTCAAATTAAATAAAATGGAGATTTTTGAAAAGTTTTTACTTTAGATTATTCTGACCGTTATTATCGTTTACACAATTGTAATATGAATATGAGCTAAAGTATTACGTCTCCGTACTACAATATTCTAGATAGCCTTCAATGTGAATTCCATTAGAGTAAGGTTTTGAAAGATTCGAATACGAGTCACTCAAAACCACTATCGTGCAAAAAGCTACATAAGAGGGAAATTGAAGACTAAAGAATCTTCATTCTCGAAGGTATTTATTCTCTTGAGTTTTAAAAGATTGCAGTCCCACACGGTCGGGAAAGACTGTGAATGCAATGGATTCCAAATCACGGTTGTTGGAGGAAAGACCGTGTTGACCGGTGTAAATTTTCTTCAGAGGAACATGAGCAGAAAGTCCCTCCGAACAAAGACCATCGTAAAATTGATAAAATAAACAAAGTACGTGTCTCGGCTTTAGTCTACCGCGGAATAAAAATGAGAATCTGGATATCTATCAGTATAAGGAATAGGAATCGCAATGTTACCAATTGTAAAAATGATTATTCAAATAGAACAAACTAACTCTATCAAATCTTTAGAATCTTTGACTTAACGAATAACAACACACTAGCCATCACGCCAAATGCCACAAAACAAATACGTGACGATTGAACCGAATAAGCAACGATTGAACTAAAATATCTGAATTCGTAAGTTTCCTCGGCACGGAAAGGGTAATTATTGCGCGAAAGGGTACATTATTGCGCGAAAAAAGAAAATTAGTATTAGTATAGGCTCAGTATCAACGGTAATGTATATTTACCATCCATGCTCGAATATTTGAAAAAATTCTAAACGACCTTTTCAATGAGTTCTTTGAAAAATATCTGCTGGAATATTTAATTTTACTGATATATTTCAACATAACCAAGTAAAAACACAGTTAAAAAACGGCAATTAGACTTAGTTTTGTTACAGAAGACAGTGTTTTTGTTACAGTGTTGCTGCAAGCCTTGAGCCTCCCTGTTCCGTTCATGTTTCATGCGGATGCACTGTTTTTCACTTTATTTTACAGAATGCAATGTAAAATGTTTACAATTTTAACTCGTTACGTGATTTATCTTGCGTCTTGTCATTTCATCCAATGAGATAATGAGGAGGAACTCGTGAGGTTATTGAGCATCGTCCATTGACTTCGGGATAAGCCCCGCCCAAGAGCACTTCGCATATATTGTCCCTTTGAACCTCACTTTCTTCAATCTTAAGCATAACTTTGCCTGGGTTCAAATTTGCATTATCTATTAGGCATTACGTTTGGCCGCTATTGTCGGTTATATCAGGAAAGTGCGCCCTGTATGACGTTCACGCTGGTGCCCGATTAAAAATTTTATTTTTTTCAAGTATGCACCACAGTTGTTCAAAACTAACACTGTTTGCATATAACTTGAGTGACTGCAAATATAAGGCCTTGCTCAGTTTGATCTATTCAAATGTGTATCAATAAAAGAAGGCAACTGTTCCTTTTTCGTCAAACAAATTTGTCTGAGCAAGGTCGCGTTCAACGCCAAAAGTAGTCCAGAAACGGCTAATTGAATGAAAAGAGCAACCACAAAATGTTGTACCAGCAACTGTAGTATAAGGCCGAAAACATTACAGAAAATCGCTATAACGAAATGCAGTTAGTTGTATCCGCCATGGACAATCGTAAAATCGCCTACCTACCTATCGCATATATTAACGAGCCGAACTCGCCGGGAGACGAATCCGAGTTCTTCAACCAGCGATGACAACGTGATAACCACTAGACCATCGGGCATACAAAATCTTGAAGTTTTAATCAATTTTACTATTTCAGATATTTCGATATCACATGCTGTTCCATATAAATATTTTTATTTAATATGTTGTATAGTAGTTTTAATACAATTATAACAGAAATGAACGAAGTTTAACATATTTTTAAAAGTGTAGGACTATCAACTTTTATCGGTTACTACAAAAGCTGCATTAATCCTACAGTGAACCAAAATCATTCCGACTCTTTTTTGTATTGAAATTCTCTCTATGCAATGCTGGAAGCAATGCCAACGGCGAATCGATAGAAAAGAAACACTGCAAGACGCATTTAACTGCTCTACAAGTGGAAAGCATTCAAAACGACACTGAAGTACAATGGTAATGTGCAGTTAGCAGCATCTTCCTCGGGAGATAGTAAAACCATCTACCAGTTTGTTGTGTCGCCTCTTACGATACGCAGGAAATATGTTATGACTATTCTGAATCGCACATCTACTAGATTAGTCTTATGGCTATATTTAAAATAAAAATGATAAAGTTTATTTGTATTAGGGCAATCTTCTTCTTTAAGCTTCGTTGTAAAGAATAGCATTAACAACCTGAAAATAATTGTAAAAAATCAATTAAAAGCATATTTACAAAATTTGAAAGAAAAATAGAATTATTGAATAAAAACACCCACACGTATTTCATTTGTTAAAATGCTATTGGTTTAATGCAAATCATTCTGTGTTAATTATGAATTTGACCAACATACGGTTTTGAAAACTACTTTTACATAAGTCAACTTCAAACTGATGCCTCCGTATTAATAATCCCGAGACGATTTCTATTCACCAGAGAACTTAGAAGTCAGGAAGCAATTTATGCGAATCAATCTTCGATGGTAAAACGAACACAATCACAAATTTGATTTTGTCAAGAATGAGTCACAGTGGCACATACTTGACAATGAATTTTAGACAAAATATTAGAAAAATTTTGATCAAACAAGTTCTGGTCACTGATGTATCGCAGCTCGTAGCGCGCATGCGCAATACATCTATAGCACAAACTTCAATTTATCAGGCACCTATGAAGCCAAGCTAGCTCACTTGACAATACGAGAAGGATGCATGTCAGAATTCCACAGTTAGGAATACGCTAAAATCACTCGAGCATTTGACATGCTATTATATTGATAATATTTAATATTATGCTCAACACATGTTATTAATAGGCCAGGGAAAAAAACAAATCATTTGAAATTCGAGCCTGGCTAGGATAATTTTTTTCGAAACGGATAGAATCATCAATTTTCTAACGAATATGCCATTTTTCCTATTATAAATTGTCGCCGTCATGAGAATTTAAAAAAATTATAGATATGGATTACTAATATTAGCACGGGCAGACTCGAAGGCAAGACTCTCTATGTCTGAGAGCAAAACGTTTGGTCAAGTTTGGACCAAAATCGATTGCATTTTGTCCATAAAAACGAAACTTCCACTTAATTTAAAATGTTTTTATCGCCATGATCAAATCAAGAATCACATTGCTCAGCCCTAGTTAATGAGTTGAATTTAAAATTCAATTTTTATTTACTAAATTCTTAGACACTTTGCATTTTTGGTGAAATTCACTCCACGCACGGTCGAAAGCGGAAAACAAGACCAGAAAGACAGACGCCAACGTCCATTTATATGACAAAAAAGTCCCGTAAGACCTATTGTTATAAGATATAGGGCGTGCGCACTACGTCATAATTTGCATGTATGCAAAAACAGTAGAGGACAAAAAGCGTACATTCATGATGGTGAAATATAAGAGTTGCTCTTTCGCATAACTACAATCGTTTTGCCACATTTGTCATTGGTAGTCAGTTATGGTTCTTGGGACAAACAATATATACATTTAATAAGATTGGATCGTGATCGCTATTGAACGAATTCTGACGTAATTGGTGATTTTTCTGTGTACCCCAGAGTAGATGCTGTGCACAATCGTCTCGCGCACTCACTTTATAACCATAACCCATGTATAAATATATACTGTAAACTATATTGACAAACGGGTGCAGAAAGTCGTTAAAGCAACATCCTGCCGACGCAGCAATTTTGCTTTTTGCCCTCTGGACTTTTGGAAAATATGTCATTGTGACGTCACGTGTCACGTGTCAAACAGAACTGAGACGTTCACAGACAGATTTTTTAACTGAATATACTGTATTGATTCCTACTTGTCTCTAGGCAATGGTAAAACCTTCTCCCACTTCTCTGTTTCTTTTTAATCGTCACGCAATTCCATGACTACGCTTATATAGGGGTCTTACAGTTATTTATTCAAGCTTTGATCAAATAATGAATACTTACTTAGATTGCACATTGGCCCGTACCAACCATTATCGCATTGACATTCAGAACCAACATAATTTCCATTGAGACAAACTGAAAATGATAAACAGTTAAGATTGAGATAAATATATAGTATTTTTATAGGAATAGTCAAAAGTGAAATAATTTTAAAATTCGATTATGACTGCTGGAGTAGATTTTCCTTAACTCCGCACCATCAGCAAATATACCATTTTGCCACTGAAGTTTTCCCCGGTTACAAAACCAAGCAAGCAATAGCTGGATATCAACAAATTGTAAGCTATAACGTTTCAAACTACATTTTAGTCATAAACTCACAAACTATTTGGCAATAATCAAAAATTGTAACATTTTGTTTCATTAATAACATCCCTCATTTTAAAAGTTTTCTTGATACGTCGGATGGAAAATGATTCAACTAATTGACTAATAGGATGGATTCGATTACCAAATTGATGAGTCTCGACTCCAACCAATCGCGATACATCAAAATCACTGTTGAGTCTGTTTCACTTATGACCTCGTATTCATGAGGCCGTTCGTATCTGTGGGTCATGCTTAAAATCCAAAGTCTTTAAACGGTTAAAGATAAATAAAACACAGTCAAAGTCACAAGACTGATTGCATCCATATTATTTTTATTTATCCATTCATTTTTATTTTTTTGAAACTCGCTCTCTAAGCAAGGCAGCGAACAAGGCCTGAAAGGAACCAACTGCACTATAACAAAAAATGCAACAAAATCACCGGTCTTCGAAAGTAATTTTGCTTAGTGGTATTGAAAAAAAATTCAAAATTGACTTTTTGGCCAAATATGGGGTGGGGGTAAAATATGAGGTAATTCTCATCAACATGGCGTTTTTTCAACATGGGAAATATGCAATTACTGCAAATGACCAGTTAACTTATATTGTACTTTTGTTACAGTGTAGCGACCACTCTATGGTAAAGATATATTACAAGATGTAGTATTAGCAACTACACTCTGAGCAGAAAACAATCTAAGCAACTGAACCGCTACGGTAACATACATTGAGTGGTATCTGCCATGGGTGATGGTGAAACTATCCACACATTTTTAGCTTCCTTCCGGTCGCCTTTCGTAATGCGCATAAAATAACTTTAGGATTGTTGGGACTAGGTAACGATTAGAATAACAATTGCAATCGTCACTTTTTCCAACGCAATCACCAATTCTGCTTAAAAATATTTAACGTTTTTTTTTTTTGTCTATTTATTATATATAGGAGAGAATTTAACTGACTACACGATAGGTGCAAGAGCAAGTGATGTCAGAGTCAGGTAGACAGTTACACCTATAGTAGGATACTTTCAACTAGAATTTGACAATAGATTTTTGCCTGTATTCTTCTAACGATGACAAATATTAACAAGATTAGATTATGCAATTGATAATATTTATGTCTGTTGTTTTTCGATTCATAATGCTGAGATCGATTTGAGATTTATACCTAAGAATTTGACAACTATTTTATAATCAATCTGATAACTTCTAGTTTACTGTCCCGTCAGTGGAACATGGCTTATGTGTTGTGAAGTTCATGTCTACTGATAAAATATAATACAAAGTTAAATAACTCACATGTGTTGCAGGTGGATCCAAACCAATTGTCATCACACACACAAGCAAGAGGCCATCCACCCGGAGAACCGTGCACACAAGCTGAGAAATTAAAGCAAACATTTACATATTATAACGAAATACAATGAAAATGTAGTAGTGTCACTTTTCACTAACATCGTGAGCGTTCTTATTAAACGAGTTTGTCGTATTATGCCAAGATTCGCATTGTCATCAGGGGCGACAATTTGATTCGGTGCTTCGAATAGATCCGAGGCCCTACTTATTCAAATTACTCGTGAATCATTCATAGCGACAAAAATTGCCGAATTTAGGAGAATTTGCCTTTTTAAAGCTGAAATGCAATACATTTCGGTGGGATTTGGATCAACTACAAAAATCGTTTACTTTTAAAAAATATTTTTCAATTGAAACATAGTTTCCTAATTTGTCTTGTCGTTGCTTGATTACCTTTTTATTTTTGGAATAAAGAAAATGCCCAATTAAATATAGAAAAACACTACAAACGATGGTAAGTTTGAAACTTTACTATGACTACTACTGCGAGACATAAGGCTTGTGCGTCTATTTTTTAATTAAAATATAATTTTTGCGCCAAAATAATATATATAAATATATATTCTTAATAATTTAATTTTAGTCTCTACAAACGCTTCCATGGCTCTATTTTATGTTGTTATAAACATATCCTCAGCGGGTCCATCAGTGAATCGTACTTAACAAAAAAAGTGTTGTAGACGATATCAACATTGCCCAAGGAAGATACTACTCACTGAACTTTACCATGTATTTCGGAATGTTTGGAATGATTTCAGTTTATTATACCCAAACAGAATTTTTATTTTGTCAAGCATGACCCATAGATGAACCTCGTCTTATCGACGCGATCCATCAGTGATTCATACTTGACAAAAGTTGTTTTAAAAAAAATTTCTATTTGCTGTTAAAGTTGCTTTTTGCGACATAAATAGTCGTTGGTTTGCTAACCGAGCCTTGCTCCGAGCGAGTTGCATCAGATAAATTTCTCCGATTGCGTCAAGATCAAAAAGCACTCACCATCAAATGAATAAGCTTCAGAAGCTCCATAGCTAGTTGTTGTTATTCCGTTTCTAGTACTACCGGTGAACGGGCCTGCCATTTGTCCAAGAGATCGAAGAATAACGGAACCTGCCATGTTGGCTGTTTAAAAAAAATGACGAGATAAAAATTTCAGTCAATGCTCTCAATTACTACGAAATACGAGAGGGCATCGAATGGGGTGATTTACCGATATCAAACATCCGGAAATGCTGTGGTATTAAATTTCTGCGGGCCTTCGCTCGCACTCCTTGAAGATATGAAATTCCCAAAAAATTTCCGCAGTTTAAGACAAATTAGTCATCCAACCACGCGTTTTCAGCCGAAATATTTTTTTGACCAAAAAGTTAGTACAATAATGACAGTTTTAAATTTATTCCTTGTTGAGGTAGGCGCCCTCTCCCCCAATAATGTCGGTAATATCTTTCGCCGCAGAAAGATCAATCCCAATCGTCAAGAAACACAGTGACCTCATATCCGTTTGAAAGCGTTTAACTATTGAAAAACATATATAGAATATGTTTTAGTTAACGTCATGTCAACCTTAGGATGTTTTTGAGGACAAGAATCTGTCGCATATATGTTTGGAAAAAAGACATGTTATTCTGAAAGAAAATACGACAAAATTTAACCTTTTTCGCACGCAATGTTACATTTTTAAAGACAAGTTAATTTGACAAAGCTTTATATCATTTTCACAATAGTTTAATTGAACGCAGTAAACTTTTTCAGACTCCTTTCTTTTGTGAAGTCGAATGGAAGTGTTCAACTCTGGTCATTCAATGTTATTTATATATATGAAATACTCGAAAAATATATATTTTAAACCATCGATTTTTCCATCATGTATTGCTGCAGCACATATCTGTGTATCTGTCGTGTACATTCCTGTTCCTTTCAAATCATTATAAACGTGGTCGAAACAATCGGCAGGACAATCAACTTTGTAAGTGTCACTTCCATCCTCGATGTTTTTTAGAACATATAGGCATGTTTGTGGTAACTCAGATGAACCTTATAATTAAATTAAATAATTAGCAATCAAAATCAACAAATATACAAATCAGTTTGTTTATTTCATTATTCCGAGTTATAAAAGATTTATTGCGTTTAAATCTCGTCTGGAGAAGTTATACTATAATCTAACAAAACTTTACAATAAACTTATATTTCGGTGGAATGAAAAGATGATATTTTTGTTCGGTCTTTCACATTGCTTATTTGAAAATAGCCTGTGTGATGATTGGAGCATAATGTTAGAAATGTTACTTGTTTTAATTTATATAAAATGCTAGCAAATAATTTGTACTGCTTTGTTGGTTGTAAGCCCCCCGATAAAGTCACAGAAAAGTCATAACAATAATTCGATCCCCTCCCCCCATCGATAATAAATGGATTTTACAAATTATTTGGATAGGAGGAAAATGGGGGTGAAGATATGAAACGCAAGCAACGAAATATTAACGGGAAGTTACCATCAGGGGTCCCAACCAGGATATTTTTTATCAAACATGTGACCCACGCCATCGACGCGATCCATTATTGACTGATACATGACAAAATTTCCCCGATTTGGGGTAGATTTAATAATTGTGTTTTGTTAAAATTGATTGTAGAAAGTTTCACATTTACCTGGCACTACAAACCCCGGATAAAATGCGTCCCATCCCTGCGTTGAAATACCGTTTGCGGTATCAGAGTCATATGATCCTTCTCCGGGAGTCTTTATCACTGTTACATCAGTAACTGCTGTCGCTGTAAAATTTAAAAAAATGTGTATTTAAAAGAATAGCAGAGAGTATTCAGCCCTGTTCCACCGGGGAATATGATCGACTGATGAATCAGTTTGTGAAAAGCAACTTATTAACAAAAAACGAAGAAGGGAGGGAGAGTTTTGATATAGCCCAGGTCATTTACCTCTCACTACACCTTACTTGGTTCAGTTCTGTAGGGAATGTCTTCTGCTTAGGGTTTTTTTGAACCTGGGTAGGGAGGACGAAAATGCGTCTTAACCATATAACCAACAACGACCTTTCGTGCAGACTTCCGGATTGGATTGGGGGTGGGGGTTTCAAACTGAGCTTTTTAATCATTTTTTTGTACACAGACATGATCCTTAAGATCCCCAATGAAAGTCTTGCATATAAAAATATCTTGCGGGATTTAAACCTTTGTCGAAACGATCAGAACCGGGTAAGTTGAGTTTTTTAAGTATGTTTTACTTGCGCTTCATGCAATGCAATGCCATACAAAGGTAAAATAAAACAAATACAAAAAGCACGCGAGCAACGGAAGCGTTCTGGATTGCTTTCTTAAGTTGCGAAGTTTTACAGTAAAAAGTAGAACAGAGCTCAGTGCGGTATTGCATGTATATTTTTGTATATAAATTTGAAATTATTCGAATATTTTTTTATATACACTGTAGTGCACTGTATACTCTGCAGTAATTGCATATTTCCAAAGTTTATTCCATGTTGATGTGATCTATGCCGAATATGGGCTGTTGTTGGACCGCATCTTCGCGGTGCGTTCCATCAATATCCCATATTTGGCCGAAAAAGTCAATTTAGATATTTTTACGTTACCGTCAAAGACCAAAGACCAGTAAAGTTGTTGCATCTTATGTTACAGTGTAGAGTAGAGAAAATGTTATATAAATATTATGCAATGACTAATATAGAATCGGATATTTTTCCGGTTCCTGTTTAGTTTCCAAGCATTGATTACGCGGAATTTTCAATGATGATTAATTATTAAAAAATGAGCAAAGACACAGAATATTTTTCCAGTACAATTAACTTAGAGACACACATAAGACTTTAGTGTAACATTTGTAATTGTTTTACCTACACAAAATCGCACATTTTACTGTGCGAACTACAGGTGGGCCGGTCCTGGACATGCACGATCCATCAGTGGCTTATGCTTGGCAAAATGGAGAGTCTGATCAACATGCAATCTTTATTTCTTGGGTATGTATGCTATACATACCTCCTCGATTGGTGGGCGCGATGGCCTAGTGGTTAAAACATGTTGGCATCGCAGGTTGAAGACCTCGGGTTCGAGCCCCGGCGAGTCCGGCTCGCTTATCCACGCCCACCACTCAACCCAGGGTGTAATAACTTGGATAGGCTAAGCCGAACAGGAAAAGATCATATCTTTCCAGTAATTGTAACTCTGTCCGCCTATAAGTGGCCGCTGTTACAGGGCCTTGGACAGGGTGACCCACTCGAAGAAGTGGTTATAAAAAAATTAAAAAAAATAAAAATTGTAAAGTTTGCATGTTAATAACTTTTGTTAAGTATGTGTCACTTATGGATCGCGTCGATGAGACGCGGTCTATCTGTGACACATGCTTGACAAAATATAACTTCTTGTAGGTTCATGGGTAAAATATAGTTTTTTATTGGAAGTTGAAAATCGTTAAACTCTTCCAAGTCTCTACCAACCTCTACGTGTAATGTTCGATAAATGCGATTTTTTACAGCTTCTCTTTATGCAGTGGATCACCCTGATCAAGGGCACTCATCACAGGCCACTTATCTGGCTTAGAGTTGCTTGAGATATGATCTATCTGGTTTTGACTAGCCTACCCAAGTTATTGCACCCTGCGTTAAGTGGTAGTGTGGATTAAAATGCCTGATTCGCCGGGACTCGCACCTAAAACCTCCAACCTCTGATGCCAACATGGCAACCTCCAGGCCATCGAGCCTATGCTTATCAGTATTGCTTTAACGAATGACTCAACAACGAATCCGATTGCAATTCTCCGTAGAGAGGGAGTCATTTTCTTTAAGCTGAATATTTTTTTTTTTTTTTATTGTTATCTATTGTCCATGTCATTTGCGTGACCAAATGTGTAATATTGAACAGTTGGAATAGGTATGACAAGAGACAAACTATCGTTTTATAAATTTAAATTTAATCTCTGGTGACAGAAAATATTTTAGTAGCTTGTTTTCTTAATTCAGTGGTGAATTGCGCTGCCGAAGTAGTAGTAGCCAACTGTCTGAGATAGCCTATTGCAATGGGCGTGGTAAAAACATCGACCACTTTTTTGTTTCCGTTCAGTTGCCCATTACGACACGCCTAAAATATGTTAACAACGTATAAAACAACAATATTGCTTACAATTTTGTGGGACTATTCCTGCATGAATGGCTGAGGCGCATATTTGTGAATCCCTAGTATACGACGTGCTATTGCCGAATGCATCTGTTGACCGACTTTCACAACTTGCGCCACATTGATGAACGAATACATTGAGGTGATAATCTTCTACTGATGTGTAGCAACTCGACGGGTGTAATTCCGTATCTGAAATATAACACATTTTCATGTTTGTGTGTTACGCTGTTTGTGAATAAGGGCCAAGCGTTGCCATTTGTAATTCTTGAATTCTAGTCTGATGCTAAGTTTGCTTTTGTTGTTTATTAAATTAAGAAGAAAAGCACCAAAATGAAAAATAAAACTTTATTTCGAGAAAAAATGAAGCAATCTAGTATTTTTAAAAATACTTTTCATTAATACAATCCAACTCAATACAATACAATACAATAACATAAAAATTGAAAAATTAGACACAAACGCAAGTTTGATTTAGGATATTTCTGTCAACATGGGTCGAATATTAGTTGTGTACAGATGTAAGCACAAAATTACCTGAATAAATTCCTACATGAATGAGCCAATGCAATGCTTGATATTTGTTCCGGGCGAAACTATAAATTTTCATTGACACCTTATAAATACATAAAGGCTAACGACTAAAAATAAACGGTGCTCACTAACTTCATTATAACTAACTTGATTTCAGATTGGACTATAGGCCGTTTCGTGACACCCACTCGCAACACCCAGCTACTCCATCCAAACCAAACACCCACCAAAAAACAAATATTGTGCTCATCTATAAAGGCAAAACTATCGTAAGGTTGATTATAAGTTTGCGTTGTCACACCATTTGCCGCGGTTCCGGGAAATGTACTAGCTGACTTTTTTTCAATGACGACAACTCCTCCATCTTCACCTTTAATATAAAAGAAGTCTCATCACGAGTGAGAAAAGTTTTAACAGACATGTTTTATTAAGTTTGAGTTATTGATGGATCGCGCCGTTGGGTCGCGGTCTGTCTGTGACCCATGCTCACATCGCTTGAAATAACTGGCAATTTCGAAAAATTTGAAAACCACCTTATTGATAAGATTTTATGTTAAACAAGTACTGTTGATAGACGCATCTCGACGATGCTTTTCATCAGCAGTGCATAATTGGACAAAAATGGATTCCACTGTTTTATTTTTAACATGACCAAGTCAAATTACTGTCACTACATTTTCAAAAAAGTGCGATTGTTAATATATGCACTAACGTTCAAATCTCCCATCGTGAATAGCTGCCGCACAAACAAGTGAATCGATAGTGTATGGGCTTGATCCGTAAACACCAAGGACATTTCCAACAAAACAACCTGGTGGACAAACAACCATGAATGAAGTCCTTGATTGGTACTCGCCTGTCCTTTCACAACCTACCGGTTGCAATTCCGGAACAGATACCGCTTCAACTGAAATAACGTATTTTAGCATTATAGATAATAAACAAAACAAATACCTTAGATAAGTTACAGAAAAATTTACTATTAAAATTAAGTTCGAAAACGTTTTGGAAACTCGTTTTTCATAAAATCATAGAATACGGTAAATATATATCAATCTTACATTATATTTTGTTAAAATCTGGTACAAAAGTACCGGTAGTTTTTAACTTTGGAAATGTGCAATTACTACAAACTACTAGTAAAAATATTGCTCGTCTGTTACAGTTTTTTTCTTAATAAAATATGTTCTGTTTATTAATTAGAATTTCATTTGCAAGAATTATTATTAACACATTCTATGCTATTCTTACCTCTAATTTCGAAAATACAGTAGAAAACAAAAAGTAATGTCAGCATCATGCTCATGGGTATTTTTACTTTACTACGTTACACTGCAACAAACTACTTGTCTTTCAATAATGCTCGTATATGTTGTATAAAGCTCTTTATACACTATAACAAATTGTCGTAAATTTACTGGGTATGTAGCGTAGTTGTATATTTCAAGAGTTCCATGAGTAGACCATAATTGCAAACAAAATTTTTTGTATCGTTTCATTTCAATATCAAAGGTAAAATTATTGTCATAAATCGGTGATTTTGTTGCATTTTTGTTACAGTGTTTCAATTTATCGTTGGTCGTTCAACAAGATATTTTAAGTTTGAAATATTCTGATACTTGATACAATGTACAACGGAGAAAAAATTCCGCAAAATAACCGCTGTTAGACATTAGTTCCACTTGGTGATATAAAAGAGATATAACTCGACCTTTGTGAACAAATATGGGCTGTTAATTAGTAAATTTACTGTATACTGCTACGGGACAGCTTCACTCTAAATCGTAAATTGAATATTGAAATAAAAATTATTTCGATCCAAGCTCTAGGTTTGTAACATCCCAACCATTTCTTCAAATGCCGCAAAACAAATGAATGGCGATTGAAGTCAATAGTCGAAAAGCTGAGTTAATCAATTACTTCCATACGGAAACGGTAAAAAGGCCATCATATATTAACGAGGAAGAGAATCAATTAAATGCGCTGTCTTGATTGAACATTCCAAGAACGGCCATCAAAATTATGCAATATATATACAATATATAACAAAATTACTTTTTACCTTTTATTCACAGTAATTATATAGTCCAAATCTTGAAGCGATCTAAATTGTTGATTAAATTTATGCCAAGTATAGGTCATGAATGGACAGCAACAGCTTATAATTGAGCGAAATGCCAGGTTTCCATATCCTAAGTGCCGAAATGTATCCGAAATGCCCTATTTTCCATATTCCCTAAAAAATTTTAAAAAAAGTTAATTTTACTGCATTTTGTTGCATAGTATAATAGATTACTTTTATTGGCCAGGGAAAAATTATTTCAATATTTATTGCGATATCATCAAATAAATGTACGGCCAAATGTTGGTAATTTTACTAAATTTATTACATTGTAAAAACTATTCCAATCAGATTTATATTTTGTCAAGCATGAGACACAGATGGAACGCGCCTGGGCGGTGCGATCAACCAATGGCTCATATGAATGACGATTTAACTCAATAGTCGGAATGCTGAGTTGGTCAGTTGTTTCCGTACGAAAACGGAAAAAGAGCATCATAAATATCAAGCACGAGCCACATATGGAACGCGCCTAGGCGGCGCGATTCATCAGGGGCTCACACTTGAAAAAAAGTGGTTGTTGAAATTATTTCTGATTGTAATAATATTTTTTGTTATTGGAAGAAAGGTAAAAATGCATCATATTTACGAGAAAGCGGGAAATGTTATCAGTTCTATGAGCTGTCTTGATAAAATATTCCAGGAACGATCATCGAAATTGTATACAAACATTGTGGCAAAAGTATAGTAAATTTACCATTCATTTGCAGTAGATATATATTTACAAATATTTGGAACGACCTTGTTAATTTATGCCAAATATGAGTCAAAATATTTGATTTTTTGCCACAGGACATATGATAGTTACTTTACTATTTTATACCTATATATATTATTTTTGTGTCTGATGGATCGCGCCGATGAGGAGCGCTTCTGATGGATCGCGCCGATGAGGAGCGCTTCATCTGTGATTCGTGCTTGAAAAAGAAAATTGTAATTACGTGGTGATTATGCATGCGTCATATATTAATGGCGTTTTCTGGGAGTCAAGCTTTACTGTGAATGGAGCTTGTATTAGATTTAATTTTTAAACAGAAATTTTGTGTTTAGATAACGTCCAGTTTTTCGTGATATTTTTACACATGTCCTTCATCCTTCATACCGTGGGATTACAATAGTGAATTTACATTAAGTTTCAAAATTTCACACACTGTAACAAAAGTACAGTAAATTTACTGGTCATTTGCATTAATTGCATATTTCCAAGGTTAAAAAAACACAATGTTGATGAGATTTATGCCAATTATGGGGTGTTGATGGATCGCACCTTCGCGTTGCTCTTCATGAACATCCCATATTTGGCCAAAAAAGTCAATTTTGATTTTTTTTTAATACCGGCCCTATCAACCCTATCAATCGAGTATAGTCTAATATATCTACATATTTGTTGTATGATCAATAGCGAATTTTTATCACAGTTTATTTATATTGTGAATAGGGCTAGGCAAGATGATTCGAATCAAATCGAACCACAAATTATTCGAATTTAAAGCGAGTCCTTTATAGGAACTAAAAAACTTCGATTGAAAACTTAAAGCTAAATAAAGTGGAATTTGTATTTTTAACGACAAACTGCAATCTATTTTTGTCAAATTTGATTGATTGTATTGTATGGAGTTAAAGTAGGAAACTTTTTTGGCATGGAGTGAGAATTGAGAATAACTTGCCTCTGAAGCTGTTCATGTTAATTTCAGTAATTCGTAACTATGAATTTCATGATTCCTGTGATGGAGACAATTTGCATAGGTAAATGTGAGATATTTGTTTATTGTTTTTAAATAGAATTTTGTTTTTGGACAACATCATTCGATACGTTTTCACAAAAAACCGTGAGATTTTTATTCGAAATCAAAACTTATGAAAGTAATTCAAATGATTCGACTTTACCACAGCTACAAAAGTTTAAATTTACCCGTCATTTTTTGCCCCATTTCCCTCTCGGTGGCGCGATGCAACAGTGAATCATGCTTGAGATACGATTGGTACTGCCGAGTATCCGTATGTGACGACATAGAGACTCCATCTGTGACTTGTTTTAGGCAAAATATTATTCTTGATTGAGATGATTGACGTTTCCAATCAATCAAAATACATGTTAAGCCCTTCGTAAATAATTCGAAAGATGTGTATTTGGTATTAGGTTTTTTGTTGTTGATATAACTGCGGCTTTGGACTATCGTTGGCAACCTCAATTTGACGCACAGCTCGTAGTGTTCATGTCAACATGTTAAACTGGTTCAAATAAAGAGACATTTTGCATTTTCGAAATTAAAAACATAGAAATTAATTAATATACTGTGTGAGTCGATAGAAACAAGTTATATGTAAATCTGGTCACGATGTCTTATGTCACTAATCAATCGTTCAAAAAGTTTCATAATATAAAATAAAAATCGGATGCAAAAATAACATTTCTTAAATTAGATTTATAATCATCTAAATAAGCGCACAAGTTTTAGCAAAAAGTAAAATCTATCCGAGGTCATTTGTTCGATATTGCTTGAGGAGGTCAGATATTGAGCGGCATTTTTTTAAAAAAAAAAGCAATTTTTAGTAAAAAAATAGTGTCTTCTTCGTCGGGTTATGTTCAAAATTAAATTTTAAACCCCCAAAATCACCCGATAACTGCACTTGCGCTTTAATAGCGTAAATTATCTGAATGAACAGAACGTAGTAGAAATATACACTGTAAAAATGACCTCGGGATGTGCAGTAAAATTTGAGTAAGATTGAAGAATGTTGGAGGAGTTTGTTTGAACCGCAAATAATTTTAGCACTGAGTTCGACGCCGGTACGGAATATTTTTCAACAAAAAGCTTTTACAAATTAGAAATCTAGTAATATAATTTTGAAGCGTTTCTGTTAGAAATTATCTGGAGATTGGCCTAAAGCCTGAAAAATTGACTTTTTTTCTATCGAAAAAAAATATTTATAGGCTATATTTATTAATGGTATTTGAAGAAATGGCGTTCAAGCGTTATTGTCATATTTAATATAAGGTCATGACAGAAAAAGCTGAGTTGACATTGTATTGATATGAGCTGTAAATGTTTATCGTACTTTAACTTTTGTACGCGTTCATCAATGTCTAATACTCAGAAAAACAAAGAGCAGCATGGGCGCGTTCATCAATGTCTAATATACTCAGCAAAACGGAATGTTTTAGGGAGATTGAAAATATTCATTGGTCAATGGTCTTGTGGATACAATGTTATTAAATATTTTTCATCGTCTAAATCTTTTATAGGTAGGAGAAACATACAAAGATGGCGTATTTAAAGCTTATATTTATATGCTATTTTGTTAAAATTACTTGCTTGGTGAAAGCTGAGACTACCTTGCATTGCTCTGCAAAACCCGGTTGCCAGTTATCAAAATGCGATCCTGCACCTGAGCATTGGAATAAATTTGGATTTAGTTTAGAAGAACATTTCCAAAGAAATGAATTCCCTATCACCTGTAAGCAAGAATCTGGCAACGTAGTTGATGGGGAGCAATTACAACTTCAAATATATAACAACTACGAAGATATTAGTAGAATGCAAGCTGGTGACTGAATTATTAATTTATATTTTTTCATTTTCTTTATTTAAAATGTAGTAACGGTCAATGCACTTTAAAAGAAAAACATCATGGTATGGCCATGGCAAGTCCAGAATTTCTACAATAAAGCGCAATGAGTGGTATCTGCCTCGACAACAGCAAGGTCCATTATGGCGACAAAGTACTGAAATTGAACTTCAATATAGATCAATATTATCCAGATAGTATTTTGACAGAATATTTATATTTCATTTAGTCTAAGTTAGTGACTCATACTTTACAAATGATGCTTTGGCAATTTTCTGATTGGGATAGCCCAATAAAGCGATGCAGTTATGTACGGAGCGTTTTCATTTTAGGGTGGATGCACTTGCTATTGTCATAGTCTTTTGCACTGAGCGTTTTAAATATTACTTGTAAGAAATGGAGTTTCAAAATTGGAAAATTAAGATTACGATCAATTATATGGAAGCGTTGTCATCCGGTTTGGCGCAGTGGTTTTCTTTTTTTTGTAACAGACTTTCATAAGTGTGCCAAAACTTGGAAAAATATTAAATAAATTCAAAATATGAAGGTTACAAAACCCGACAGCTGCAATATATCAATAGGATTGATTATTTGTTGACCACAATTTTAGAAGTTTCAATACGTAATCATATATTAGGTCTTTGGAATATTTAATATTTTATATTTTTTTTTTTAAGGAAATTTATAGCTTACCTAATTATTGATTTATTTTTTCAGAAATAAATAAACAGAATAAAGATATCGCAACTTTGAAAACCAGAATTGAATCAAAAGAAAAAGATAATCAAAGACTTTCAAAAGGTAAGAAGCTCTGAAACGCATGATTCAAATATTAAAAATACCAAATTCAAAATTTCTATATCCCTCGTCAACAACCTTCAAAGAAATAACATACATATTCAAAAACGTATTTTCAAGTCATTTTTCTTGTAGTCTCTTATCTGAGTAGATTAATTTTAGCAAAGCTCTGTACCAGCGGTCACATGTTAGTTAACGGGGTTAGGCATATTGAAGATATATGGCTATTACTCCCTAGGTTCATTAGAGAGCATGGACTTACTGAAACTCGAACAATAGATTTTCAACCTATGATGCCGACTTTTATTATCCGATCACAATGGAATCCGATCACAATGGAATCCATCCATCCAAGTACGAAAGCATTGTTGAGAAGATAAACATACCTGAGGCACAATATACTTTCAATTCGTACCTTATCTCCAAGGGCAGAAATAAATGGGCTAATTGAATGGCACAGCTCTAGTCATCACAGACGGACCTACTTAAGCTTCGTGATCCATCATGATCAGAGACTCATTCTTGAATAAATAGGTTTGATTGAACATTTCTGAATTGGCATGCATAAACTCTAAATTAAAATTTGAAAAGCTACTTTGAGCATTTCAACATTTTCCCTCCTTTTCAGTCGTATCTGATTTGTCAGCAAGGCTGAAAACGGTGGAACAAAATTTTGATCAACTATCTACAAACACTCAAAAAACAACAACTGCAAATGTAGGAGGGCGTAGTGAAAAAGGTATTAAATCTGTATATAAATTATTCCATACACAGTAATATCCAAGACTCCAAGAAATTTCCCAAATAATTTTCAGAAAGACGTCAATGACCCGCGAAGCGTTCTGAGCCGCAAAGAAATTTTATTTTGTCAAGCATGGGCCATGGGTTGATCGCGTCTCGTCGACGCGATCAACCAGTGACCCATACTTGACAAAAGATGCTTCGACGAATTTTTTTCTATTAGGAAGCCTTAAAAAATTATAGCGAAAAAGATGCTTGTTAAGACTAATATTTAACCCACCAAAAATAGCCATTTTTAGATACGCATCTTTTTTACTTGATTAATCATTTTTTATTTATTGAAAGTGTCGGTTCTAGGCAAAGTCGGAAGCAAATCCCGAAAGAAAGGTGCGATCTAGTTACCACTCATAGTACAAAGAGCTGCATAAATTATAAAATAAGCAACTGCACCATGATCAGAAAATATTCTCCCAGAATGGAACCGCTATAGTCAGTGTAGTGAGTGATATCTGCTCTGGGTAATGGCAAAAGCACGAAACACTACTTTTTTATGTTGGTGTTGAAACAGATCTAGGAGAAGAATGCATTAAAGGAATCGGTGGTATATGTTTTTGGACGGAAATTCATGATATTACTGATATAACTTACAAGCAAGCAGTTGCAATTTGTAAAACCAAAGATTCTCGACCTGCAATAATAAAAGATAAGAAAACTTACGATGCAATTGCAAAACATATCAGGACATTTATTCCGAGACATTCAAACAGTTTGATATTATGGACTGGAATAATTTACAATCCAAAGGTGGGTCGCTTTCTAAATCTGTAAATCAACTAAAATGGCTTTAAGGAATACATTTCTAATAGGGCTGGGCAACTCGATTTGGTGATTCGAAGCACAAATTATTCGAATCTGTTTTACACATGTGATAGGAGCAAAATTCAATGCCAAAAAAAATTAGAATTATCCTATTTTGACTATTCTGAAAAATCGTTTTGTCATGAAACATTGAGTGTGAATTAATATCAATTGCCTCTAATAGTTTGCCTATGGCGTATTTAGGGATTTGTTGATTTTGATAACGGTGCTAAAATATGATGGTTAAACCGGGACATGTGCTACATATCAAAATGTGCGCTGTAACAAAAAATGCAGCAAAATCGCTGGCCTTTGACAGTAATTTTTCTTGGCGGTATGGAAAACATTCAAAAATGACTTTTTTTGCCAAATATGGTGTGTTGATGGAAGGCACCGCGAATGTGCGGTCCATCAGCAGCCCATAATTGTCATAAATCTCATCAACATGTTTTTTAAACTTATGAAATATGCAATTACTGCAAATTATCAGTAAATTTACTGTATTTTTGTTACAGTGTGCAAAAGTGTTCAAATCAAATTTGAATTTCAAGTGATTCGGCCTTGTCTCGCCCTGAATTCAAATCATATATTCCAATGCTCATAAAAAACTTACCTTGGATCTCAGGGATTTTGGAATATTTTTTATTGTCATAGAATGAATGACGCATAACGTTGAGAAAATTGATATAACATTGATATAGCATAATATTTTATGAAATTATTAGTCAACAGGTTACTGGAAACATGTCGTATTAGTATCAAGAATATGTTGACGAATTATGGCAAAATTGGTTTTAGCCAAAACGAATGACAATATGTTTTTGTTGTAAAGCATGAGTAACATATACGGACTTCTACTCGACAAGAATGTTTGGACAAAATAGTTGACCAGGCATCGAGCTGATTGTGCAAATATAGATTCATATTCAGCATGATGGCATTATATAGTTTCACAAACTTTTCAAAATGTCTACAAATGAATACTTTTTCTCAGTGGCTGTCTGTGCAGGCAGGCAGATTTAGCTTATGCATGACTGCACCAATTAAGTACTACGGAATGATTTTCGAGTAAGATGATAAAGTTTATTTCAATGTACATTACATAATTACAAAAGGAAGGAATGTTTGAATAATAGAGACGCAATTTTATCTTTTCAAATACAGTATTTATATTTTTAGACAGGTTTAATTCTCCCGCAAGATTCATACACTCCATGGCGCCCAAGTTACCCGTTTACAGGAGGTACAAATATGAGAAGAACTCAAGTCTATATGGATGTTCATAGGTCTTCTATAAATCGCTCACAAGGAGTAAAAAACGGAGATCCCAATTGGGCCAAAGATGGAGTTCTGTGTCAAGTTCCGTTCTGATGTGATCATATCTTGATAATATTTCAACACCTTGGAATTTCCAACATTTCAACATTTCGTATTTAATAGCCAAATATGACATATAAATCATGAACGCATGATATTAGTCTGGTTGATTAAAGTGAGATTGCCTACTATTATCTGAATCTAAAACAGCTATAGAAATTATGCTGGATACGTGTGCGATACTATTCATTGTGTACTATTGCTGTATATTTTATCAAAGATGAAATGAAGCCAATAAAAATTTCTGAGAAGTCAGTAAATGAGTGCCTTTTGTAAAAACATACAAAATAAAGATTCGTTAAAGCGAATTTTATCAATTTCTCCTCGACGCCATTTTGAACTCGGTGATAGTCCAAATAGAAATTTGTTTTATCGAGTATGGACAATAATAAATTCCTCGGATTAGTCGAGTCCGAGCAATATTTACGCGTGATAAAATAATGAGATGGGAAGGTCCGGTTATATTTTTCTTTCCATTACACATGTTTTGTTGGGTATAAGTCACTGATGGATCGTGCCGCATAGGCACGGTCCATCTGGGGCCCATGCTTAACAAAATAAAATTCCTTATGAAAAGGGGAGGATTTGCAATGCGGTCTATACGTATTGTTTATAATGTTGTTCTAAGAGATAGATAGTTCAGTTAAGATACCCCTCACTGTACTTTTCAACACTTGTCAAGTTCCGTTTCGAGTGCAGTTGGTGGTCTACGTTAGTATCTCTTTAAGTCCGTTAGTTGGTTTCATTTAGACTTTTAGTTTTTTACGGCCTTGCTCAGAGCGAAAGTCGATAAAGATTATTTTATTAGATATTTGAATGCTATTTTGAGAATGAGCAAACTTAGATGTGGCATTAATTTCAAATTTGTCTTTGACATATAACACCGTATCTTTTTGCTTGTGGAAGTGTGTTTCTCATTCCATGTCTTTTATTATCAGCAACAATGAAAACATTTACATTTCTTGTGATTCCCCATCCGTTTCTCATATCCCATTTTGTGAAAGAATTTGAAGGCTTCACTTCCCTAGTCTGTGAAAAATGTGATAAAGAAATATTTGAAACACATAAAAAATATCATGATTGATTTTTGTCAGAAAAATATGTTGAGTTTATGTATTGGATGTATCGCGATATTTTATTTGAGAAACCACCTCAGCTATGTAATTTCGGGCTTTAAAAGTGTCTCCTTACACAATTCCCGCTTGTCCAGTAGTGTCGGCAATTCCAGATAAAGGTAATTAGTTTACCAAATTTTCAAATTACATGACCTTGTTTTAAGGTATAAATCTTACCAAGTTTAACTTTTTTAAACGTTCTTCTTTTTAAACTTTCCATAAACAGCCGATAATTAGCATAAATCTCATCAACATGAGTTTTTTTCAACTTTGGAATTATGCAATTTACTGCAAATGACCAGTAAATTTACTGTACTTTTCTTACAGTCTATTGCCTAAAACAAATTCCAAAACAAAAAATAGACTTTACTAAAAACAGATATTTAGACGAAATACCATTTCCTATTGAAGTGGCCTAGCATTTATAAATGAGCAACGGTCGTTACCTCAAACTTTACTTACAATTGGATTTACAGTTATTGCAATCCAAGCCTGGTTATTCATCGACCTAGGTATTCTTTTAGAGCGCAGAAGTTTAACAAATTTGTTATAGATATCTTCATCAGGAACATGGGATACTTCTGCGTCGTTCTCTCTACAAATTGATTCTGCTTTTGCAAAATCGATGTCCGGGTATATGTGTGTTTCAATCCAATAGCAATATCGGTTGGTTCTTATTTCACACTTGGAATCTAAAACAAAAAATTGAATTCCGCTAACTTCATTTTCGATTCGAAATTTTGCGGAATCTGATTAGATCGCAAAAATTCATTAACAAAAATGATCAAATAATTTTATTCCAAGTACTTTCTTGTTAAGTACGAATCCGTGATGAAAGCTCTTACTTGGGAAAAACGCAATTTTAGACATGCAGGTAAAATTCTTGAAAAAATGTGTTGAATTGAAACAAAGTTACAAAAGATGTTATTGAAAGTCGTTGTTTATTAGATTAGTCACTTGCAAAAAAGACACATAGTTAGATCTGAGTCAGAACAAATTATTACGCGGAGGTGGACTGAAAGGAAATATTGAATCTGGTTTGACTGTTGTTGAAGAGGAAAATTCTGTTGCACGGTATTGAGAGGGTTCCGTCACAGTATATTTCGATGATGTGATCTTTTCTTCAAGCGTTCGGAGAACTTTAAAAAAAAATGTAGTACTTAAGTTGGAAATACTTTGTCTCAGCATCCCATAAGGTTAAACAATTCACATTACAAATGCTAAACCCTACCCCATCAGTAACTTTTTTATATCAAATACGATACCTTGGTATAGATCGCGCGGCTCGATTTGACAAACTTGCTTTGTCAAGCTTTTCTGACTTTTTTATATTAAATATTGTTTTTACTATATTATTGAGCCAAACTATTCTGCAAAATATTTAAATAATGTTGGTCGTAGGGCTGGGCAAAACCGAATCATTTGGAATTCGAATCTGATTTGAATAATTTTTTCGAAACGAGTCGAATTGTTTATTTCATAAAAAATAAGAAATATCCCATTTTTACTATTACCGCTATAGTCCATTATGATGATTAGGAAATGCACAGTTATAAATTACAAATGTTGACTTAAACAGACTTAAAAGCAATGTATTTTTATTTTAACGACAAAATACAACCGATTTTGGTCAAAATTTGACCAAAATAGATTGGATTTTGTCTTTAAAAGGGAAAAATGCACTTCATTTAGCCTGCTTTTGTTCCTATGGCCGATTCACAATTGGTTGGAATAATCTGTACTTCGAATCGATTCGAATCATCCAATCGAATTGCCCAGCCCTAGTTGGTCGTGAATGTAGCAGACCAACGAAAATATCATTTTGCAGACAAATAGCTTTAAGAAATTGAAATATACATTTAAATCATATGTATAGAAAAAAACAAGAGATTATTCAATTGCCACTAACATTCCCGGATTTGGTCGTTGTCCTTCCTCAAGCCTTTTAGCTCAATGCGGAGAATCGTGTTTTCTTCTTTGACTTCCTCTAGCTCTACATTTTGTTGTTGCTGGGCCATCTTCAAATTTTTCGATTCTATTATAAATGAGACTAATCTTAGTTTGATCAATTTTGAGATTACTTCAGAGACAGAGATATATATAACAATCCAATCTCGCTGGTTTAATTGATTTAAATATCACACAAAAGTAGCAAAATCAGGTATTCAACATATTGTATTTCGCCAAAGCTCGTATGGCGTTTGCTTGGTTTATTGTTTTATTTTATGGTTTATTGTTTTTTTGTTTTTTTTTATCGCACTTGATTAGGAACCAACTGGTTAATTCGATGATTAAGACCTAATATAAAATGCATTATCGCAACTGCTCTCTGAGCGGAAACCATCGCGAATAGAACTGAAGTATAGCTTATACACTGTAACAAAAATGCAGTAAAACCACTGCTCTTTGACAGCAATTTTACTCGGTGATATTGTAATAAACCGAAAAAAATCGATTTTGGGATATTTATGGACTGTTGATGAAACATATAGACAAGGTGCGGTTTACCAACAGCCCGTACTTGGCATTGACCTGATCGACAAAGCATTTTTGAATCTTGAAAATATATTATTAGAGTGAATGAGCAGTAAAATTATTGCACATTCGCTACAGTATAAATATATATAGTATATTTCAGCGAGTGGTATTTGCTTTGGGCGATAGTGCAGCCATCGGCCACTTCTTTGTCGGCTCTTACCACACGAAAATGCTTGGTTAGGTTAATTCTGAAACTTGTATCTACACATGTCATATGTAATACAATAATTTATATGTACAATTGAATGCTTTCAGGTTAATGCTCAACAATTTTTCGTTGAGTAGAAACAAGTTTTGATCAGAAACGAACGTAAACGATACCTTCCTGAAAACGCCTATTTTCATTCAATATTTCCTTCATTTCTTCTTTTATTTTTGCATTTTCCAGTTTAATTTCATCAAAATCTGAAATCTGCTTCTGTTGCAATGTCTCAATATTGTCTGTCTCTGTGAAATTTATTTCTTTTTATAAACAGTGGAATGCAACCCATACCTAATAATATATCCAACAGCATTTTGTGAGCTTTTATAGGCAAAGTATTCGGACAAAAATACGCCAAATTTAAAGGCGATTTGCACAATTCTAAATTTAAAAAAACACCTGAAAAATTTAGATGGAAATTTTTGCGATGGCCAACGAGAACAGACCTGCGCGTATTTCGGGATGGGCAAAACCGAATCATTTAGAATTCGAATCTGATTCGAATATTTTTTTCGGATCGAATAACTAATTCATCGTATATAACAATTTTTCCCCTTTCTAGTATTACAAATTGTCAACATTACGGAAATCAAGAGATTTATAGCTTATTTTGTATTTTCAATTCACACTCCATGTCTAAAAGCAACAATTTTTATATTTTAACAACAAAATGTGGGTATTTTATCGTTAAGAATGGAAATTTCAATTCATTTAGCAAGTTTTTGTTCCTATGAACGATTCGCGATTGATTCGAATAATAACTGCTTCGAATCGATTCGAATCACCTAATCGAATTGCCCAGCCCTACGCGTATACCATGTCATATTTGTATTTGCGCCACGCGTATTAAAGTATAAAATTATATTCTAATATCTAATATATTAATTTATTACTTGCATGTATTTCTTCATATTTCCTTTTCAAATCGTTTAAGTCAACTCTCAAATCTTTGTTGTCTTTCATTATTTCCGTCACTTTTGAACTTAACTGCTGGTGATTCATTTTTAGATCCTCCGTATTTAATAAGATAATATTTTAACAACTATGGTATTCATCATCACCGAGTTTTACATACTGGTTATGGTCCATAAAGGAAATATTATAAGACTATTAATCACTTAAATCAGGCACATACTGTAACAAAAGTACAGTAAATTTCCTGGTCATTTGCAGTAATTGCATATTTCTAAATGTAAAAATCGACATTGTTGATGAGATGTACGCCAATTATGGGCTGTTGATGGACCGCACCTTGGTGGTGAGTTCAATCAAAACCCCATATTTGGCCGAAAAAGTCAATTCCATCGAGTGAAATTACTGTCAAAGACTAGTGATTTTGTTGCATTTTTGTTACTGTGTATTGTAGGGCTCGCAACACCAAATCATCTAGAAATCGAATATTTTTTTTGAATCGAACAGAATTCCCTGTGAACACCTAGTTTTTAATTTCAAATTCACTGACAATTACACCAACAAACTGAAAGAACCTAAATAATTTTAATTCATCCTTCATCTTTAAGAGTACAAATAAGTTTCGTTAAAAAAATAATAATTTATTTGTGTTTTGTCAAAATATTATAAATTGCAATCATGATAATGCAAGTTTCGTGACTATCACTGATTCACAACTGATTTGAACCCATTGTGCTTTGAATTGATTCTGATTAAGCGAATGAATTGTCCAGCCCTAATTGCAATATACCAGTACAAAAATGTCCTGTATGTGTGTTGTTTTGTCAAGCATAAGTCACTGATGAATGATGAGGCGCTATCCATCTGTGTCTCATTTTCAACAAAATCAAGTGAATGCAAATTGGGATAAATTTACTCGAAAAGGATTTTTAAGCCACAACTATTTGAAAATAAAAATATTTGATTTATATTCACAAAAAAACAAAGTGAAATTGGTTAATTCCTTTGAACTCTATTTCCAGCCTTTTTACTAAAATGACTTTTTATGATAAAAATTTTGAAAGTTAACAAAAATAATAATCTTTTACCGTTTCTCAACAATGTATTTGATTTCTTTGTTGATTCGATAGAAGTCAGTAAGACAAGGAATGTCACCTTGTTTTTGTTTACGACTGAAATGAAGCATTAAAGAAGTATTAAGCATTTTTGCCCAAGGGCTGATACCGCTCTTTGCTTTGCTGACACATTCTATCCTCTCGGAAATGTTTTCCACTCAAATTATAGTTGCTAGTAAAGCAATTCAAACTAGCTCTTTGTTATACTGGTGGAGATGATAGGTATCTTTTAACAGTCGTCTAAGTCCTAATGGCAAATTTAATAAGAATAGTGAATCTACATGTATTTTCCATGCAATTCAAAACAATTCGCAACCTACGCAAGGAAGTTTACATGACCCTCATCGTTTTCCACAGCCATAGTTGGCCGAAAATTTTTTTTTAAAGCTTTCATTCTTTTTATATTATATTATATATTATACTTTTTTCAAAGAGCGGCGATTCAACAGCCTTTTTAAGACTGTCGGACTATTGTGATCACGTGTTGAATGTATCTCTCAAGTTTTTTATAATTTGTTTCAGATAAATTAAATTAAAGATTTCGGAATCATTAACAATGATGAGTACAAGAGAGAAAATACTTGAAAAAATCGTCTTTCCCTTTTTCTTCCTTGTGATTTTACTGTTCTCACACTTTCAAAAAAAGGTATTTAAACTTCGAAAGGTATCCTGCAATATCCCGCTTGTCCGCTTGTTCAGGGTGATTCACTCAGATCACCCTGATTAAAAGCTATAAAGGCTGTAGAGCATTTTATCAGAGTGAATGGCATCAATAATTACCGTTTTGCGATTGCTTGTCCAAGGTATTGATAGAGTTGTTCAATTTCCTCATTTGATTACGCAGTAGTGTAAGCTCTGGTTGAAATAATATTTTGGGGCGATTATTTCTTGAAGAAAAATACGTGGCAAGTTTGATCACTTAACAATTGAAGGATTGAATATAAAATAATGTATAATGACACATAAGGTTTTTCTTTAGTTCAAGCAAAATACCATTAACAAATAACGCCACAATAGCAGTGGCGGCGCACAGTATGAAATATCGGGAAGCTTAGAAAAGTGAGAACAATTTTTTTGCAAAGAAAAATCTTCTGGTCGTTTTTATTGATAAAAATCACCATTTTATAAGTAAAAATTTCTATAATAAAATTGTGATCGCGTTTTGAAACGGACGATCATTTTGCTTAATTATTACAATGATATTTTTCTTTATAAACTTCCATGATCTTGGAGGAACCCTCTTCCTCGGAACTTCGACGAGACGGGGAGTAGACTATTATTAAAATTATAGTAATAATTTTGCTCTCCATTGTAACAAAAATGCAATGAAATTATATGAGTGTAGATACCTTTCTGCAGATCAATATTAAATTCCTCTACAATAGATAGCCGACCGTGTGTGCCTTCCTTCATATTCTGTAGCATTTGAATATCTGTGAAAAGGAATCGTTGGACAAAAAGATTGTTAGTTGCCTTTTTTTATTTTTTTGAATTACTTGATGAAAAAGGAACCGATGAAGAGTTGTGTGAAATGAGTCAACCTAATATCTGAGATCCAGTTTGACACAATCGTACCTAAGTCAATATAAATATATATTGATATTTATATTTTTTTTATACTTGGGAATTCAGCAAAACAACCCAAAACAGTAAAAACTAAATGATAAAAACATTGCAACTGTATACACTGTAACAAAAGTACAGTAAATTTATAGGTCATTTGCAGTAATTGCGTTATTTTCGAAAATAAAATATTGCTATGCTGATGAGATTTATGACAATTATGAAATGTTGATGGACCGCACCTTCGCGGTGCATTCCATCAGCACCCCATACGGGGCCAAAAAAAGTCAATTTTGAATTTTTTTCAATGCCGTCAAGTAAGATTACTGTCAAAGACCAGTGAATTTGTTGCATTTTTTGTTACCGCGTATAAACAATATCAACCATGACCAAGTAAGCAATAGGACTAACCTTTTTCCAGTGACATAATCTTATTCGTATCATCAGAAACACCATAGCTCACGGTTGTACTGCCATTGTATGACATGAGGTTCTTTGATTTACATTTTATTGGAAATTCGTTTGCTTCGAGATGGTCTTCAATATTGAAGTCTTGTTGATTCCACCCAATACCAGGCTGTGCATCACACTGGGTGATCTGACATCCAGGCGCAGAAGTACAATGTAAAACCACTTCATTTAGGCTTGGTCTTGAACAAGACAAAACGAAATATAGCAGTAAAAAAACATTCCTCAAATTCATCTTGCTAATACGCAACATAAATCTATTTATAAGATAAAAGGATGAGATAGATATACTATGTAAGAATATATGTCGCAGCGCGATCCGCTGACAACGCTCAATTCATAAACAAATACCATACAAAGCCTATGAAAGATGAAAGCGCAAAATAGGAAACCTTTGCAAAAACTATAATAGCACTTCAATGATCTTTTTATGATGAAAAAAGAAGACGATCTTAGCATTTTTCTTTTACAGATCACAATAACTAAAAGTCTATTTTACTGTAAATTAATCCTCAAAACTAAACTTTTATTCAGATCATTACTTTAACTGAAGTATCTAACACGGCTGATACTCGAACAAACTTGCAAAAACCAAAAGCAAATGCTATCGCAATGCACGACAACAAAGCGGCCAAGGACTATAATATATAAGTGAATAATTACGCTTGCGGCAAAATCTAAATATTAAATATTGCGGCCATACGTAATAACTTCGGTTTATATTATTCCTTATCTATATCGAACCAAACCGGAATGTCGCACCTTAAAATTTCGTTAAATTATTTCATACCCTACCCGATGAAAGACCAAGCATAGCTCGCGAAGCATAAGTGCAGCGAAAATTAGCCCACTGGTTCTAACCTGTCTATCCCAAGCCCGCTGCCCCCTACCACCAACATTACCCGTTACCTAACCTGTCTATCTCAAGCACCACTATCCCCTATCTAACTCGATTCCCTAAACGACCTTCCACCCGACAAGTTCGATCCCGGCGAGATCGATTAAGCCATCTAAAATCCCCACCAGACTTGAGTTTATATATGATCCGTTTATACCAAGGCAATTTTAAAACCTAATAAGCTCAACAGACGATTTTCTGTTTCTTTTATTATCTCACTCTCTTGCACCTTTCGCTCTCGTGTGTCTTCACTTCAATAAAAAAAGTTACGTGACAAGCGTTAAAAGGCAGACATCAAAATTTCTTTCTCTGACTGGCAGAAAAGAGTGGAAATTAATTTTTCTTCTCGTCATCGGTTCGTCAAAATAGATTATATTTTATATTTACTTACCGGTGCCATACTACTTTTATGAGACGATGTAAAACCCACTTTTCTAGTTCTTTTCACCGCATCCTGGTTTGAGTGTTCTCGGCGACGCTTTTCTTGCTTCTTACGTGTGCAAAACTACTGGTACAAGGCGATGAAAAAAAAAAAAACTTTTCTAGTTCGTTTTACAGAATATTTTTTCTCGGCGTCGCTTCCTCGAAATCGAAATTTTTTTTATAATTATCTACTAGTACAGTTCAACCTGTATTAGACGAATCAAGGTTTTCGGGAATATCAAGTGCGACAATTCCATTCTTTACCACAATACAATGAAAACCTTTGTCTCAAATATTGAGTTTAGATACCAAGAACCTGACTCCAAATCTTCTCCACAACATGCGGGAATATGGTGGGACAATGTCTCGGTGTGTTTTGGTATGAATGTGAATGTTTTGGATATATTCCTGTAAAGCGGAAATGGGAATTGATCTTTTGCGAGAAAATTTACTCCAAAAATTTTAACTCTTGCCACAAGGAATATTTTAAATATTCTACGTCGATTTGGGCCAAGTACTTGTGTATTGGGGAGTGTAAATATATAAAATTTAGGCAGCGCCTTCATGCCGTTACTATAAAAATAAAAATAAGTTTTTTCTTGGCCCAGTATCTTGTACATTTGCGGGAATTACCTTTTGTGCGAGAGTCTGAGCAGAATTTAAATCTTCACCACAGATGTTCAAATTCTTACAAGGTTTATTTGACCAATGCAGTAGAAGCGCGTTTAAGTCGGTTTAGTGCTGCTTTTGGGTATCGAAACTAGGGCATTTCTAACACAGCACCGAGCTAACACCATCGTACATCAAACATAACTCTTGCCACAAAGAATTAGGCAGCGCCTTCATGCCGTTACTATAAAAATAAAAATAAGTTTTTCCTTGGCCCAGTATCTTGTATATTTGCGGCAATTACCTTTTGTGCGAGAGTCTGAGCAGAATTTAAATCTTCACCACAGATGTTCAAATTCTTACAAGGTTTATTTGACCAATGCAGTAGCACCACGCATAAGTCGGTTTGAAGCCGCTTTTGGGTATCGAAACTAAGGCATTTCTGACACAGCACCGCGCTACGTGAGCAACAGGTAAATTTCGGTTGTAATTTTTTCAATGGCTTCACATGTGTGTCGGATATGTATGCATAAGTCAAAACCGATACGTGGAGACCGATCGCGCGACTAGGAATATTAATTGGGAATTGTTAGGCGCAGGTCACTTATGGATCGCAACATTGAGGCTCATTGGCACATCCATAATAAAAAACAACTCATGTTACTAAAGTACCAGTACATTTAAGATCTTTTACGTTCATCCCATGTAGAAAACTTTATGCCAAACATGCATCGTCAAGTACTTGCGGGCCGCTGGTGGATTGGGTCAATGATTTGCTGTCCAGCATCTGCGACCCGTGCTTGGAAAAAGTTTAAGTAATATGCCTTGTTCTTGAGGCTGGTAATTTAATTCCGTGATTCGAATAGATCCTAGTCACAAATCATTCGAATCAATCGTAAATTTTGCAGAAAAACAAAAACTTGCGAAATAAAGTTGAAGTAACTTCTAAACTATAAAATTGATCTTTCTGGTATTTAATAAGTAACTCGTAGTAATAGATTTTCAAAAGTATAATAGAAAAATAAATTTTATTATCTGCGTGGAATTAGTGATTCCATTTAATTAAAAAAATATTCTAATCAAATTCAGATTTCAAGGGATCCGGTTTTGCCCAAGTCTTCTTGTATTCAATCAAGCGTTTTATTCCGTTGAGTTTGGATGATAGATGGTAATTACTTGAACCCAGTTCTTCTTTTTCTCTATAGTCATGATTAAGGAATTTAAAGATTGAGGCGAATATATTACAAAAAAAACAGTATTTTTGCAATATGTAGAAATTTCCTTCATTCCTAATTGTGAAATCTCAACATTAAAACATGTAATGAAACATATATTTGCAATAGAGTCCATATATCAGATAAAAATGATAAAAATAGCGAACTGATAGTTGGGATATCTTCCCCAAAAGTGTTTTGTTTGCTCGAACAGTCTAGCGAGGCGAGATAATTTACCGTTTTACAGATCTTTAACCAACATATTTCTGACAAACAACTCCACCCATTTTCCAGTTAGAAGGCGACGTCCTCATGCCTTGCTTTCGAGATCGTTGTTCGAGGACAATATAAATATTCTTGTAGTTTGAAAACGATTTTCCTATGTAAGGAAATCCATTCGACCAGCTGACGTATGAGCGCATTGTGACGACTGAATTAGTCTGCAAAATTAGTTTCAGATTAATGTGATGTGAGCAGAATATATTCGTCCGAAAATTGTTTGCTGTGACTTGTTTTGTAAAGTATGTGGTATTGAGTTCAAGCAGGTATACATCTATGGCCCATGACTAAATTCTTTCAGACGAAATTTAGATAATTTTACTTACTACAACCTTGGTCAAAAGATTCCGAGTAATCGCTTACACTTTTTTCTGTAACGATGATACAAAATGAGTCGAAACTACCACGATGCTCACTAATACGGGAATGAATTCCGAATTGCAGACTCGTTCAAAACAAAATCGCGATTTCATTTGCGCACATTTTTAAGATGATTTATCCATTCAGTATTATGTCATCGAACCACAGTGTTAATTCTGTAAACTCTATTTTGAGTTTTTGACTTGAAAATAGGAAGTGGTGGATGGTTTTGCCATCGCCTAGACAGATACCACTCATTGCACTTTACCATGACGGTTCAGTTCCGCTTGGGATGTTCGGAGTGCAATTGTTGGCACTACATATTTTAGTAGGTCTTTGCTATTGAGTGGTCGTTGGTTGACACCATTTGGGAGCTGCTTCCGGCCTTGCTTAGAGTGAATTTCAATAAAATTGAAAGGATTAGTGCCGGGAATATTCATTGTGATACTAATTTCTTTACCGATGTTTTGCAAACGATGTTTCATTTCATTTTGCCAAAGTTTTATATGTCTATGCAGAAGTTCTTCATCATTTTATAACACTTTGAACTGATGAAGATATAAGATTTTTAACAACTATTAGTAGCATTATTAATTTAATATATGTAAATATTATATTGCTATTAACAAGAACGAACGGTTTTTATGATATTTTTTATGATTTATATCCATTCAGTATTATTTATAATTATCTATCGCCCGTCTTGTAGTACCAAGAAAATATAACAATATTACCGAAGGATCGTATTCTCCGCCAATCCAGAGAGAAAGTGAATTTCTTCCTACCGGTAACTGTTTTTCTAACAAATTGAACACTTTTTCAAACGATAATTTATCAGGAAAAATTGCGATGTCTGACTTCAGTCGATGACAAAGTTCTCTAGCCTGCTCAAAATTCACTTCGTGATTCATATATGCGAAATAGCAGCTCCTCCCAACTATGATTTGACATCCATCTGTAAATATAATAATCTGTTGAACCGTCTTAAACCATTTAACAACATACTTCGCAGCAAATACAGCAGATGCACAGTGACAATAAAAAATATCGTTGGAAAAATTTCTGAAACTTAGTTTGCTAGAAGTGAGCCACTGATGGATCACGCTGTCAAGAGGCGCTTTAATTCTTACCCATTTTTGGATAAGACAATTTTTGTTTGCGATCTAACCCTTTTCGCAGTATTGCATTCTGGCAATTTAAACTTGTATATGCCTCTATCACATGAAATTTGACTAAAAAATTGAAATAAATCTGTAAAACGGAAATAATATTAAAATATCCCACCACGTTTCAACCACAACAGTTTCAATTTTTTTTTTATGAAAGTTTGTTTAAAGCAAGGCCATCAGCAGCACCAATAAGGATCCAATTAACGACTACATGATAGAGCGATTGGCAATTGGTAATTTCAAACACATCCCATAACTTAAAATAAACAGATTTCCCCAAATCAACAGAAATCGACTCACTAGATTACCTAACTTGGGAATTGTTGTTTCTGGAGTTGGTATGTTAGTTGTTCTCACATTTGGATTACGTTGGTTGGTTTCCATGTCCTCGATCATGTTGTTTAAGGTTTCAATTCTTTCAAGAACTAAGATAGAAAACAATATGTTCGTTGAATTGAATCACCCAATTAAACCGGCAAATGAAATTAATTTATCAATATACCAAAAGCATAAAGCAAATTTCAATAATAAGGCAACCAAAGCAAATACTTTAAATTACGTTGACGCGCGACGTCTTACTGTTTGCGAAACTTAGAATCAAAGCATTCGGGGACAAGCTCGCATCACAAGCACGCAGTTGGAAGACCAATATCAGTGGCGGCAAAACGTGTTAAAGCTTTAAGGATCGTAAAAAAAAAAAAAGTTTTGTAATACCAAAAGTTGAGCTCGGACGTTGTGCGACAATGTTTTGCTATTTTTGAGAAATACACCATTTTGGAGGTCCTCTCTTCAAAAATCTTGGGAATTCACCAGGTTTCAATTATTTTTATAGATATTGAATTAACGTATTCACCATTATTCAGGTTTTCGCTAAGTTTGGTAATTTCTTGGCGTTGCTCTCGATAATTTTCTTGAAGCTCGCTGTAATCTACAAACAATTATATTAAATACAAAAGTAATTTAGGTCTAAATATATTTTGTAAAATCAAATCTTTAAAAAAATTAAAAATGGCATTGTGTAATTGGTGCCTATGACAATATTATACATAATTTATAAGTTGAATTTGTCTCAATGACTGTTTAATTTAAAAAAACAGCATCAATTTACTATATAAGTGGGCACTTAATATTAATATATATTTATCCAATCTTCAAGAGTTGGTGGCGAGCACGGCTTCATAAGGCGGATGCACCGGGATTTGAACCTGAGATATCCACACTTCGATGTCATTATGTCAACACTTTCACGCACGTTTTAACCACAGTTAATATAACTGAGGCTTTAAAAGCAAAATGTGGTCATTTCATAACTCCTACTAAATAACAGCGAGGAAATACTTTGCACCTTCTGCCAGTTTCTTATTTGTCTCTCGCAATTGACCGTTCTCTTCATTCAGTTCATTCATTTCTAAAAGTAAAATACCTTAACGGTACTGGGGTAAAAAAATATCGAATCATGGGGTAATTAACATGTGCATGTATTACTCGCAGTAGTGTATTTATAAGGACAGCAGACAAAGTGTTAATTTGTATATAGCGATAAAACACAAAAGCACAAAAAGGCCATTCGGGAAAGGATATCATCAAAATTTAAAATCATACCGTAAAAAATGTATTAACATTTTACTCCGAAAATAGTTTCGAGGCGAAGGCGCGAGAAAATTTGATGCAATTTTTACGCTAAGTAGTCTAGTTTGGAAAAAGAAGAACAAATAAGGTATATAAAAAGCAATTTCGTGACGGGGCGCGAGATAATTACGTTCATTATATTAAATTGTAAAATATTATACAAAATCTTAATCTTGAGGGGGGCTGTCCCTTCAGTGGCTCACGCTTGGAGAGAATATGTTCACTTTTCCCTACTCTCCCGCTAGTGATTCTTTTGATCACGCTAAATAGGCCTCTTTAAATGACACAAATATACAAAATAAACTCACTCTTTTTCATTACTGTGATTTCTTTGTAGTTCTTGTGAATTTCGGAAAACAAAAATTCTTCATTACTGGAATTCTTCATGCAACTTATTGGGAACTCTTTTCTCTGAAGATAATCCGCCATGTTCAATCCAGCCTGTCTCCATATTTCCGCGTCCACGGGATCGCATTGTGAAATATGACACCCTGGCTTGGTAGAGCAATGCAGTATGGTTTCAAATCGACACAAGAGCGGTTTGGTGATGATGAAGTAAAGAAGAAGAGTTTGATGAGTGAGAGTATTTGACAGACTCATGTTATCCTACTTTAAATATGAACTTTGAATTGCGAATCAATATTGGTCAAAGTTAAACGATGGTAATAGTAAAACGATTTTTTTAGAAAATATCATTTATGTATCCAGAGCTCATTTTCCTTTTACCACGATCGAATCAACTTCTTCCAATAGGTGTATCAAAATATAACCGTACTTAGTAGTGATGACAACCTGGTTATTGTTTAAAAATGGAAAAAGTCCAACGAATTTTACTTGGAGCAAGGTAAAGTGGACTATGTAATTTGTATGTATTTTTCACTTTCCAAACTAGTTAGAATCTTGATTAAAAACTGAGTTAAAATATGTGTTCATACTTTGGTAGCATTTAATTCCTTTTTAAAGGATTTAAATATTGAAATCACCAAATAATCAAGTTCAAAAGCTTATTATAATGAAAATATAATTTGCTTAATTTTTTATACTAGAAACCTAGTTTCGAAATAGACAAATTTCCCTAGTAAATTTACTAGGAAAATGTCAAAAAAAAAACAAAAAAAAACTTATATTTATATTCTCGAAACTGCGTGAAAGTACTTCGAAAACAAACTCGGTAAAACTAAACTTGCTAAGTGAACTGAGCACTTTTACATATAATTGCCAACACCAGTAACTGCACTGTCTTTTACTCTATAAGCTTCTAATACATCGACAATTTTCCCAATACAGGAATCTTGATGAAATCCCCAATGAAAGTCAATTGGAACTCTGAAGAATACATAATTATCTTATGCAACATTCTTAATTTAAAATGAACCATTTTCAATCTCGCGTTATATTTCATAAGGAAATTCCGAATACCGGACCATGTTTACTGTACTTTTTGCATGCTAGGAAAAAATCTTGCTCGGGGCAAAAAATTTTTGTCGCATGTGAACACTTGACTTTGGTAATGTTACAAAGTAGTGTTTTGACGATATTACACTTAAACATGGTAAGATAATTTCCCCGTGGAGGAAATTCAAGTTTCTCTTTTTGCAGCCGTTTAATTTGTTTTGTTACTCTATAAGATAAATAATCCGCTTAATCACTGCACAGATTACGTTTGTCTAAAACATAACATAATTATAGAACTAAAGCGCTTTACAGCATAGGAAAATTCAATGGTTTTCGAACCCGAATCTGAGCGCAACAGCTGTTTTCAATATTGAGTTAGCTTTAAGCCTGTTGCAACGCACCTTCCTGTACCTAATCCGCCCATATCGTCTCCATCTATTTATCCTACTTCAACCTGAGCTGCCTATTACTAACCACATCCAGCATCTCTTTATCTAACCCCGCTATTCCCAACCCCTTCTCCCCTACCCCCGCCTAATCCCCAACCCCATTCCCCCGCGAAACCTGCCTACCACTGCCGACCTCCTATACCTTACCGGTTCCCAGCTAGCACATACGTTTTACTACGTTTTCATTTTATGTATAAGAGTATAGGATGTGGGTCACGTGACCCTTTCTTCAGGTGTCTTAACAAACGTCCGGTGTTCACTGCTCTATTACTTGCCATATATACAATACATACATCGCCCCCCTGTACTCTTTTGTATGTTCGTGCTTATCGCGTTCTGTATAATATTGAAATGGGGAAAAGTTACTGTACATTGGTACATCGTTCCAGCGTGGTGGTATTCCATTTTTGAAGTTTCCATCACAGACAGCACAACGTAGGAAGCGTTGGATTAAAGCGTTGAGAAGACAAACAGTCGATAGAAAATTGACATTGGCATTTGATCATAAACTATTTTACGTAGGCTACGCTTTTTATGTGTGAACTGGAACAGGTGCCTAACAACCTAAGTCTAAGTGGTTACAGCTAAAGCAAACACGTTATGGAAACGTTATGGCAACCTCTTGCAAACATCGTTTCATTTCGTACCTTTTGGTTTTCTGTTTTGAATATAACGTTTCTGGAACTTATTTTTACAGCCCTAGTGAATCGAAATTTCCCAAAAGGCCATTTTAACTTTATTCCGTTGTATTTTTTCTGTTCAGTGAAAACGTTTTTGAACAGACTTTCGTGGACAAAGTCAAACCAAAATTGTTTTTAAAGATGCCTAATTATTTTCAATCAGAAAAATTGGGAAGAGCTGCCAGGAACTCTTCGGCGTAGTCATTTTAAACAATACACTGCTGCTTTATTTATTCCGTTTTACATGAAATATACCAATTATTTTTGGCTGTCATAAGCGATTCGGGCATGAAATCTTCGTTTGGTTCGGAATCACTGTTTGAAACAGTCGACTTGTACAGTTTTATGAGATTTGTGCAAGAGAACCTGTTCACATTATTTGTTTATAGTTTTGCTCTCTCATGCGTATTAAAATCGAATTCTGTCTGTAATCTTTGCGTTATAAATGAATATAATTTAACAGTATAGTAACAGTATATAACAGTATCTAGTTTCACCACAGGAATGGCGGAATTTAGCAAATGAAAATGCGTGATTACCATAGCAGTACTATATCAGCGAGCATTCCACAAGACTAAATGAAAGAGTTTGTTACTTTATTCTGCGCTCCATGTTGGGCTCATTGTTCCAGTAACGTTGATGCGCCGTACAAGAATCTTACGCAATATGGGGAAAATGCGGGGATCGCCTAAATGGTGGTCTAGAACCTTTTAATGCAGGGATGTCCAAAACGAATCGAATATTCCAATACATCCGGAAATAAACATATTCGATATAGTGAAATTCTTTGTTTTAGATATATATGGGAATAGTAGCGTATAAAAAACTTTCGTTTTTGTTTCAAAAGTTTATAAAATTTAACAGAAAAACGAGTCTTGCTCACCGAAATGATATTGTTTTATGGAACTAAGAAATTTTGAAATTTTTTCCATCAAAAACATGGATGAATTTAGAATGTATTCAATATTTCATATAAAAAAATTAGAATGTATTTGAAAGAGTATATAAAAATCTTCGGTAATAACTATCCCTCTTTGAAACGCCAACATGGTTATTTCACAGCAGACCTGATATTTAGTACCAAACGCCGGATTCTCAACGTTGGCAGCTTGCCAATAAACTGCTAAATAAAACACGCTCGAGAATAACAAATGATGTAATGTTTGAGTCATCCTTTGGCCACCCCGCGATTCCAGAAAATATTGATAAATTGTGGCACCAGAGCCAAAAATAAGGATCGATATGAAAAAATGTCGAATCTTCGAAAAAAAAAGGTAAAAATTGAATCAGTTCTTAGTTTGCCAATAGTTGCTAACATTGCCTCGGTTTTTCATTATTGTAACTAAATAGTCGAAATACGATTTGTATAACCTAAAATGTAGGTAAGGGCTTAAGAATAACCCCAAAGATTTCACTTCGTGTCGTAATAGACGACTAAAAGAAAACACGGAAGTGGTAGATGGTTTTATCGTCGCCCGTGGCTGATACCACCAATTGCGCTTCACCAAGGTAGTTTAGTCCTCTGTTTCCTCTTAGAGTTCGGTTGCTGGCATTTTATCTCGCAATAACTGTCTGACATTTGAGTGGCCGTTAGTTTTGGCACTGCTTTCGGTCCTCCTCCGAGCAAACTTGGTGCCCGATTAGCACAGCAGATAAAGCTTTGGGCATACGCTACTATTCCGTAAGGAGAGGTCTGCTGGACGCCTCGCTGGTGCACGGTAGTTCACGTGAGTGCTACTTACGGCTTCTTCCACTATGTTATTATTGAACTATAAATATTGCAAGCTAGGATAGATTATTGGTAATCTATGCAATATAATCTTTAAGGGTAAGATAAACAAAATAAGGCCCAACACTGATAAGGCATGACAATAACTTTCTGAATCCCGGCTACATGATATGAAAGAGATGATCGACTTGAACGCTATATATCAATACAAACCGGAAAGCCGTCTTTCACAAGTTACGCAAATATTACGTAAGATGGTAAAGTCAGAAATAGATTGAGTTAAACGCTATAAATCAATACAAACAGGGAAACCGTCTATCTTCTAGTACTGAACAACAGATGAATAGAGGAAGCTTAAATATCAGCAGGGGAGTTGACATCGCGCTCTTCAGACAAGCTTTTGAGGGGTAGTTTTGTGTCAATCAACTTTACGAATCGTCTCCAAACGCGCACAAGTACGTTGAGCAATACAACTGACGCACCGACCTTAAGGTGATTGCAGTGTACTCAGTGGTCAATTTACGACAACAATGTAGGTAATATTATACAACAAAAGACTTTTTTACCCTACAACAACATCGAATGGCACAGTTTCACTAAAGTGTTTCAAATTCTGCCCTATTTGCAACTACCTGTTTATGTAATGTATTAATCCTTCTCTTTTTAGGATAGTCTGATAAATTCCCCAGATATATGAGTATGTCTTCTGAAATATCTGAAACAGAAGCATACACGACACTACAAAATATTAAGAACAGATTTGATAAAGTAGAAACCGAAGCTGAAACAGTAACTTTACATGATGATTGGGCTCGAAATTACGAATCCGACGCTGAGAAAGTCGGATACCGTTCGAAGCTGCGAAGATAATAGTAAAACACATGGCCGAATTAAAGCATACTAAGATATTGGATGTGGCTTGTGGTACGGGATTGGTAGCTGAAGGTTTGAGAAAATATGGGTTTGATGGCACTTTGCATGGAATTGATGGCAGCAAAGGGATGTTGGATCTTGCACGAAAGAAAGGCTTTTATTGCGACCTCCGAGAACAAATTATTATTCCAGGCAAACCAATTAAGGCTCCAGGAGGGCCGTATGATGGTATAATATGCGTAGGTGGATTTATTCCATGCCATCTCAGCACAAAAATATTGCCTCAGTTATGTGATTTGATGCGTCAAGATGGCGTGGCCGTGATTAGTGTTAGAATGAAAGGAGGAAATGAAAACGTACTGGCTTCAACTTATCAAGAGATTCGAAAATTGGTGAATGAAGGTGTCGTTCGTGAATTAAAACGCGAAGAAAGGAAACATGGCGTAGATTGGGATTTTGATCGTAAAGATAAAATATCCGACAAAACACAACACTCTTTGGTCAAAGTCTTCAGCTTAAAAAAATTGTGACATGTAATTTAACAAAGCAATGTTCGATATAAATAATTTTGTGGAATAACGAATTTAATAACGTTGGACCTATTGTATTTCACTTTGTTAATGTCATAGCATTTAATCACGTTAAATATACTGTAAAATATGCATGGGCTAGGTCTAGCACTAATAATAAGGCATGACAATACCTTTCTGAATCCTGGCTACATGATATGAACTAAGTCTGATTGGGTAGGGGGCGATAAGCACTAAGGAAAGGCAGGTCCTTTAATCATTCATAGTATGTGCTTTGTTATTCTTGTGGAAATGTTCATTTACTAAATTGAAAATTTTATCACAGACATAGTGGGTACACTAACTCAGCAAGTAAAGGCCTTAGAAATACGCTTTTTATTCTTCGGGGAGGAAAAGTCGAGAATACAGTTTAACAATATGGCTAATCACGACCTCTCGTGAAGACACCGCAGTCCTCTCGCATATAGGCTAATCATTTTTCAATGGGTTTCGAACCCAGGACGTTAGTGATGCGTAACTCGAAGCGTATTCCCAACGCTTTACTGATTGAGCTGCACGTCGCTAGTCTCCTTCGTTCATATATTATGCAATTATTACGGACCCGAAAATCAAAACTTCTTTCACTATCTCCGCTCACTATAACCAAAAATGACTAACCTTATATAGTAAGTAAGTTTATTTCTACTCCATAAAAGGCGATGATTGGTAAAAAAATAACAATAAAAACTGACTAGGAAGGTCAGAAAACCAAACAAAACCTAAGTTACGTTTGAAAAAGTGCTTATTTAACTAGCAAAAGATAAAGTCAGTTGCGAGTTTGCACGCGTTTGTTCAATTCATTTAAATAATAAAATTGAAAAAAGTATATACTCTCTCTCTCTCTCTTTCACACATACACGCATCTTTAAGGAGTTTTTTAATGGAAAAATAAAGGCACATAAAGACTGTGTGAGGTCAAAATATTCCTGCACTACCGTTAAGATAGCAAAAATACTTATTTTAAGGGAAGTAGCTGTGGGAATTCTGAAGTTTATTTGCAAGAACAAGGTATAGAGCAAATAATGTTAATTTGAATGTATGAGATACAGGCTATATCTTCTATTTGGAAGTATTTGTTTCCGTAATTTTTTTTTTCTAATACCGGTACTAAAATTCTCAATATTGGGGGAATTCCCCGATTTGTCACGATTTTTTTACACTGTACAGTACTCAGTACTGATTACCGTGCTCATCTACTACATGGTACGTACTGCTGTATGACTTGCAGGACAGAGTATATAGACATAGACGGTGTGTTTCACATTTTATTTGAGATTTCTATAGCCTAGGAATCAGTATGGTTGGAAAGTGCAGGAATTGTTTAATGCAATGCAGAATGTAAGCATCATGATTGTGCAGAACATCCGGATTATAAATCGTCAAACTTTGAGACGTTATTCGAGTGTATTGGACAAGCGAGAAGCCAAAGCAAGGAGACAACAAGAAAAAGAACAGAGACAACTTGAAAAGTTGAAGGTTTGTAATAGCAATAGGATGGCATTCCATTTTTAATGGAGGTGGGAAAATTTGAGAAATGGATTACTCATAACGGCGTACCGTACCGGTACCAGCTTGCTATGATCTCTTGCGATCAGCGATACCAGGGTTTGGAATCCTTGTCTCGACTCTCAACAGTGAGACCGTCTAAATGAAGTAAAAGACATAGCTCTGAATCTCGTGATGGAATCTTTGTTCCATCTAAATTTCATCATCGGACAAAACTTTGACTTTGGCAGACTCCTAAATTTTGCTGTGTTTGAATCTTCGTTGTCTAAGTCCTGTGTAAATAAAATTTTTGCCTAAATATTTACTCGTGGTATTTTGCTTGTCTAAAGTGTGCCTCGTTTAATATTGTTGCAAAATAATTTTTTTGATACTTTTAGGCCTCGCGGTTGATAAGATAAAAACTAGAAATTTTTCAAATATATTAAAATAGTTAAGTTGGAATTTCACCTCATCAATATGGAATGTCGTTCCATTGTATTTGCTCATTTACTTGGAATGTAGATCAAAATTAAAGTTATTAAACCAATCATTCATAAAGCAAATATCGAGAGAAACTTTCTGCCCAAAGGAAATTCAAGTTTAATTCTTTTGCAGCTGCTTAATTTGTTTTGTTAAAAAATAAAGTGTAGGTATGTTTATTTCGACTTGCAATAAGCGTCAATGCTAATAATTATAAACACAAAACAGACAACAACTGATAAGTCAGGAAAGAAAATTTAGAAAGAGGATTAAAACTTATTTTACATGCTACACCTATCTGCAAAGACATACACAGTAAATCACGCAAAACAATAAGAACTATCTCAAAATCAATAGTTGTTGAGTGTAAATTTGCGGCAATTATGCGGAAAATATGTGTCTGAACTGGAGACGTGCTGTAATTAGAAACAAAAAGGAACAAAAGAAAACGCTAACTTTAAATTCGTTTATTGAACTGTGCATATACAAACCAAATGCAAGTGAAATTGGGCATTCATGAAGTAATGGCACAACTGTTGGTGCCGATGTTTGCCATCGAAAGACATGGCATTACGTCATCCTATTCATACGACAGTCTTTTTCATTTGAATCTTCAAAAGCGCTAGCAGGGTGGTTTTGTTCAAACACTATTATAAGGTCACTGTGGCCCGGTGAAACTCATTGTGTGGCATGTCACGCTAGAATGATTTTGGAAATTCTTGTTTAGTCTCAAAATTTTGGACGCCCTTTAGTCGTTAAATTTAGACGACACAAAGCTTCCCTCTGAACGAAATCGACTAAAGCGTGTCTAATTTTTTGATTTTAGACGCGTTATTTAGGTGAGACGAAGATTCCACCCCAGTTCCAAGTTAGGTATAGAGGGTTTGCCCTGACCGTTTACTCACTTGCCTTTGCATTGGCATACTTAGTGAGGAAGCTATAACTGGCGGTTACATGAACCACCATGCACAGGTGAAATATTTAGCAAATATATCGCATATAATCAACGCTCATGGGATTTGGGTCTGTGTCAGTTTGATCAGAGATAGTCTACATATAAATTTGAACCATCACCTTCATTTTACAGGACTCTGTGGCACAGAAAGAAATCAAAACTGATTTGTCAAAAGTTCGGTATGGAGGAAATACTGCTTTAGGAGATAAAAAAGGTTCGACACAGCTTTCAAAATATTCACCAACTTTTAATATAAAAATATTCAGCTTTTTAATTAAATGATTATCTTTATTAAACATGTTTTCAAATTTGCAGTATTACAGGTCTATAGAATCTTGCTCCCTTGACTCTCATCTCAAATAATATATTTTTCAGAATGAAAGATTTATTCCTTGTTGTTTCTTTTGCCTATTTGCTATGTAATCCAGTATTGGTTCCTTCTAATCTAACTGTCCGGTGACCTGTTGGCTCATTTGGTAAAAGCGTAGGGATTACGCTTCGAGCTACGCAAATCTAACGTCCTGGGTTCGAACCATAATGAAGGATGATAATATGCAAGACGTCTGATGGACGCCTCACTGGTCGTTCACATACGGCTTCCTCCACCAACCATGTTCATGCAAGGAAAAATAAGTAAAATGTTAAACCAAAACCTTCACCCCCTTATTTGGAACTGGTGTCTGCATGAGCGGTTGTGATTTGCTATGTTCTCGGCTTTCCTCCTCAGGATAAAAATGAAGCTTATCCTATATTACTTTTGTGCTTCCTATGGGAAGATAAAAATTGTATTCTTGCAAATTTCTAAGAATATGAAAACGTGATAAAAATGATCATATTTAATCTTCTTTAATACGCAATAAGAAGAACTCCTCATCTGTATGTAAAAGTCGGTCTATGAATAGGCGAATACTGACCCAATGAATTAGTTATTAATACATTTGCATTGCAGGTTAAACATTGAATATCTTAATTACGTTCACTTTGTTGAACTATGCTCACCAATCAATTGCTTTGACCCATGGTGTAATATTGCGGGTAGACTCGTCGAATAAACAATCACAAACTGTATGACTTAACAACAGTGTAATCTCTGCCTGGCTATTAGCAGCTGCTGTAATTGAGGCATTGTTCGGGGTAGCAATAAAGAATATACCAAAATAATATCTAAAGCCCAGCATTAATATATAATTATTACAAATTTTAAATACAAATAAAACAGCACTTTTTCATTTTTAAATGCAGATGTATCATGTCCTTTGCCACCAACATACAGTTCAAACTTTGTCGAAGCATGCTGGTATGAATGGTGGGAGAAACAAGGATATTTCAAACCAGTAAACAAGGACAAAAATCACGATGTATGTAGTATGGTGATTCCCCCTCCCAATGTGACAGGAAAACTTCATCTTGGTCATGCATTGACTGTTGCATTGGAGGATGTACTTTGTAGATGGTGAGGTGTTGAAAATATCTTTGCCATAACTATAATGCAATAATTTTACAAAGGTCTTGGTGACTTTATGTTTTTGTATTCATGCTTCTATTATATTCATCTCTGATAAATAAAATTGTCAGATATATATTTTCAGTTTTTTAGCTAAACAAATTTGTACAACTCAAGATGAACAATAAAAATGTTTATGTTTATAATGAAGTCGGCCAGTATTTGAGACTTTGTTAATCCTATTAATCTGAACTTAGAGTTCTTCACCACTTATATAATATCACTGACTTTTTGACAACATATTAAAACACTTGCAATGAAGTTGCTATTAACAGTTTATTTGAAAATTTATCGTATATATCTCACAAACTAGGATTTGATAGTATAGTTGCAATTATTACTGATTCTGTTTTTTGATTTTCAAAATATCCGTACATGTCCAATCAATTTCCATGCTTGCTTAATTTTGTTGCTTTAAAGGAACAGAATGAGAGGGAAAGAGGTTGTCTGGGTGCCAGGATGTGATCATGCAGGAATTGCTACACAAGCTGTCGTTGAGAAATTACTAAATGAGAAAAATATTACAAGAAAAGATCTAGGAAGAAAAAAATTCGTTCAAGAAGTCTGGAAATGGAAAGACAGGTTTGTTACCTTATTTGAGAAAGTGAATTAGTGGGTTTCAGGAAAATGCTTTATTAAATTTCTATGTACATAGGTAATCAATTTTTAATTTAGATGATACAGAATGGCTACTGGTACCCTGCTACCCTGCTACCCAGACACGATGTTACTGCCATCAGGAGTAAATTTTGAGAATAATAATATTTTATCATAATTCCTTTATTAGAAGAAAAAAATGCTCCTATCTACATTGAGTAATAAAATTTTTCTAAAATCTTAAATAAACTTTGATATCAACTTTATTCATCCAGTGTGGAACCAATGAGACTTTCAAACATCTCAAAGCTGAAATTTTATAATCAGATTTTTAAAATCCAGTAAAAAATTATCAAAAAAGTTGAAGTCTTTAATGTCATTTTGCTGTGATATACTTGCTCATATTTATTGGATCTGATACATTAGCCACCGAACCATTCTTTCTACCAGCAAAGAAGATGAGATTTATGATCAACTTCGAGTATTGGGAGCATCACTTGATTGGACTCGAAGTTGTTTTACTCTCAATCCCGATTTTTCTCATGCTGTTAGAGAAGCTTTTATAAGGTAAGATATATCGGTTTGCTTAATGGAAAGGTTAGTTTTTTTGTATTTTTTAATCGCAAGCATGAATTTGTTTAGATTGTCACTGCTTCATAGGTTTTCTATAGCCTACATTTTATATATGCAGGGATGTAGCCATGCCGGCCGGGTGTGACTGGGACCGGTGTCTTCCGAACGACACTCACACAAAAAGTTGTCCATTTGATATTCTATAAAACAATTTGATTAATAGGTATTGGTTGCTGTCGGATCTAGCTTTAACATGAATCCGCTTCCTTCAATCAATCACATGTCCATGCCTGATCGTCTGTAAATTACTCTCAATCTTGTCGCTAGATTTGCCAGCACTGGTATTGCCCATACATGGTTATCGAGGAATTTTGAAATAACTACGCTCGATTAATGTGTGATCAAGACAGGTGCAGTAGAGTTTACTGATGCTGCACATCCAATAATGCACACTCGGCAACTGATTATCCTCTCGTGGACAAGGAAAGTAATCTTTTGAGTTCAAAAAACAAAATCTGTTTAATTCTTTCTTGCATTTACACAATTTATTATACTAAAAAAGCCTTTGATTGTCTACTATCAATTTGTTGAATGTTGAAATTAAATCGTAAACTCAATATCGCTCTATCTATCATCGTTAGATCATGTCATAAAAAATGGCAAACTTGACTCGACTTTTATCGGATTAACTCCACCTCGTTTATTAAAATGTGGAATGCAATTTTTGTTTTGGGTTATCACCAAAATGATTTTATGCGTTTCTATCATGGCAATGGGAACTGGGACTAATGAAAGACGCAAGTAATTTATGACCATGCAAAAGTCAGAGAAAGATATCCATAAATATGGAATGTCATGATAACGATCAAAATTTAATCAGTTTCATCAGTCCTCCACCTAGGTTTTTTAACCATTAAGGTATTTTTGAAAACAGGTACAAGTGGCCATGTCATTGTATATCTTTTGAAAATATTTGCGGTGATGATAGTATTTAATTGGTCAGTTAAATTTTTTAGACAGTGGTAATCTGGAATCGACTTCAGTGTTAATGGGAAAATGGGTATTGTTCAAGATGGCATATGTTATGAATATGTGTGAACAGGTGTTTATCGCATTGCATGGCTGTATTATAATACATGACCTTTCATATCTCAATTACCTATCTCATTCTGTTTTCACTTTTTCCAGACTATACGATAAAGACATCATATATCGGAAGAAAAGTTTGATAAATTGGTCATGCCAGCTTCAATCAACCATATCAGATATAGAAATTGATAATAAACAACTGGAAGGACCTACCATGGTATCAGTGCCTGGGTATAAGAATAAAGTGGAATTTGGAGTTATTCATACGTTCGATTATCCGTTGGCTAATTCAACCGAAGGTAAGAACGTGGAAGGCACCGTCTATTGTAATCAGAGTGACAGCAGGGAGAAGGAAATCTTGCTTGTGTTCGTTTCTTGTCAATTTGCTTGTTAAATTTATGGGTTTTAAAGCCATCAACTCTGCCTATGCATAAGCAGTGTTGAAGATTTTGTAGCCTTCCTCAAATATAAATTCTCAAATTTTCATTTAATATTAATATTATTTTTTATTCAAACTAGATCAAAGTGTACTGAGTGTTAGTACAACAAGGATTGAGACAATGTTGGGAGATGTTGCTATCGCAGTTAATCCTGAGGATAACAGGTTGTTTTTTATTATTCTACTTTTAATTCTTGGACCAAAAGATGGAAATATTATTCCCTTACCGTATTTACTTGATTGGAAGCTGCATGTGATAGTGTTAAAAATTTACATGATTCGCCCCTGAATGTAAGCCGTATATATATACTCTGCCGGTGCCTATATGGGTATTAGCATATCTGGCTATGATGTAGAACTTGTGATAAATTCTATACCGTATCCTTAGCTTATCACAAACACAATCACAAAAAACGAAGCTGACCGATAAAGTTTAGATAGAGTGATGTATCGGCATCACAAAGAAAAAATAGAAGCCGCCTTTGAATGTAAGCCGCCCTTGAATTTAAGCCACAAACATGGTGGAAAAAAAAACTTCATGAGCCGCGGCTTACAATCGAGTAAATACGGTATATGAAATAGCCTTGTCCGGGTTTATTTTGATGGTGTTTCAAAGTGAGCAGTGTCTTGTTTGGGGCATGTTCGAAAAACTATTATAAAGATTTGTGTATTTTGTTAGGCTTATTTTCAGAACCTTAATTTATAATTACATGAAAATATTAAAATTGTTTGACATTGATTTAATATTTTGTAGTAAATTAGCTGTTGACAGGTGCATAATTTCTAATATTGTCTGAATCGGAATGTCCTAATGATCCGTAACATCTTCTCAGATATTCCCACCTAGTTGGATCTGTTGTTCGACATCCACTATTACCTGATGTGACATTACCTATTATAGCTGACTCCTATGTTGACCAGGATTTTGGAACAGGTTTTGCACTTTATTTTCCTCTGTGGTTGCCTGGTCAGATTGCTTATTAAAGATGTTAAGAATATGTTTCGAAATACGCATTCCTAACATCCTGTGTTAGAATCCTGCTAGAATTGCTCGACATCTCATTTTGCCTTTTTATGGCGGTTCATATAACTGCATGCTTCACCAAGCAAATTATTAAGCGAAAACCTCATCCCCCGATTCGGAGCTGATATCTGCTGCGAGGTCATTTTTTATTTTATTGGAATTCATTCTGAGCTAGGCCGAAAGCAGTGCTTAAAAGAAACCAACTAACGGCACTTAATAGCAAGGAACTACTGAAAGATGTGAAACCAGCAACTGCTCTCTAAACGGAAAACATCCCGAATGAAACTAAACTATCATGGTAAAGTGCAGTGACTGCCCTGAGGAATGGTAAAACTATCTACCACATATTTGCTTCCTTACGGTCGCCTCTTAAATGCCACAGATGGACCGTGTCTCATAGGTACGATCCGCCAGTGACACATACTTAACAAAAGATCTTTTAACAAAATATTTCCGATTGGCATCTGCATCTATTACAAACTCCAATACTCTTTCTCTGATTGTAATATATGGAAGTGAGCTACTTTATTATTCAATGTAGTTTCTGAACAGTTTGACTCAGAAATTTGTGCTTTCTCAAATTAGTCCTGAAAATCCCAATTACAAAAGGTTATGAAAATTCTGTATTTTATCTTTGCTACAGGTGCTGTGAAAATCACACCGGCACACGATTTCCGGGATTTTGAAGTCGGTATGAGGCATAATCTACCATCTAATATAATATTAGATGATCGAGGATATATCACTAATACCGGTAATCAGGAATTCGATAATTTACCTAGGTTTGAAGCTAGAAACAAAGTTATAGAAGCATTGGATCAAGCTGGTTTGTACAGGTAATTGAGTATATTGCATATTATATTTTACATTGTAGGAATATTTTACATAGGATAAATAGACTTGCAAATTTATTGGATCACAGGTTTCTAAAATCCTAGACAGACTTGTAAAACTCCATAATGAACCCATGATAAAATTTTAGAATATGTGTTTCAAGAATGAAAGATTAATTTTTCGAGGTTGCTTTTGCTTATTTTCTGTGTAATCCAGTATTGATTCCTTCTCATCTACCATATCAAAAGATGAAAAAATTATGGAACCTCGCAGATAGCCAAGGATTTGCAAACCTGATTATGTTATAATTTGGTTGCTATGCATCATAGATTAGTGTACTTGGAAACAAGATTAAAGTCCCATAATGTGAAACCTTTGTTGTTTGAACATGAATTCTATATTTTCAATCATAAGCCTCAGATGGGCCGAGGCGGCGCTACCAATAAGAGTGACCATTACCTAAATATGAACATTCAAATATTTTTTGCTGGGATTGAAATTTTCCCATGTTTGGATATGATACTAAACTATTATAGGCTTATCAAAAATTAAAATGCGCATATTTTGTCTGGTTCAACCTAAATTTTGTTGATGCCCACATTATTTTAACTGCAGTCTCGGTCTCAACTATGTTATTCTTGTGCTACATCGACTATTTCATTATTGAAATTCTCTTAGCAAGGCTGGAAGCACTTACTGGTAGTAGCAAAGATCTACTGCGAGATGTAGTACCAGCAACTGCACTCTAAGCGGAAAACACTCCAAGCGCAACTGAACTGCTGTGGTAAAGTGTCCATCTCTCCATTTAGTTGTTCGTTACTAATTGTGTCTGTCATTAAATCACCTATTTTAATTTCTTCAGAGGAAAGAAGCCAAACGTAATGACTTTACCAATCTGCAGTAGATCAGGTGATGTTGTGGAACCAAGGATTAAAACGCAATGGTTTGTCAGGTAATTAAGAACAATCAGCAGTCAATATGCACTCAACACTTAACTAATATAGATATAATATGGGGAAAATATAATAATGTTACCGTATCAATGTATAGAAATTGTTCATAATTGTAGAGATGGGCCGATACCAAAATATTCCCCGATACCGATACCCCGATACACGCCTGCATTGCTTTGCGTTAATCGTGTTCACATGCGTACAAAGCTCAAACGCAAAAAAAAAACAAGCACTCTGCGGTAGCTTTCATAGTAATCCGTTCTGTTTCATTGGAAAATGTAAGTAAATACATGCAGAGCATTACGATAGCGTTATATTGAGTAAAACGCAAGGTTGAAATAAAACAAACCCAGAAAAAACGCAACCTACGCAAACGCAGGTCTTTCTATTTATTATCAGTAAATAAAGCGTATTCGTACGCTCCGTTGTAAAGAGGTATCCAGTATCGGTGATGGAAATTTTCCGATACCAGTACCGATACCGATACTTCAAAAATCAACGATACTTGCCGACACCGATACATCAGCCCATTTCTACATAATTGTATAGGTAATAATTAGTTTTGTTCATCTCTGATAATTTATTGAAAAGATGGCAAAATTGTTCAAAAAAAAACATATCAATGTAGCAATGTAAAAAGTTACACCAAACTAAAGACTGAAGTTAATTTTACCAGGATCAAAGATCTTGCACACCAAGCAGCTGAAGCTGTGAGAACTGGTCAAATTCGGTTAGAACCAGATTCATATGTTGCATCTTGGAATAACTGGTTGAAGGATAGTGAGGATTGGTGTATTTCTAGACAATTGTGGTGGGGACATAGAGTACCTGCTTATCAAGTTACGAGCGGTGCTGGGTGAGATATAAATACTAGTTTTTACTTTTTATATTTTCTCCTCTTGAAGGGTTTTGAAAATTTATAATTTTTTCACTGGTATCAAATTCAATAACTAGTGTCTGTCAGATAAAACAGGGATACATTTTCAAATACAACTGCGTCTTCTCATCGTATATAAATGTCTATAGCCTCTAGTTGGTGTCAGTGAAACAAAATTTGAATTCTTTATTAGGCTTTTTCCAGTTCTACATTTACTGTCAACTAGGCCTTAAACACAGTTTGATGCATAAAACACATCTTTTATTTATGTGCCATATATGGCAATCTTGTCATAATCGTTTATATGATAAAAGATGGAGTCCGTATCGTTTAATTAGTTCTACCCATGTATTTTTACGCAGATCGCAGGCAAACCGACTCATTAGGAATTAGAATATTTTATCGAATTTGATGGAATCGCTGATTCCCCATAGACAGCAAATGTTCTGCTGTTACCATAATAATAAAAAAAATCAAGGAATCTATAGCTAGGAATGCTCTAATATTTACATAAACAAACTGTAAGAGGTATTGTACCATCATTTCATATAACATGTTTTGAGACACAAAGAATTTGCCTAAAATTCTGTTTTGAAGATTTAAAAATTCCACTTATTTCTCAAGTTTAGTTCCTATGACCGATTTGAATAATCGGTGCTTCGAATCGATTCAAATCATGAAATCAAATTGCCCAGCCCTACTAAAGTCACGCAGATGAAAAATTCCTAAATAGAAATACCCTCACTCATGTCTAAGGCTCGGCAAACTGACTCATTAGGAATTCGAATATTTTTTCGGATTGGATGGAATTGCCGAATCCCCATAGACAGCAAATGTTTTGCTGTTATCATAATAATTTATAAAAATCAAGGAATCTATAGCTGGGAATGCTCTAATATTTTCATAAACAAAATGTAAGAGGTATCGTACCATCATTTCACATAACATGTTTTGAGACACGAAGAATGTGTCTAAAATTCTATTTTGGAGATTTAAAAATTCCACTTTATTTCTCAAGTTTAGTTCCTATGACTGATTGGAATAATCGGTGCCCTGCTAACGTCACTTATCACCATCATTAGGTTAAAACATTGATTTTGAGAGCATTGAACTAATATTTATTTCACCTTTTTAGTGATACGAAATGGATAGCTGCTCACACTGAATCTGAGGCAGGAGAGAAAGCTCGAAACTTATTCGGTGTATCTGAAGAATCTCTCGCTATTGATCAAGATGAAGATGTTCTGGATACTTGGTTTTCATCCGCTCTATTCCCTTTTGCTGTATTTGGTTGGCCTGAAAGTACTGCGGATTTGGAAAAGTTGGTAAATTTTGAAGAGAGATTTTTCAAGCTATTTTCATCCCAAATGCCCCTACTTTGAAATTACCTTAGTCCTTGACCTACACATTTTTGTATGTTGCAAACGACAACTTTCAAGAAACAAGGAAGTGATAAATTATTTTGCCATCCAGGATATATACCACAGTGTGCACTTTGTACAATATAGTTTATCGAATTTTTTCGCTTGACTTGTATATATTAGCAGAGCGGATTTGATATGTGGAGATTCTTTTTCAACTTCAACTAAAAGAGTTGAATACGTTAGCACCTAGTACATAGCTTAGTACATCAGTGGCCCATGATCTACACAGTGAAATTTTTAAGAATTTGAACTTATATCTCATTTGTTTAAATAACTGAATGATGGCTCAGCCAAATCGTGTAATGTTTTGTTTTTAACTTTAAGAATTAATGTATCGCATCATGATTGCAAAAATTTGAAATTAAATTTATCCAGTAATTAAATACATTTTTACATAATATTTCTAAAATAGTTGTTGCTCGTAGGTTTTTTGTGACTGACTAATGGCATATGATAAAAATTTTCAGATATTATCCTCTGTCATTGATGGAAACTGGATATGATTTATTATTTTTCTGGGTTGCAAGAATGACAATGATGGGAATTGCACTTACTGGAAAGGTTGGTATAAATTGATTGTCTTCTTTATTAAATGTATATCAAGTCTACACATTTTGATAATTGACTATTTTTTTTTAATAAGCAAATCATTTTGAGGATTTATATTTTGGGACTTGAATCGGAATAAAAAAAAAAAAACCTATGGAAAGTGTCTGATTCTCTTATTGATTGTTTCATTATAAATAAGACAATGTGCGAACTGCTATAATTTCCTGATATTCTTGAGTGAATCAGCAATAAATAGCACTCGAAATTGAAGCACCAGGGTGCTTGAGTCTTGGTTTTCCTTGGGTGTTCAAAATGTTCATATCATTTTCTTCAGATGGACAACAAAGCTTCGAAGTTATCAATACTGCTATTCATATTTCATAGCAGTATTGGTGATTTTGAATCTCTTTATTCAGTTACGTTTCTACTAGACACTCGAAAAGATACATTAAAATATTTTGGACAAAAATAGATATATCATGAAATATAGATAGATCGAATTTTGTCATCCCTCGCTGGATTCAAACCTGTATCGTGGTGATCGAATATGCGTACTTCGAAGCATATTCCCAGACCTTTGCCAGTCGTGCTAACCGAGCACCCTATACAAAATATTACCAATTTGCTGAATTTTCTTCTAACAGAAACCTTTTCCTTTGAGTGTCTGAGTAGCAAAGTAGCTGGTATTTTACCAGTCTGCCTGGCACATATCTCTAAAATATTCATTCCTATGAAACTATGTTTTTATCAAATAATCATGACTTCGTATTTGAGTAGTAACAATTTCCTTTTTCTATCAGGTACCTTTCAGTACAGTATATCTTCATACGATGGTACGAGACTCACAGGGAAGAAAAATGAGTAAATCCTTGGGAAATGTTATTGATCCTCTACAAGTTATTCATGGTTGCTCAGCACAGGTCAGAACGGCTGAATGTGGCTGTTATTTCAACTGAAAACTTGAATCATTTCACATTCATTATAACTTTATTACAAAAGTTGATTTTTAAAAAATTTATCGAATAGTCTCTGTCAGGGTTTTTCTTTGTGTATTGTATAACGCTTATACCTTCTAATCGTTATTTTGCAGGAACTTGACCATCGAATTAAATCAAGTAATTTATCAAAGAAAGAAGAGAAATATGCCTTGAAGGATCGTACCAAAACTCTACCTCATGGAATACCTGAATGCGGAACTGATGCTCTCAGATTTTATTTGTGTTTCAATAAAAGTACTGTAAGTGATAGTATTCAGTTTTTGCATAGTCATTCACAAGGGAACTTAGAACTATCTACTGTTGTTCATATGCAAATTGTTGCTGAAAAACCCTGAACTCTCAATAATTTGGGTTCCCCGTTTGCTAAATGTGTTTGAGCGTTTAGAATACGCTTCGAGATACACATCTCCAATCATCTTGACGTGTTACTGGTCTAAGGGTATCCAACCTACAATTTTATTTTGTCATACATGAGCCACTGATGGATCTCGCCTTGTCGGCGCGATCCATCAATGGCTCATGCTTGACAAAACATGTGAACACAAGGAGAGGTTTGCTGGACAACTTGCTGGTGCGTGTGGTTTAGTTACCTTCGACACCAGCTTCTTTCACCAATCATATGAAAATTAGTAAAAATTTCAGGCCAAACCCTTAGTTTTGTGGGTCAAGGTGTATTATCAGCTCTCCTTTCTCACAGGATAAAAATAAAATCTCATCCTATTCGACTACGCAGTTTAATATGTGGAAGAAAGCTTTCGTTTTTGTCCTGGGTCGTTACCACTCTGCAAGCTTTAATATATTAGAGAGAGAGAAAAAGATTTGATTAATTTTGCACCTGAAAATTGACAAAATACATATGCATGTATCTCAATAAAATATCACAAAACCACAAAATTTTTGTATTGGTGAAGAGGTGACTATACTACCACCCCACATATTTCCAATTCCCCTGCTGTTCCATTTCTAATATTAAAATAAGTCAATTGTACTTTTATCTTATCCAGCTCACTATCCTCACACTTTTGTTCCAGGGTAAAGATATTTCACTTAATGTTCATACAGCTGTTCAATACAGATATTTTTGCAATAAAATATGGAATGTTTTTAAATTCTTAAACTCAAATGTAAGGAAACGAAACGATTCGACTTCTATGGTAAGCTGTTTTTTGTTCTTTTTATGCTTCTTGATTACATATCGTATCTTTTTTTTTGACAATTATCTTTTTTTTCTGATTGCAATTGTCACATTCATCTGTGCGAACAGTATGTTTTAATCAGAGGATTTCAGCCACACAAATAGGTGTTATCATTGTTGGATGCTATCTTCCATGAGAATGAGATGCATTTCTAAACTTCCATTTTGTGACTTCTTATATACTTGATATGAAATGCCTCCTATCAATTTTTTGAGCTACAATATACTGCGGATTTGACATATTTCCTTATGTTTTCAGGATGAAATCAGTCTTCGACCAGTGGATCATTGGATACGAAGTAGATTTACATCTGCAACACAAGTTACAAACACTGGATTAGAATCATTAAATTTCTCCGCTGCTTCCGCCATTCTTCATAAATTCTTTTTTGTTGACTTTGCAGATTTTTATTTGGTAAGTGTAGTAAATAATGCGGCTCTTTTATCACAATGTCAAAACATGTTTTTTTCAGGCATTATTAACTGATAGATCCTGCCACTCAAGGTGCAGGCAATCTTTGAGATGAAATTTCTTAATGTGAATGATACATTGCAAATGACTATCGTATTTATATGAAATGCATCATTTTAATCATCACATTTAATTTAAATCATACATTGAAGATATTAATTTTTGGAATATTGTGATAGTATTTTTTTAATATTTTTTTGAATATCTGTGTTCTTATCCTTTAATTATTTTCAAGAAATTTCCTACTCTAAAACAGTCAATAAGTAGGTGTTTAGGACGATGTCCCTCATTTTTTAATCTTCACTTTTAGGAAAGTTGCAAACCAATCTTCAGCAATGAATCTGAATCATCAGAAAGAATTTCGGTTGAAAGAAACTTCGAGTTTATATTTGAATCATTTCTTGGGCTTCTCTCTCCTTTTATGCCATACATCAGCGAAGAATTATGGCAAAGATTGCCAAATAAATCGGATGAATATGAGAGTATTATGATCGCAGATTATCCAACAGAGGAATCGGTATGTTGTCACATTTACCATCCCAATCAGAAACTATATGTTGCTAAGCATGGGCCATAGGTGGGCCGCTCTGTGTAGTGCAGTTCATCAATGACCCATACATGAAGTATTTTTGGCTGCAAATAATAGACTCTGACGAACTGAAATTTATCAACTTTACTAGGCACACTAACTGTGTCAAATTCTGTTTCATTCAAATTTAGCATATAATAATTTTGTTCGTTGCACACAATATGTTAGTTGATGTAGGATTTCGGAAATAAATACATCTTTTTCAATTTGAATTTGCTCTGGGAAAGGTTGGCAGCTACGCCTGAGGGAAACATTGTCCAATGTGCGTGACTGCACTCATTGTCAGAAGATCCATGGAATATGCTTCTATATTTGCTGCACTGCTGCCTGTACGTAAAAAGGTCCATATATTCGATCAATTTCCTGGTATATCGCACTGACTTTCAAACTATTATATCATTTATGTATTACTGTATTTTTGCGCTCTTCGTGTCATTTTAATCTATTAAAGATATAATATTGATACTTTTTTCAGCATAACTTTCGAAATATCCAACTGGAAAATGACATAGGAAAAGTCCGAGACACAATTCAATCAATAAGAAACCTCAAGCAAACTTATCATGTTAAATCCTCCGTATTATTGGATGTAACTGTATCTTGCCAGTAAGTACGGTATTGGTTTGAACGCATTTGATGATGTAGTGATTTTATAATTTATTGATGATGTAGTGATTTTATAATTTATTTTTATTGGATGTGACTGTATCTTGCCAGTAAGTAGAGTATTGGTTTGAGCGCATATGATTATGCAGTGATTTTATAATGCAATCAAAAATTTATTTTGTCAATCATGCTCCGCAGATAGACCCGTACTTAACAAAACTTATCTAAGAAGGAATTTTATGACTGTGAATGAAATCTTGTGAATACTTAAAATAACACAGTAAAAAATACTACGATGACAATAGAAAACAAGGGTCTCCAAAACTTGTTTCTCACTCATTCTAGTGGACCATCGACAGCTAATTATAACAAACAGGGTTATTGATAAGGGAAAGTCTGAGCTTTCCAGGTCCATGGAACATAAACAAGTCATTGCACTTGTAAATGACTGTAGGTAACGAGTGGGGCTGACTAGTGTTTGAATTCTGGTTCCATTTATGAGTCCAAGGTCCTTGGAGCTGGGATTATTTTGTCACAAAGTTTGAGATATGCTAGCCGGTCATTCGGTTGGGCATGAATTGAATTAGGAATATCATTACCCAGATATCTAGATATTCTAGAACTTGTCAAACTTTATCTCAATTCCGTTTGTTCTAAAAAGACCTAATTTTTTGAATGAAATCTTCATGTTTATCCTGCGGGAAAGGAGAACTGAAAAAACGGCTTAGCCATATGGTGAACTGATGGTATGGCATACTGATTTTGTGTGTGGACATGATTCGAAAAACGTGTTATTGTTGATTTTAATACAGCAGCTTGTGGGCGCGATAACCTAGTGGTTAAACATGTTGGCATCGCAGGTTGAATATCATGGGTTCGAGCCCCGGCGGGTCCGGCTTGCTTATCTATGCTCACCACTCATCTCAGGGTGTAATAAATCGGTTAGGCTAAGCTAACATGAAAAGATCATATCTTTCCAGTAATTGTAACCCTGTCCGTCTATAAGTGGCCGCTAGTACAGGGCCTTGGACAGGTTGATCTACTCTAAGGAGTGACTATAAAAAAAAATATATATATTCATAATGCTGATTTTTTTGTATAAAAGCCAGTACTAGATAGCCTTTATTATTTCATGCCAATTTTGTATAAAAGTTCAACGTTTTTCCCAGATGTGAAGAGGAATATCATACTATATCACAGAATAAGGAGATTATTGAAAACCTGACGAAATCTCAAATCATTGATATTTTATCTGATAAAATCAATGATGTTTCAGGATCAATCTCAAGTCATATTACAAATACAGGAATTGAAATTTTTGTGAGACTGAAAGTGAGTTGAATTTTATTAAAATAATACTTGCAGTTTGGCAGAGTGGCAAACCAAAAAAATTTTTTTTTTTTGAGCGATGGATAAAAAGACTTCAAAACCATCAACACTGCTATTTCATTGCAGTAATGATGCTTTCGAACCTCCCTAATTTTGCTTTTGGCTTCAAATTCTTACTCCTTTTTTGGTTCAAAAAAATAGAATTTTTGAAAAACATAGCTACAACCCCCCTCAAAGGAGTGGTTGGGTAAAAAAACTACAGAAAAAATTTTGGCTCATTTGAAAAAGTTTTTAAGTGGAGCAGACAGTTTGAAATTTTCAGTTTCAAACGAAATCTGGCAACTCTAAAAACTTCTAATTTTTTAGTTTTTGGTTATTTTTAACTATTTTGCCTAATTTGTACAGAAATAAATACAATTAGACGTAAAAGAAATAAAAGCCAATGTTTCAGCACAATATTTGGAGTTTTTCGGGACAATCCAATATTGAAGATTTTGGGAAAAATCGCTACCTGTCAATTTGAAAATTCAATGGTTTATAATAAATGTTATTTTTATGACATGATATAAGGAAGAGCCGTAGAAATGTGTGAAAATTAGAAAAACAAACCACACATTGTTTCAACAGGGAGTGTTCTACCAATGAACAGGATATTGAGTTAGAACTAGCTATTATGCTTTTAATCCTTTCAGTCACCTTTCACAGCAACAGGAAATATATGCAAGAGTAATTCTAATGCTCGCATCTACAAGACTAGCTAGCAGAATGTACAAGCCTGACTTCCTTATTGTAGGGTATTCAAATACGGTAATGAATAAAGTTGTCAAAATAGGGATCTGAAATGATTTAGTCATTTTTTACCAAAAATTGAGATTTTCCGCATAATCTTCAACATTGGATATCCTAGAAAAGTCTTAATAATTAGCAGAACATGAATATTTTCTTTATATCTAATTATATTTATTTCTGTATAAATTAGTCAAAATAGTTGAAAATAAACAAAAACTAGAGAAATTGGAAAATTTTTACCGTTGCCAGATTTTGCTTGAAACTGAAAATTTCAAACCACCGGCTGGCTCCGTTTCAAAACTTTTTCAAATGAGCTAAAAAAAAATTCAATTCTGTATTGATTTTTTACTCAGCCTCTCTTTTTGAGAGGGTTGTAGCTATGTTTTTCAAAAATTTTATTTTGAACCACCTTAATGCAAATGTTTGAGGAAGCTGTAAGCAGCACATGCGTAAACACCGTCGTCGTTGTCCAGAAGACCTCTTGTATATAATCATCAATCGTTCAAACCAACATCAGGATGATCATAGAAGCATGGCTCCAAATATATTCCCAACTCTTTGTCATATTTAGCTAAACAGGCAGCGGCTTGTATTTACAAGCTGAACATGCACTCGAACCAGAGTTTTTAATCTTTGTTGCTCTAGATCATTGCAGCCAATATGTTATATATCATAGTTTTGTATTAATGTATTTGATTAATACTAATAATTTTTTCCTCTATACCTTAGGACATAATTGATGTTGAAGCACAATTGAATTCCATTTGTAAGAAGCAAAATTTGTTGAAAGAAGAACTCAAGAGTTTTTCAAGAAAAACAAAAAAAGCAAAAAACTGAACAATCATCGAAAAAGATAATCGAGAAGGTATGTATTTTTTTTGTGGTTTTTAACTTCAAAATCACAAACTGCTTGTGTTTTTATATTCTTTATTGTTGTGTCACTGTGATCGAGGATATACGTTCGCAAATACAACTATTTTTTCTTATTAGTCAATTGGTCACCGACTAAAATGTTTTTTTTAATGCATGGAGGTGATTTTATTATTTTGTTTATTATTACTGGTATACTATTGTTTGCTGTGAAGCTCATTGGTCTCAACAAAGAACATAAAATGAAAGTTTTGCAAATCGGAAGAAAAATCCTGTCACTGTAATTCGTCTGTATTAGTTTTGATTTAGTTTTATATATTTTTGAATATTTGTTTTCAAATTTTTTTCTGTGATATTTCATTTTTTGTACTCTTCCAAATATTATGATTTGAAAAAAAAAATAGTTAACCAGCTATCAAATTCTTATGATTTATCACTTGGTTTAGACACCAAAAGCAAATCAAGTTGATCAGATTATTTGCACATGTTGAAGCCCCATTTACCGGTTGCCTGGGTAGCTCAATCAGTATGAGCAGTAGAAAATTTTATTTTTTTATAGGCCCTTCTTAGAGTGGATCACCCTGTCCAAGGCCCTGTAACAGCGGCCACTTATAGACGGACAGCGTCACAATTACTGGAAAGATATCATCTTTTCTTGTTCGGCTTAGCCTACCCAAGTTATTACACCCTGGGTTGAGTGGTGGGCATGAATAAGCGAGGCTGACTCGCTGGGGCTTGAACCCGAGATCTTCAACCTGCAATGCCAACATGTTTAACCACGAGGCCATCGCGCTTCACAAGATAGTGTACGCTTCGAGCTACGCATCTCCATCGTCCTGAATTCAAATATTTCTAGGGATGATTATATGCGAGAGGATTCCTTGAACCTCGCAGGTGCAGGCGATTCCAATACTTGCGTGTTACGTTTTTCACCACCTATAATGTCCATTTATAGGAAAAATCAGTTAAAACTTCACCCCTGATTTGGAACTGGAATCTGTTGGAGTGGTAGTGGTTCGCCATATCCTCCAGCTGTTTTTTTTACTTTCCTTTTCCGCAGGATAATATATTATCGTATTCTAGATGTGATGTGGTAATGCTCCCTGACATTGAATTGCTTTTGGATTCTTACTAATATAATAAATAAAATACATTCGTATATTAGGTTCTTTATACAAGTCGTTTCCTATATTTCAGATATCCAAGACAGAACAAGCTTTGACAGAATTACAAAATAAGATTTCAAACTTACAGAAAATTCGATGAAAATTATCTCACTGTCTACATAATTTTATTTTCTATTCCTTCTTTCTAATAAAATATTTTCAAATTTGACTTTTAAAGGATTCTTTAATGCTGCTTCATCTCCGAGTACGAGAACTTAAGACTAAAACAATAGTTCTAAAATAACACATCATCTGACTTGTACCAGAATCTTTTGTGTTGTAGGGAGGGATCATTTTGGTAGGGCCACCGATGGAAAATGTCTATCTAAATCAGAGGAATTTGTCGAGGAATCCATTATTGGATATGTGTCGCTGATAGGGCTGGCAAAATCTTGATCATTCGGAATTCGAATCAGATATTTTTTTAATCAAATTCCCAATTTTCTGTAAATACTGGCTTTGTTGTTTTTTTTCTTGTACGGTTCGACCCAATTATAAAAATCAAGGAGCCTGTAACAGCGCATTCACTAATAATGATAATCATGATACACTGAACAATGTCCATGCACAGGAAAAACGGATAAAATGTTGCCAAAACCCTTCAACCCCGATTCGAAACTGGTGTCTGCACGGGATGTTGTGGTTTGTCTGTATTCTCGACTGCGGGATAAAAATAGAATCCTATCCTATGACTATTACAGACAATGTGAATATCGTCTCTGATAGACATTATTAGTGAAATCTCTCTCAATTTTTTAGGGCACAAATGGGTTTTCCAAAACTTTCATCTCTAAAAGGTAGATAAATCTATTTTATGACTTTTTGTTCCTATGACAGTTTCGATTGATTTGTGGTTCGAGTCATTAAATAGTCGCTGTGGCATATGCTTGAGAAAATGAAGCTTAGATATGACCCCTATCATTGAGATTCGTAATATGTGAGTTACAGTAACATGAGTCCCGGAAGAACCATGACCGGACAACACTATAGTGATTCCGGATTAGCTAAGCATATTTGGATAGGAATTAGATAATTTATATTTCTCGGCTTCTGAATATTGGAACACGACTTCAGCTTCATAGTGGTATTTCATTTGAAAGTAGAGTAATCTTTCTGAACCTGAAAATAAAAAAAGCAGGTTGGATTCTTGCGTGATTAGCTGAAGAAGTGTTAGACGATTTTATCATCACCCGTGACAAATAACACTCTGTGCACTTTACTATGGCAGTTCCTTATGGGGTATTCTGCTCAGAGTGCAGTTACTGGCACCTCAACTTGCAGTAGATCTCGTCCATTAGTTAGCTGATTATATAGCGACAAGATGCATCTGTAAATCATATAATCTTTCAGAAAATGGTTAATCATTTCATTTTTTATCTAAATCAACTCCCAATTTTAAGCGACGGCAACAAATTAATTCGTGGTAGGGAACAAATCCAAGTCTGAAAGAGTGACAAGTGGCATGGGGGGAGGGGGGGGGGGGGGGGCGGTCGTGTAGTATAAGTCTTTAGTTATTTACTTGTCATTCTGGGAACATTTGTGCTTGAGTCTAATGCTTAGAACTAATCTCGCGCGTAGTCGTCCCCCACACCCCGGTTTTCGCATTATGTTGTAAGATGGAAATGAAACGATATGTGAAGATTCATCCCAGCTTGGGCGTTGTGTAAGAGGGTCCAGAAGTCTCATATCTTTAATCGCAGGGAAAATTTCCTTTCAAAAATAATCGCGCAAGCAAATCCTATGCCTTTATCTGAGAAATCTTTATTTTGGGGCAAGAAAAAACGTGTATAAAATGGGGGGAGGCGGTGTCCTTCCGCCACCGCGGTTCCATCGCCAGGGGTGATGTTTATATAGTAATTTTTTTTAATCGGAATATGAATAATTAACATCCACAAAAAAAAGGAATCCATTCGTTTCTTTAAAAAAAGATAGTGAACTCGTATCATACTCTCTGTTTTCATGTTCTTCTTTGCTGCTACCGATCTCTACACAATCTCCAAATACTGGATCGCAAATTCTTCCATCTGGACAAGTCGGACATGGACTGAAAGATTTAAAATCATTTTTCTGGTTAGCTTAATCAGTAAAAGCGCTAGAAATACGCTTTGTGTCAAGCCTGTATGATCGTCCCGACAAAGGGTTTAAATCCCTTAAGGGGCTTCTTTGCCTGCGGATTCTTCCACCAACCACGTACACGTGCAGAAAAGAAGTATAACAGGTTCGTCTAAAACCTTCACCCAGAGCGGAACTTGTGTCTGCACCGGGAATCGTGGTTCGCCATATGGTTCAGTCGTATTATCGGCTTTCTTCATTTGTGGGAAGAGAATGAAATCCAATCTCATCTTAACAGTTAATGTAAGCTGATCCATGGATTGTCCACCTTGCGATAGGTTATATTTTATCATATCCTGAGAAGACAAAATTGGTTATTAAAATTTGAGCTTACAATTTATTATGCGCAATTATTAATTACCTGCAACCAGTCCATTCCATACCATAATATCCTGGTAGACATCGATCACATTTATCACCACTTACACCTGCTTTGCAGCTACACCGTCCATCTTCATTGCATTGATTTCCTGTCGAACCTGATACAAAAATCCCAATTCGAAAAATTCTATTCAAAAATATTTTACCAAGAATGAATGCGTACTTCGAAGCATATTCCCAGACCTTTGCCAGTCGTGCTAACCGAGCACCCTATACAAAATATTACCAATTTGCTGAATTTTCTTCTAACAGAAACCTTTTCCTTTGGGTGTCTGAGTAGCAAAGTAGCTGGTATTTTACCAGTCTGCCTGGCACATATCTCTAAAATATTCATTCCTATGAAACTATGTTTTTATCAAATAATCATGACTTCGTATTTGAGTAGTAACAATTTCCTTTTTCTATCAGGTACCTTTCAGTACAGTATATCTTCATACGATGGTACGAGACTCACAGGGAAGAAAAATGAGTAAATCCTTGGGAAATGTTATTGATCCTCTACAAGTTATTCATGGTTGCTCAGCACAGGTCAGAACGGCTGAATGTGGCTGTTATTTCAACTGAAAACTTGAATCATTTCACATTCATTGTAATTTTATTACAAAAGTTGATTTTTAAAAAATTTATAGAATAGTTTCTGTCAGGGTTTTTCTTTGTTTATTATATAACCCTTATACCTTCTAATCGTTATTTTGCAGGAACTTGACCATCGAATTAAATCAAGTAATTTATCAAAGAAAGAAGAGAAATATGCCTTGAAGGATCGTACCAAAACTCTACCTCATGGAATACCTGAATGCGGAACTGATGCTCTCAGATTTTATTTGTGTTTCAATAAAAGTACTGTAAGTGGATCGTATTCAGTTTTTGCATAGTCATTCGCAAGGGAACAATCTACTATCGTTCATATGCAAATTGTTGCTGAAAAAACCTGAACTCTCAATAATCTTGGTGCTCTGTTTGCTAAATGTGTATGAGGGTTTAGAATACGTTTCGAGATACACATCTCCAATCATCTTGGCGTGTTACTGGTCTGAGGGTATCCAACCTACAATTTTATTTTGTCATACATGAGCCACTGATGGATCTCACCTGTCGGCGCGATTCATCAATGGCTCATGCTTGACAAAACATGTGAACACAAAGAGAGGTTTGCTGGACAACTTGCTGGTGCGTGTGGTTTAGTTACCGTCGACAGCAGCTTCTTTCACCAATCGTGAGAAAATTAGTAAAAATGTAAGGCCAAACCCTTAGTTTCGTGGTTCAAGGTGGATTATCAGCTTTTCTTTCTCACAGGATATAAATAAAAATCCCATCCTATTCGACTATGTAGTTTAATATGTGGAAGAAAGTTTTCACTTTTGCCCTGGTTCCCAATTCCCCCTGCCATTTTATTCCTAGTACAAAAATAAGTCAATAGTACTTTTATCTTATCCAGCTTACTATCCTCACACTTCTGTTCCAGGGCAAAGATATTTCACTTAATGTTCATACAGCTGTTCAATACAGATATTTTTGCAATAAAATATGGAATGTTTTTAAATTCTTAAACTCAAATGTAAGGAAACGAAACTATTTGACCTCCATGGTAAGCAGTTTTTTTTTTCTTTTTATGTTTCTTGATTACATATCAGGCCTTCTTTTTTGCAGTTATCTGCTTTTTGGGATTCAGTTATCAAATTCACCGAGTATTTCGGCCACGCAAATAGGGTTATCATTGTAGGATGCTGTCTTCCATGAGATTGAGACACATTTCTAAGCTTCTATTTTGTGACTTCTTTTATAGTTGATACGACATCCCTTTTATCAATTTTGTAAACTACAGTATACTGTGGATTTGGCATATTTTTATTATGTTTTCAGGATGAAATCAGTCTTCGACCAGTGGATCATTGGATACGAAGTAGATTTACATATGCAACAGAAGTTACAAACACTGGATTAGAATCGTTAAACTTCTCCGCTGCTTCCGCCATTCTTCATAAATTCTTTTTTGTTGACTTTGCAGATTTTTATTTGGTAAGTGTAGTAAATAATGCGGCTCTTTTATCACAATGTCAAAACATGTTTTTTTCAGGCATTATTAACTGATAGATCCTGCCACTCAAGGTGCAGGCAATCTTTGAGATGAAATTTCTTAATGTGAATGATACATTGCAAATGACTATCGTATTTATATGACATGCATCATTTTAATCATCACATTTAATTTAAATCATACATTAAAGATATTAATTTTTGGAATATTGTGATAGTATTTTTTTAATATTTTTTTGAATATCTGTGTTCTTATCCTTTAATTATTTTCAAGAAATTTCCTACTCTAAAACAGTCAATAAGTAGGTGTTTAGGTCGTTGCCGATATTTCTAAAATGCTTGGAAATGGGGTACTACATCTCATTTTTTAATCTACGCTTTCAGGAAAGTTGCAAACCAATCTTCAGCAATGAATCTGAATCATCAGAGAGAATTTCGGTTGGAAGAAACTTCGAGTTTATATTTGAATCATTTCTTCGGCTTCTCTCTCCTTTTATGCCATACATCAGCGAAGAATTATGGCAAAGATTGCCAAATAAATCTGATGAATATGAGAGTATTATGATCGCAGATTATCCAACAGAGGAATCGGTATGTTGTTACATTTACCATACCCATCAGAAACTATTTTGTGAAGTATGGGCCATAGGTGGGCCGCTCTGTGTAGTGCAGTTCATCAATGACCCATCATAAAGTATAATTGGCTAAAATTTTCTAACAAGGTTTTGTTCAGAAAAGGATATTAGTTCATCCTGTGCTAATAGACTATAACTAAATGAAATTCATCAATTTTACCAGGCACACTGGTAATTGTGTCAAATTCTGTTTTATCCAAATTTAGCATATAATAATTTTGTTCGTTGCACACAGTATGTTAGTTGGTGAAGGGTTTCAGAAATAAATAAATCTTTTTCAATTTGAATAAGCTCTGGGAAAGGTTGGCAGCTACGCCTGAGGGAAACCATTGTCCAATGTGCGTGACTGCACTCATTGTCAGAAGATCCATGGACTATGCTTCTATATTTGCTGCACTGCTGCCTGTACGATAAAAAGGTCCATATATTCGATCAATATCCTGGTATATCACACCGACTTTCAGACTATTATATCATTCATGTATTACTGTATTTTTGCTCTCTCTGTGTCTTTTCAATCTATTAAAGATATAATATTGATACTTTTTTCAGCATAACTTTCGAAATATCCAACTGGAAAATGACATAGGAAAAGTCCGAGACACAATTCAATCAATAAGAAACATCAAGCAAACTTATCATGTTAAATCCTCCGTATTATCGGATGTAACAGTATCTTGCCAGTAAGTAGGGTATTGGTTTGAGCGCATGTGATGCGTGCTCCACAGATAGACCCGTACTTAACAAACCTTATCTGAGCAGAAATTTTCTGACTGTGAATGAAGTCTTGTGAATACTTAAAATAACACAGTGAAAAATACTAGGATGACAATAGCGAACGGGGGTTTCCAAAACTTGTTTTTCAGTCATTTTAGTGGACCAACAACAGTTAATTATAACGAACAGGGTTATTGATGAGGGAAATTCTGAGCTTTCCAGGTCCATGGAACATAAACAAGTCATTGCACTTGTAAATGACTGTGGGTAACGAGTGGGGCTGACTAGTGTTTGAATTCTGGTTCCATTTATGAGTCCAAGGTCCTTGGAGCTGGGATAATTTTGTCACAAAGTTTAAGATATGCTGGTCAGTCATTCGGTTCGGCATGAATTGCATTAGGAATATCATTACCCAGATATCTAGATATTCTAGAACTTGTCGAACTTTATCTCAATTCCATTTATTCTAAAAATACCTAATTTTTTAATAAAATCTTCATGTTTATCCTGAGGGAAAGGAGAACTGAAAAAACGGCTTAACCATATGGTGAACCACAACCTCTTGTACAGACACCAGTTTCAAATCAGGGGTGGCATAACCTCATACTGATTTTGTGTGTGGACATGATTCGAAAAACGTGTTATTGTTGATTTAAATACATCAGCTTATGGGTGCGATAGCCTAGTGGTTAAACATGTTGGCATCGCAGGTTGAATATCATGGGTTCGAGCCCCGGCGGGTCCGGCTCGCGTATCCATGCTCACCACTCAACCTAGGGTGTAATAAATCGGGTAGGTTAAGCCAACATGAAAAGATCATATCTTTCCAGTAATTGTAACCCTGTCCGTCTATAAGTGGCCGCTGTTACAGGGCCCTGGACAGGTTGATCTACTCTAGGAGTGACTATGAAAAAATATATATATATTCATAATGCTGATTTTTTGTATAAAAGCCAGTACTAGATAGCCTTTATTATTTCATGCCAATTTTGTATAAAAGTTCAACGTTTTTCCCAGATGTGAAGAGGAATATCATACTATATCACAGAATAAGGAGATTATTGAAAACCTGACGAAATCTCAAATCATTGATATTTTATCTGATAAAATCAATGATGTTTCAGGATCAATCTCAAGTCATATTACAAATACAGGAATTGAAATTTTTGTGAGACTGAAAGTGAGTTGAATTTTATTAAAATAATACTTGCAGTTTGGCAGAGTGGCAAACCAAAAAAATTTTTTTTTTTGAGCGATGGATAAAAAGACTTCAAAACCATCAACACTGCTATTTCATTGCAGTAATGATGCTTTCGAACCTCCCTAATTTTGCTTTTGGCTTCAAATTCTTACTCCTTTTTTGGTTCAAAAAAATAGAATTTTTGAAAAACATAGCTACAACCCCCCTCAAAGGAGTGGTTGGGTAAAAAACTACAGAAAAAATTTTGGCTCATTTGAAAAAGTTTTTAAGCGGAGCAGACAGTTTGAAATTTTCAGTTTCAAACAAAATCTGGCAACTCTAAAAACTTCTAATTTTTTAGTTTTTGGTTATTTTTAACTATTTTGCCTAATTTGTACAGAAATAAATACAATTAGACGTAAAAGAAATAAAAGCCAATGTTTCAGCACAATATTTGGAGTATTCGGGACAATCCAATATTGAAGATTTTGGGAAAAATCGCTACCTGTCAATTTGAAAATTCAATGGTTTATAATAAATGTTATTTTTATGACGTGATATAAGGAAGAGTCGTAGAAATGTGTGAAAATTAGAAAAACCACACATTGTTTCAACAGGAAGTGTTCTACCAATGAACAGGATATTGAGTTAGAACTAGCTATTATGCTTTTAATCCTTTCAGTCACCTTTCACAGCAACAGGAAATATATGCAAGAGTAATTCTAATGCTCGCATCTACAAGACTAGCTAGCAGAATGTACAAGCCTGACTTCCTTATTGTAGGGTATTCAAATACGGTAATGAATAAAGTTGTCAAAATAGGGATCTGAAATGATTTAGTCATTTTTTACCAAAAATTGAGATTTTCCGCATAATCTTCAACATTGGATATCCTAGAAAAGTCTTAATAATTAGCAGAACATGAATATTTTCTTTATATCTAATTATATTTATTTCTGTATAAATTAGTCAAAATAGTTGAAAATAACCAAAAACTAGAAAAATTGGAAAATTTTTACTGTTGCCAGATTTTGCTTGAAACTGAAAGTTTCAAACCACCGGCTCCGTTTCAAAACTTTTTCAAATGAGCTAAAAAAAATTTCTGTATTGATTTTTTACTCAGCCTCTCTTTTTGAGAGGGCTGTAGCTATGTTTTTCAAAAATATGAGATATGACCCCTATCATTGAGATTCGTAATATGTGAGTTACAGTAACATGAGTCCCGGAAGAACCATGACCGGACAACACTATAGTGATTCCGGATTAGCTAAGCATATTTGGATAGGAATTAGATAATTTATGTTTCTCGGCTTCTGAATATTGGAACAAGACTTCAACTTCATAGTGGTATTTCATTTGAAAGTAGAGTAATCTTTCTGAACCTGAAAATAAAAAAAGCAGATTGGATTCTCGCGTGATTAGCTGGAGAAGTGTTGACGATTTTATTATCACCCGTGACAAATAACACTCTGTGCACTTTACTATGGCAGTTCCTTATGGGGTATTCTGCTCAGAGTGCAGTTACTGGCACCTCAACTTGCAGTAGATCTCGTCCATTAGTTAGCTGATTATATAGCGACAAGATGCATCTGTAAATCATATAATCTTTCAGAAAATGGTTAATCATTTCATTTTTTATCTAAATCAACTCCCAATTTTAAGCGACGGCAACAAATTAATTCGTGGTAGGGAACAAATCCAAGTCTGAAAGAGTGACAAGTGGCATGGGGGGAGGGGGGGGGGGGGGGGTCGTGTGTAGTATAAGTCTTTAGTTATTTACTTGTCATTCTGGGAACATTTGTGCTTGAGTCTAATGCTTAGAACTAATCTCGCGCGTAGTCGTCCCCCACACCCCCCGGTTTTCGCATTATGTTGTAAGATGGAAATGAAACGATATGTGAAGATTCATCCCAGCTTGGGCGTTGTGTAAGAGGGTCCAGAAGTCTCATATCTTTAATCGCAGGGAAAATTTCCTTTCAAAAATAATCGCGCAAGCAAATCCTATGCCTTTATCTGAGAAATCTTTATTTTGGGGCAAGAAAAAACGTGTATAAAATGGGGGGAGGCGGTGTCCTTCCGCCACCGCGGTTCCATCGCCAGGGGTGATGTTTATATAGTAATTTTTTTTAATCGGAATATGATTAATTAACATCCACAAAAAAAAGGAATCCATTCGTTTCTTTAAAAAAAGATAGTGAACTCGTATCATACTCTCTGTTTTCATGTTCTTCTTTGCTGCTACCGATCTCTACACAATCTCCAAATACTGGATCGCAAATTCTTCCATCTGGACAAGTCGGACATGGACTGAAAGATTTAAAATCATTTTTCTGGTTAGCTTAATCAGTAAAAGCGCTAGAAATACGCTTTGTGTCAAGCCTGTATGATCGTCCCCGACAAAGGGTTTAAATCCCTTAAGGGGCTTCTTTGCCTGCGGATTCTTCCACCAACCACGTACACGTGCAGAAAAGAAGTATAACAGGTTCGTCTAAAACCTTCACCCAGAGCGGAACTTGTGTCTGCACCGGGAATCGTGGTTCGCCATATGGTTCAGTCGTATTATCGGCTTTCTTCATTTGTGGGAAGAGAATGAAATCCAATCTCATCTTAACAGTTAATGTAAGCTGATCCATGGATTGTCCACCTTGCGATAGGTTATATTTTATCATATCCTGAGAAGACAAAATTGGTTATTAAAATTTGAGCTTACAATTTATTATGCGCAATTATTAATTACCTGCAACCAGTCCATTCCATACCATAATATCCTGGTAGACATCGATCACATTTATCACCACTTACACCTGCTTTGCAGCTACACCGTCCATCTTCATTGCATTGATTTCCTGTCGAACCTGATACAAAAATCCCAATTCGAAAAATTCTATTCAAAAATATTTTACCAAGAATGAACCCCTTGCGGACTGCGAAAACGTCCATGGGTGGTGCATACTTAACGTATCATTTGGAATTCGAATCTGATTCGAATATTTTGTTTTCGATTGGAATGGAATTATAATAATAATAACAACTATCCCGTCTTATTATGAAATCTATAGTTTATAATGTATTTTCAATGTACACTCCTCGTCCAAGAGCAACAATTTCCATATTTTAAAGACAAAATATAATCGATCTTGGTCAAATTTAACCAAAATCGACTTCATTTCGTCTTTGAAATGAAAATTCTTGTTCATCTAGCAAGTTTTTGTTTCTATGAACGATTCACGATTCATTCGAATAAATTGCGATTCAAATCACCAAATCGAATTGTCCAGCCCTAATGCTTAACAAAATTATAATTCTGCGGGGGATAGGTTATTTCAACAGGTTTAACGATGCAAAAGCGATACAAATATTGTACAGACCATATTTATCAGGGGAGCAAACAAAACCGAAAGAAAAGTTCATTACGTGACATAAGTTTCAAATAGAGATTCAAACCAGTAGCACGCTTTCTCTTATCTCGAATTGAATAACAAAAACATAATAAAAATTTACATATAACGTGCCGCCGCCTCACTGCATGGAAAAGTGTGAAGAATTAGGTATCACACAAAGTCTGAAATCGAGAACTTTTGTGTTTCAGTCTCAGTCCTGGGGGATTTTCTCCGCTTAAGAGTACAGTTGCTAGAATTCGTTTTGCGCTAGCTCATTGACTTTTGCCATAATGGCTTTGTTTCTTCTATGTGCTGGTTCCAGCCTTATGTCAACTATGAGTTACAGATGTACAGCGTCTTTTCGGCAAGATCTGGTGGAAAATGTTTAACATGACATGTTAGGACTAGGGCTGGGCAAAACCGAATCATTTGAAATTCGAATCTGATTCGAATATTTTTTTCAAATCGGATCGAGTCGTTGAGTTCATAAAAATAACAAATATCCCATTTGTACTATTACTACTATAGTCCATTATGATGATTAGGAAATATATAGTTACAAATTGCAGATATTAGCAGAAACTGACTTAAAAGCAATGTATTTTTATTTTAACGACACAATACAACTGATTTTGGTCAAATTTGACCAAAATCAATTGGATTTTATCGTTAAAATGGGAAGATGCACTTCATTTAGTATACTTTTGTTCCTATGACCAATTCACAATTGATTCGAATAATCTGTACTTCGAATCGCCGAATCGAATTGGCCAGCCCTAGTTAGGACAAATGATTTCTGTCTGAGGATACTGTCCACGTCAATTGCATGTTTTACCGATTGGATGGCATCCGCATGGGATACAGCCAGACATATTGGAGTTTTTGTAATAGTTCGGGAGGCATTTTTCACAATGTATTCCCGTAGTTTTATGTTGACATTCCACACATCGACCACCATGTCCAGTGCTTTTGTAGACTTCTTCATCGAAAACACAAGTATCAGAAAATCCATTACAATCACACCCTGGAATTAATTGTATTAAAATATTTACGTTGGAAAATATTTTTGATAGAATAACTGTCAGTGTTGTGGGTGGTAAGCAGAGGCGAAACAGAAATTATTTCGGCAATATTTGGTTCGAAGGCAATTCTTCGACAAAGGACAAATATGATTAATTCTACATGAAAAAATATGCATACATACATTTTTAAATTAATTTGCAAAAAATCTAACAGCAGCTGAAAGTTTTTGCAATATTATTGTAATGTTTTGATAATAGAAAGTACGATAATGACATTGGTACGGAAATATATACCCTTTCAATAAAACCGAATATATTTTTACGTGTATTTAGGGCGGTCGAAACCAGACGACAAGATAATCAACTTTTTCTGTCAGAGGACTCTCTTCCGGCATAATTATAGTCGATATACAAAGCGCCACAAGCAAATGACGACTAAATACATTCAATTGTTTTCAGACTGCATTAACAAAAAGTGCATACGGAAGCTTCCGCTCATGACAGACTAATAATGTTTGGGTGAGCAATTTATAACCAAGAGCACTTGTTCCTTCCGGCAATATTTTTGTTGTTGTTTGGCATGAATCACCAATAAACCAAATTGCCAGTCACCTTTAGCCGACGCATGTGCTTTTCAAAAATCACATCTGTACATCGCACTTTGTTTTAGAAGTCAACTATAAGCAAACTCGGTAGAAATACTCAAAAAACCGAACAACTTAAGTGTTGCCTAATTAAGTCAGTCTAAGACGAAATTCATCTGTGAATCGTAATTGACAAAACAAAATTTCTTATCGGTTTATGCGGGAGATAAAAATACAGAATCTTACTTTTACATTCGTTAGCAGACTCATATGTTCCTCTCTTCCATGGTGCATCGTTGTAAGCATCAGCACATTTTTCACAATCCTCTCCGGCAGTTCCATGCTTGCACATACATACTAGTCTACCTGAGTCGTTGACTTTGCATTCCGAAGCATGTCCATTGCATTTACATCTGATAAGAAGAATACAGATATTTGTGTTTTGTTTATGTTTAGGAGGATCTCCATATGAGAGGGCCAAAATATATTCGCCATCACTGCACATATTTTACTCGAACTTTTTAATTTTCATTTTTTTGCACCCTCAATGACATTTGTCAACTTTTGCGGCCGCAGAGTGCTGGTAAAAGGTGATGCAGATGGGCATCGTTTGAAGAAGCAAAATTTAACTAGAAGTAAAAATAGACCTTGAATAGACTATGATAAAGCTTTCAGGATGCTTTGTAGTGAATGATTTAGATCGTTCTATTTGATTGCTACCTGCGACTTTTCCGAGTCGAGTGAATTTCAATGTAATAAACAATGGAAGCAAAATATACTTCAAACAAACAATCTCACGTTGCCCCAATATGCACATCAGAGATTGCATAGTAGTAGGATTTCAAGACATCTGGTAGTCCTAGTTGTTCATCTCCGAAAGTATTCATTCTGTTTAATGAAATTCGTATCGCAGAGGCAGTCACCCATTCCTATTAAAATATTGGAAGTTCGATATTAAAGGTTCGAAATATCGGTAGGTTTTTTGTTTTCTATTCAACGTTTTTAAATGTCATTTCCTTAAACGTACGTCAGAGACACGTAGATAATTTGGAAAAGCAAGGCCGGAAAAGCAAATTTTGCCAAATTTTGAAGAAAAAAAGAAAAAAACGTTTGGGTCATTTAAATATATAGTTGACTATATAATTTAGTTAATGATACTACAATAAATCAAAAGCACGCACCTGTAATTTTACATTATTATCAAAATCCCAGCTACGTGGTCGACCCCTCAAAGTACTGAATATAACTTGTCCGTTAGATAATGGGCTGATACCACTGTGTTCACTGGAGCAGGCAACTTCATCTTCTGCGGATAACCAAGACTAAAACAAGTCGTTACGGTTAAACAGTAGGCCATTCAGAACTTAGAAGTATATACGAACTACGATCATGTGCAGATACCCATCCCAAGTCGGGGGATGAGATGTGAGCTTTTCGTTTACTGAGTAAATATTTTCAACTAAATCAATTCCTTTTAGCAGTGTTGTTCATATGATCAATTTATGGCTGTTCCCTACCTCACCAACGGAAGAAAATTGTATATGGGCCTTTCTTAAAACGTAGGTTTTGTTTCAAATTGTAAATAATATCGCTCATTGAGCGCGATCTGTCAATTACTTTATGATGATTTACAATAAAAACAAAGTTTTAAGAATATTCTTTCGCATGCGGCGTCTCTCATGACATCATGATTTCACTTTTTTTTCAAAAATACCCCTTCTTTTTCAAAGTTCCAAACACGCCATTGCGCCCAACATACCTTGCTCTCCACACCATAATTATTTGAACAGAATGACGAAAAATACTGATAAGGTTCCCATTCACATGTTGTGCAGGATTGCTTGTATATTGTCAGACTATCTGCCCTAGGTGATTTGAATGTTAATCTGATGTAGGTAATTTCGAATTTCTTGCCTGGAAATAGGTGTAATATGAATAATATGAAGTCTCAAGCGATTTGAAGAAGGCACGATATGCTTTTACCAAGCGTTTTGCCTAGTTTTTTAATTAATATTGAGCCAAAATACTTGTGGAAAAAAATCATACATTTTTCAAATCAATCATTTTTATCTCAAAAATTTAATCTAAAATTTACACATCGTTTTTTTACTACGAAATATCTTTTTTGAACGTTTCTCCGTTTTTAAAAATCATTAAACTTTGGTGTGAGTAAGTCTGAATTTAACTAATAAATTCAACTGACAAGAGAATCAGACTCAAATCCTGGTCAATTTATTCTTCTCGATAGGTTTTTATTTTGAAAATCACTCTTGCCAACTTTGGGAGTAGAGCATGAAACGAACCGACTAGCTACCACTTATCTATCCGCGAGGCATTTTACCAGATATCTTAAGTATCATAAGCTACAGCAAAAGTACCGAACCCTTTTATACAATAGGCAACCTAAAAATTCTAAAAAGTAACATTGCAACTAAATTGGCGGGAAAGATCGAGTCTCTGGGGAATTTTAGCCGTAGTTTGTATTACTTCCGAACCTGTGATCCGATAAATCGTTGTCACTACCATATATAGCCAGGCATGTGGGACTGATGGATCGCACCTACAAGGTGCGACCCATCTTTGACCGATGCTCGCCATAATCTGCGTTGGCTAGTAAGGGAATTTTTTGAACAAATGACTTCCGATTTCAGATCCCGGTAAAATGCTCGTGTTCAAAAAATTCCAGCAAAATCGTTTCAGAATAACGACCTTTGCAACCGATATAAAAATTCGGAAGAAATTTTCCAGAATGTTTGCTGAGCGACTTTTTTTCCGACTTCTAATGCAAAAGTGAACATAAAAACAAATACATTTATAGTTTATTAATATTTTTTTTTATTGATAAAAGTTTAAATGTACTTCGAAAAATGTGCAGCAAATTTTCCTTAATTGCATACTTCTGTAAAATAAAGTAGCCTTGTGAGGGGGGTTAATGCCGAATTTATTGAATGTTGATGCACGCACTTTGTTCGTGCGTTCCACCAGCACCGATTTTTTTCAGTTTATCCCAAAATCACCGATTGAAATTACTGGCAAAAAAACGCTGGTTTACTTCACTTTGTTAAAGAATATGTACAACTAACATTCAATCAATTTATAACATTATATTTTATTTTGCAATGTTGGCGCAATATCGTTTTAAAAGTAAACAAGCAATGTTTTGATGATATGGGAGCATAAGAAGAATACTAACGAAAATAAGTTTGGAATATTATTCAAGAAAGGTGCAAAAAATAAAATGAATACAATTGAAAATATTCATCAAGTATATATTGTCGAACTAGGATTCTTTTCGTCATCATTACCTGGTACAGGGTGTAACTTAATCCCACCTCACGCATATTTCCAGTAGGCTATTACTGAGACAAATTATTACCATAAAAATTGTATAACAAAACAAAAATTCACTGGACTTGTGTCACCTGTGGCTTGACAATATGCAATACGGTTAAATGTCGTTGAATTTTCAAGATTTTAAATTTTCAATGCATTAGATAAAAAAAGTCAAAAATTTTATTTTGTATAAGGATCACGATTTCATATTTATTCTGCGGGAGAGGAAAGCCGAGAATACGGCTTAATCATATGGCGAACCACGCCCTCTCTTACAGATGCCTGTTCGGAATCGGTGTGAATTATTCTGGCTTATCAAGTTTTCTCATTTTCTTGTGCGTGGTTGGTGGAGGAAGCCGTAAGCAGTGCTTACGTGAACTACCGTGCACCGGCGAGACGCCCAGCGCTTTACTGATTGAGCTGACCGGTCACCCTGTTGAGCTAAATATTGATTAAACATGTTTTGTCGAGTGTGAGTCACAGATGGGCCGCGTCTCGGCGGTACAATCCATCAGTGGCGGGCGCTTAACAAAACATGTTTGGTCAATATTTTTTCAGACTGGGATATCATTTTCTCACCATAAGTCAATTGAAAAGGCGAATAAAAAAGTTTTAACAATCATAAAATCTTAAAGCACTATTCTCTGATCATCTCCGTCTTCGTCTGTCAAACGCACTGCACGTTGGCTTCCTTTGCTTGCAAAGATTCTTCTGCAAAGTAGAACAAAATTTTTGTTTGCGGTTTTTATCGCAAATATTGTGGACACGCAATCTCAATCAATGAAGTGCGACAGATTTATCAAATGCGATAACAAAAATCCTGTTATTGATTAGAAATACTTGATTTTATGTAAATGCAACATATCAAGTTATTTTTTTGCTTATGATAATCCGCATGGCAAAAGAATCTAAAATATTTTATTTCAGTATAAATTCGTATTTGGGTTGCTTTTAAGTCAACCAAGTTAGAAAAATCTAAATAAACTTTGCCAAACATGAGTTACGGGTAGTTTCGCGCCGCCGAAGCGCGGTCCGTTCATGACCCAAACGTGTCAAAATAAATTTCTGCTTTGGGATAAACCAGTTGAGAATGAGTATGTCTATGTCCAACTTCACAAGAGGGAATTTCTGTCAGATTTTTATTTTAATCTTAAATGTAAGATGTATAAATTCTGCCACTTCTTATGTTTTCACGAAGAAACACATGTTCTATACAGAGCTGAAGGGTGAGTGAAGTATCAGCAAAATTCATTCATTAAATATTATTTCTAACGGTAATTTAAAGTAGAAGAAATAAAATAAAATTTAGTTTTAAAAACATATCTCGAACTTAATTTATTTAATTTTTAAAACTTACTCTCTGTAAACGTATACGAGAACTAGAATGCATATCAAAAGTAAGATGAGAAACACAGGAACGAGAGCTTTTACTAGAACTTCACTTTGTGCTGAGACGACTCCTGATAACCCTGTGTAAAGTTTAATAAATGTTAAGATTGCAAAAGACAAATCTAAATTCTGTTTTAATGAGAAAAAGTGAATGATGTGTGAATCGACCGGATTACACATGAGCCAAAAATATATCAAAATCTTATAGTTTTGGTGGTTATTGCAATAACCATGATCACTAGCGTGTTCCAAGAGGTGCCCAACCTCAACAACCAAAACTATTTTTACACGCTTTTGGCCCACATATTTGACTGCTTTACCCTGATTTTTGACAAAAAATGACAGTTCGCAATGACAGCTATTTTTTCAACGGCTGACGCCATGATTTGTTCAATGTATAGGGAAATTCTGCTCCTCCGCCTTTTTTAACCTTCCAAATACCACACTGACAATGATAATGTTATAACTCATATCTCAGGAGAAACGCTGTGTTATCTAACCCAACGACTTTTTTAGGGTTTTCGAATTATATGCTATGGCCTCTCCACGATCCTACCGGGGGGTTTCTATCTAACAACGGTTAGGCACGGACCTTCTTGGTGATTGTGTATGTGCTCTTTATTACAGCTACCCGCGGAGTGCCTTGCTGAAGCGCGATGTTGAAACGGTCGAACATCAAACCATCGGGCATCCGGACAATGCGATCGCGCTTAAACGACTCAGCCCACCTGCCGGCATTCGGATTGGGTACTTACATGAACATTCTGGAATTGCACAATACTCCCATCTAGTATTAGGATCAGTTGTATAACACCACGGACCACCGGGTTCCCCGTCCGGATTACGACAATGATTGTTGTCCAGACCAGCTAGCGCATATGTACATGTTGTTCTGTTGAAGAAGTGTTTGTAATAATTCAGTTGTACTTATACTATAATTCAAACATACAATACCTTTTTACATTATTTTTATCTATCGGAAAAAATTGTATTTAGATATCCTAATTTGTTGAACCTCGTCCCAACTTAGTCTTTTATACTAGAAATATATTTCCTCCAGTGTAAGTTTTTCCTACAGCCTTTTTTCCTTTAGTTTATACATTTGAGTAGATTTTTTACATTTATTTTTATTTTACCCAGTTGAGTTACATGCAACAAGCACAAATGCATGTCTTATATATATATATATTTGACAACTAATAATTGTAATGATTGTACCCTACCTTTATATAATACGTTATTGATGAAAATACTCAATGCCTGATATGACTCACCTAGTATGAGCGTGAGGAGTCTGTGAATCCCATCTTTGACAAAATTTCCCAGTTTTTGTGATCGATATCGCTCCTCGATAACTTGCACCTTTATCTTCTGTTGCAAAACATGTTTCGTCTGCGATAAAGAATGTGTAAATATTTTTGTATTGGTATATCTAAAGATGTATCACGTTGGCCTGGTCATACATAGTCAGTACATCACAAAGAAAATATTTTTAAAGAGCATGGAATATTGTTTGAGCTTGATAGCATAACCAATCCGTACCGGTTGAAGATGGTTTCTTTAATGACGATAATTTAGGTGATGAGATGAGTGCGGTAGAGGTGAGATGAATTTAAGATGAGTGGTAGAGACTCGCTAGGCTTACGGCAGATACCAGTCAAATATATTACACGATAGTCCGACATTGCTTTTGCTTGCGATATGGTTGCTTGAGCTTATTCTATTGAATTATTATTCGAAGTGGCCTCTGTTTACATCCTAAACGTTCCTGACAATTATTTTGTCAGGGTTTAAAAAGCAATTCAAGAGCTCGAAAATTCAAAATTTCGAGCGTGCTATCGAATTGCATTTCATCAAACATGTATAAAACTTATCAGACTGTTTCGTTACTTACATTCGCACTTTGGTATGGGACAGTATTCCCAACGTTTCTCTGAATCTAATGTATAACACCAGGGACCTTCTGGTTCAGCATCAGGATTTCTGCAGAAATTATCAACTAGTCCAGAATGTGGATAAACTTCGGCAGTCCTGTATATGAAGATTTATATTAAAGATTTTAATCATTCAACTGTGAGCAAAATAGGATAAAATAATAATAACATTGCACAGTATAGGACTCCCGAAAATAAGAATATGGAATTTGATTAATTTCATGCTATCTAGTCGTACTTGCCTCGAATGACTGTGAGGCGTCTGTGCATCCCATCTTTGACAAGTTCTGCCGGTTTCTGATACTGTAACACGACCTCTGTAACTGGCACCGAGATCTTCAGAGGTGTAACATTCTACTGCTATATTTAAACCTAAATAAAAAGGGAAGAATTATTATTACTGGCTTTGGTATTTCTATGAAATAGAGATTAGAATTTGACAAAAATTATATATATATATTTATGCAGTTTTCGAACTTTGCCTTACTCGGTATATAGTGCGCTCATTATAATAAAACATAGACAATAGACTTGTATAATATATACAAACAAAGAAAGAAAAAAAAAATAGCACGAGATTCCTTATTCGACTTATCAAGTATTCCATAATTCGGATTCAAAAAAAAAACTTTTTTAGAATATTCTTAAAGTGATTTATTTTTTAGTGAAATCGTGATATATAACGACTTTGCTATAACTGACAGCTTGTTTTGAACATTTTAGTCAGTCAAAGGTTACCACTAGAAGCGCCATAACGCAAGCAGATGCGTTGCTATGATATAGCAGTAAGACGATGAAATTTGCGAAACAGAAAAGTATTGTGAAACAAATTTCGTGATGGTATTGCGTTTCAACCCCTATTCATACTTTGCAAAAGGAATGGTATTATAAACTATTACAGAAAGTCGATGAGAAATAAATCCAGCAAAATAGTTTCAAACATGTGTTATGGACACTTCCAACCAATCGCGCGGATAAAATGACAGATAATAAAACGCTTGTTTGACAAACAACCGAACATTTGTCTCTTTGAAATGAAAAAATTCTCTACCGTAACAAAGGGAGTACCCAGTTTATTTGTGACTTTGGCCTGACAAAATATTTGAATAAACTGAATTCATTTCCGTGAAATTGCACGACCAATATATCGTTTTGTATCAAATCTCTTGTGCAATTTTATGCGATTGGTGATATCCAGGCAGCAATCAGGAACGGTGATGGCAACTTAGTTTTTTCGTTACTGAGTAAAATAAAACACATTTACCACAAAACTAGTCAAAGAATTACTAGGTAATCCAGTTTCGCTGTCAAAAAATAATTTGTACAATAAATAAAAACCAGGTAATCGCTTTATGTATGTATTTGAGGATTTTTAATAGATTTAGAGACTAAAATTCGCGACAAATATTTTTAAGGACCTTTTTCATAAAGATAATAAGATTACCGAGTTTTTATATTAGGTAGTTTTTTTAACTAGATACCTCGTTAAAAAATAAGTGATTTTATTTATTTAACATAGTAATTTTTACTAGGTCAAATTTCAAATAGAAAACTAGAAAACTAGGCTAAAGTATTTTGAATATAATATCGGTATACCGGTACTAGGTAAACTGGTATTTTACCTAAAATTGTCAACACTGATCAGCTAGCAAATCATTATAAACCATGATCGTGCAACGGGTCAAATATTGACAGTGTCACGGTGACGTAGTTCTTTGATAAGCTAGTGATGAATGAACAAAATAAAACCGTGAAAGGTTATCTTGTTAATTACTAGTAATTAACCATCAAAACGTTTCACTGGTTGAAATGCTTCATAATATACCAAATTCATCCGCGTTTTAATGTGAAAAACCGCGCTTCGTCAAAGCGATGTATAATTCGATATATGGATAAAGGCTTTAGAAATCGAAAAAAAATCGAACTCGACTTTGTGAAATTAAAATCACGAATGCACCTATGTCGACGAGAATCGTCTATTTTTTGGTTTATGGCCACTTTCTTAGAGTGGATCACCCTGGCTTAGCCACCCAAATTATTACACCCTGGGTTGAGTGGTGGGAATGGATTAGCGAGCCGGACTCGCCGGGGCTCGAACCCGAGATATTAAAACTGCGATACCAACACGTTTAACCTCTAGGCAATCGCGCCTCACGAAGGCGGGTATAACGGTTTCAGCCTATGACAAGAATCGTATTCAGTTGCTAAAGAATATTGATTACTAAGTGTACCCTTCGGAAATGTTCTCCGTCATTTATCAAATCTTCCCCATTCTAGGCCAGAACATTATTATGTCATAATGATGGGAAGTTTTTTTTTACCTTGATCTTCATTAGGTGGTGTTGTTGTGGTCGGAGTCGTACTGATTGCTGTAGTTGGTTCTGGTGTTGGTGTGGTCGACGGAGCTGCAATTAATCACATTTTGTTTATGTAAAAAGAAAATATAGGGACATTCGCCTTTATCTTCTACATCGATTCTTTTTTAAATATTTATTTGAGACAAAAAGACAAATATAGCCGATCTACTTCACTATATTTTGTATCAAAAATGTTGTAAAATCGTTGTTCTTTGACTTTAATATTACCTGAGTGGTTGGGTAGAGGCTATTGATAGAACGCGCCGCCCACAGGAACGTCCACCAATAGCCCATAATTGGCATAAATGTTATCAAGAAGGCAGTTTTACTGTGTAAAAATAGATTTACTGCTTATCAACGGTTAATTTAATGTAGTTTTGTCGCATTTTGTAAGACAAAAGTAAGACTCACGATAACACGTCGGAATATCGCAATATTCCGAGAGAGAGAGAGAGAGAGAGAGAATTTATTATTTTGTCAACCAGAAATGCAACACATAATACATTAAATTGTATGTAGATACACAGCATATGTATTTCGGTACAGACTGGGGAATGGCGATACGACCAGTTGGTCATCAAAGTCTGCCATCACCCATTCCTGCCAAATATATATAAAGAAAAATTTGCAATAAACTATGATAATCTTTGCACTTACAAATGATGACACTTTTCAAGAAAATATTTTAACACTCTCATTTTCCACATAGCATTCAAGCACATTGGTGTTCGTATTCTAAAATTCAACACAGACACCAAGAATGCCCGAAACAATACCTGGCAAATTTGCGAAAGAGAACAAGAAAGAGGTAATCGAGGCAATATAATAAATAAACAGAGGGGAACACTATAGCTGCTTAACTATAGTGGTTCAATAAAAAAAAAAAAAAAAAATAGTAACTCAGCTAAATATTCAGTCCAATGGTATTTCAAAGGCAAAGTATCACGCCCATCGTGTAGAGTGAAACTTTATACAAGAAGAAAAAATGAGACGGTTATAGGAATCCTAACTAACTATATGTATATAGCATATGTAAATAAGGATACCTCAGTACCGATGATCACCGATAAAATGACAAAAAAAAGACATAACTAGTAAAACATTTACAATGTCTTGTAATCACTGCAAAAATTATCATGATTTAATATAAGACACATGAGAACACAATATCAGTAATCACTGCATGAATTATCATGATTTAATATAAGACACATCAGAACACAATATCAGTAATCACTGATTAAAAAGCACAAGTATTTTTTTTTAAATAGAGAATATGTGGATTCCTTGATATTCTCAGGAATGCTGTTCCATATTTTAACCCCAGTAACTTTAATGGATTTTTGCAGGACTTTATTATCGGCTCTGGGAACATAATACGACTGTTTTGAAGAAAATCGAGTATTGTAGGAATGTACACTACTGCATGCTGAAAAATATAGAGCAAAAGATTCCGGAAGAGTGCCAGAGTTATATTTATACATTATTTTGCCCACCTCGTATCGGTACAAGTGATCTAGTTTCAAAATATTTAGTTTCTTATAAAGAGGACTCAATGTTGTTCGTAATGGAACTTTGGAAATAACCCTTATAGCTCTGTTTTGGAGTACTTTGAGGGGATTCAATTGCGTTTGTGCAGCTACTCCCCCACAAGACTATACCATATTGTAACACAGAGTGAAAAATAGAAAAATAAACAGTACGTAAAATATTTTTAGGAACATAATACTTGAGCTTTGTTAAGACCCCGACGGCTCTTGACAATTTGCTGACTAAGTGATTAATATGGGTACTCCATGTGAGGTTTTGATCAATGTAAATACCCAAATATTTCACAGACCGGCATATTGATAAACGAATTCTATTGACAAAAATATTGAAATTTTCAGATTTTCCTCCAGTTAATTTGGAATTGATAATAAGAACCTGTGACTTTTTTGGATTAAGTGATATTTTATTGCACAGCATCCAGTCATTAATATTTTCTAAATCCAAATTCATTTTATTTTCCAGAGAATCTTGATCGAAAGATGATGATGATAAACTGGTGTCGTCAGCAAAAAGTCTAATGAATGAACCGGTCGCATTAACTATATCATTGACATAAATTAAAAAAAGAGTCGGCCCAAGGACAGAGCCTTGCGGCACACCACACGTAATAGGAGCCAAGTGAGAGTTAGATGAATCGACGCTAACAAATTGAAATCTGCTAGTTAAATATGATGAAATGAGTTTATTTGCTACACCACGTATACCATAATGTTTAAGCTTATCAATCAATATTCTATGGTCAACTGTATCAAAAGCTTTTTGTAGATCTAGGAACACACTACAACCAACATGGTTTTTGGAAATTATATCAAGATAATTGGATAAAATATCCATGACAGAGTAAGTGGTACAGTGGTTATTTCGAAAACCGAATTGGCAATGGCTAATTACAGAAAATTTGTCAAAATAGTTTTTCATTCTAACATGGATAAGTTTCTCAAAAATAATTGCTATACATGATAAAACAGAAATGGGCCTATAGTTAGTAATAAATCGCTTATCTCCAGACTTTAGTATTGGCGTTATTCGAGCTATTTTTAGACAGTTTGGAAAAATACCAAAGGTTAAAGAATAGTTTAAAAAGAGTATTTAGAACAGGGGATAAAATGTCATTTACCATCTTAATGAGGAAAGCAGGAATTTTGTCATGTCCTTCTGCCTTTCCGGTTTTTAAAGAATTTATTACAAGTTTCATTTCATTAACTGATGACGGTTCAAGAAACATGGATTGTTGTTGTGGTCTACCAAGATATCTCGAATGCCCCCCGCTACATGTCGAAAATTTGGAAGCAAGTTTTGAACCAATTTTAGAAAAATAATCATTAAAACATTTCACATATAATTTCTGTATCTTCAGTTTTTTCTCCAGTTGATTCATCAATTATTTCTTTCAAATTGGGAGTGGATTTGGACTTGAGATTAACTATTAACTTAATGTTATTCCAAGTTTGTTTAATGTCATTTTTGCTCTTTTGAAATGATTCTGAGAAGTACAATTCTTTGGATTTGTCTTTTATATGACATAATTTATTTGCATATGTCTTGTATTGCCTCCTTTCAATAACAGAACCATTCAAATATAACGTTTTGTGCATTCTATCTCTAGTTTTTATAGATTTTAGAATTGCAGGCGTAATCCAGGGTTTACGGTTTATCCTGACTTCTTTTCGAGACATAGTTTTAAGAGGCGCATGTTTTCCTATAACTTTTTTCAAATCTTGAACAAATTTGTCAAAAATATGATTAAAATTTTTGGCGTCAATCAAGGACATATCATAGTTAGCAAATTTATTAGCAACATCAAATTTAAATGACTCTATATTGAATGCAGACATATCACGTTTTAACCTTTTTCGACATGTAGAAGTGGGCGATCTGTGTAATACTCGGCAGAGTATTGGGAAATGATCAGTCATATTGCTTCGTATAACAATGGGACTGAGAGATATGTTGCTTACATTTGTATAAATATGGTCGAGGAGTGTCGAGGTACTGTGGGTAACTCTGGTGGGGTGTGTTATAAGAGGTATAACTGAATGCGATTTTAGCATTTCAATATAGCTTTCTGAGAGTCTTGATTGGGCCAAGCAGATTTATGTTCATGTCACCCATAATAAAAAACTGTTTCTTGTTATAAGACAAATTGTACAGAGTATCACTCAATTTATCCACAAATGAATTTGTATTTGAGTTGGGATGTCTATAAATGACTCCTATTATAATTGAAGATTGTTCAGCAAATTTCACAGGGATTTCTATCCAAAGTTCCTCACTACCCAATTCTGATAACGTATAATTCTCAATAATATTGTAAGGAAACCTATTTTCGATATATAATCCAACACCTCCCGCCCTTGTTTTTGAGGGACAATGAATAAAATTATATCCGGGGATGTCAATATTTTTAACAGGATCGCTTTGCAATTTGGTTTCCGATAGACCAATAATGGAAGGACGACGTTTCATATCAATTAAAAATTCACTTAATTCATCTGAGTGTTTTTGTAGAGATCTTATATTAAAATGAGCAAGAGAAAAACAGTCGGTTATTTTTATGGGAGACATGAACTCTTGATGAGACAAATCTTTAAGGTCTACAGTACGACAATCATTAACATTTTCAAAACCAAAATTAAAAATATTGCGCTTGTATGTATGACTTTCAAGTTGTTCACCTATTCCGTTTATCATATCAGAATGGTATGAACTAAAGGGTAGAATAGATTTCAAACAAGGGAAACAGTAATATGAAAGATCAGAGCTTGCAAGTTCACTGAATGCATCTTTGTTTAATAAAGAACATTCAAAGTGAACCCACCCATCACATATATCACAACATATTGCAGATTGTTCCCATGAACATTCATTGCCACAAACTGTACAGGGGAAGTTTGTCATTATGCCTAGAAGAACAATCCAAGCAGATCAATCGTACCACTGTACTAATTCAACTTCCCAAGATCAGATAATGATTTGATTGCAATTTTTTTATGGTTTTCACTTTTTCGCATATAAATGTTCCCATTAGCTGTCCATAGAAAATCCATAGTCTTTTTGTTTTTTCGCAGCACGTGCTGCGTAAAACAAGTCTTTTCGGTGCTTTGTTAAATGTTCATTTATATATAGATTTTTCATGCCTGGAATTCCAAAATCAGTGATATCTGAAATTTTTTTTCTTTGCCTCTAGAAATTCGTTTCTTTTATTACGAGTACTAAACTTGACGAGTATTGGAGCTATGCTTCTGGTTTGCGAAGGTATTCTATGTGAAATGGAAATATCAAGTTTTCCAACTTTAACACCAAGCAGTTTCCCAATTTTAGTAATAGTTTCATCTGTGTTCTCAGTTTTACAATCAGTGTTTTTTGGGTACCGGGATATCGTGGAACTCCAGATTGTCGCGCCGATTGTATTGATTTAAATCCTCAATATCCTGATCATTCTTATCCATTCTTTCATGAAGTTGAGTACACTTTTGCTGTATCGCTTCTAATTGCAGCTCGAGGCTGCCTAGATGGTTTTCCATTTCCACAACTTTACTTTTGTTTTCTTCAAATTTATGATTTATCAGAATCTGGCTTTCCTGTACTTCTATTACTACTGCCTTGGAAAGTTCTTGGTTTTTGATGGACATTTGATCAAATCGTAGGTCCAGTTTTGCAACATCAGCCTTCATTTCAGACCGCAGTATTTCACTGCTTGCTACTATCTGATCCAATCTTTCATTTATACTTTGAAAATTACCAGTAAAAGATTTATCCACATCACTTGTAAAACTTTTTTCAGAAATTAGTTCTTCAACAATTTCACACACGATAGCTTTCATAGATATTTTCAAATTTTTCATAATTCTTGCCTCTAACTGATCCAACTTCGCAGTGTATTCGGCCATGGTTTTCTTTTCTGACATGGTGAACAAGCTATGCGGTTGCCAGGTTTCAACACAGTAGACTTGTAAATTGTCATCGATTATTATATTCACAAATTATGATATAGGTGTATATTTTAAGTATTAAATCTGAAACCTTATAAAACAGCGAATAATGAATCTCCCATCTCTTTTCTGGATCAACTGTGTAACACCATGGACCACCAGGTTCATTATCTGGGTTTCTGCAATAATTGTTCACAAGACCTGACTCTGGATGATTGCAAACGGTTCTGAAATGATAAGCAGTACGCAATTCTATAGTGTTTCATTTCAGTATGAAAAGTGCAGTTGTCTGTGTTTGATAGTAATATCTTTACTACGTAAGAGTTTGTTCGCATGTTCTTGTTCATTGCACCCTTGCTTGGACTGAATTTCAATCGAAAAATGAAATATCGAATCGCATCATTTTAAATTGATGTTTCGAAGTTTTCCAATTATACTCGTATTAAAATTACTGAGTAAAATTGGGTAAATTTATCTGATTTTAAACTAGGCACCCGGCTCAAAAAACTAGGTAAATTATATTTTCCCTATAAAAAAGCCTTCAAGATGGAATATTTGAAAATTTTCAGCTTAAAATGCACTAAATCCAGCCAAAAAAAAACGCATACCGGTAACTACTTTGCCAAATTTTTTTTAAGGTACCACCTAATATTGAAAGCAAAACTAGATTATCTAATTAATATTTTAGCTAGTTTTGTGATAAATTTGTTCAACTCCACCAAGTTATAGAAAAAACTAGGTTGATACCACTAGTGTAGGGTTCAAATCGCCGAGACTTACCTTGTATGAGCATGTGGAGCCTGTAAATCCCATTTTTGGCAAGTTCTTCCACTTCTAGAAACAGCCAGTATTCCTCGATAACTTCTACCGATATCATCAGGCGTGTAACAAATATCGTCAGCTGGTGAAAGATTACGTCATTTTCAGTACAATATGGCTATATTTTTTAAATACTCTTTCAATTATGCTGAAAGTCACACTTTAGTCAACAAATTTCTCTGATACTACAAGACCTGTGCTGTTAAGAGTGTAATCCGTCGATTGATATTGGAAAAATCTACGCTTTTCAACTTTTGTTTCAAACATTTACATTATTATATTGAATTTTTTCTATGAATGAACTATAAAATAATTTTAACCTGGCAGTAACAAGAATAGCATATTTATTTCATGAAAAAATGAAGATTTGTTCAAATTCTTGAAGATTCCCTTCTTCCTTCACGTTAAAATGCGCTCTACGCATAAATTTAAATATTATGAACAAATAAATATATTACCGTTCCATAGCGGCAAAGGTGTTGGTATGACTGTTGAATTTTTATCAGAATCAGTTTCATCTGAAAGTAAAATGACAGAAATTAGGGATGATGTACGGTCTGAAAAAATAGTAAGAGTACCTCATTGCGAGTACACGTCTATCCACCTCTCCCTGTCCTCTAGTCAACGACTCTATCGAATCTCTTGTCAAGCATTAGTGACAGTTATATCGCACCAAGGAGGCGAAGATTGAGATCTGAACATTGCTTTTTATTAAAATATTATGATAATTTTAAGTAGTAATAGATGGATTACCATCATTCAGGGCAGATACCGCTCATTGCACTTTACCACAGCATTTCACTTTCGTTTTTGTAAGGTTTTCCGCTTAGAGTGCAGTTTCTGGTACTACATCTATTAGTAGCTCTATGCTATTAAGTGGTCTTTAGTTGGTTACTTTTAAGCACTGCTTCCGGCTTGCTCAGAGCGAATTTCAATAAAAAGAAATATACATTCAATTACTCACTGCATCTTGGTATGGGGCAATATTCCCATCGAGCCCCAGAATCTGTCGTATAACACCAAGGTCCAAAATCTTCACCATCTGGATTTCTACAATAATTTTCCATAAGATCGGAATGTTGATATGTACAATTCGTTCTAACAAAGGAAAAGTAATTAGAAATTAGGTCATTCAATGCTATAGCGTTTTTTTCGGTCCAGGCCGTATAAATGATCTACCGATACATTTATCAGTTTCTATTCAATTGGTAAAGTGACTTTACCCACATTTCGTATTTACACAGAAAAAACCGAAGTCTAAAATGGCTTCTTGTGTTACCGCAATTAAGGTATTTTTTAAATAAGTCTTAGTGCATTACATGTTTGAATGTACTGTAACAAAAGTACAGTAAATTTATTTGTCATTTGCAGTAATTGCATGTTTCCAAAGTTAAAAAAACGCCTTGTTGATAAGATTTATGCCAATTACGAGCTGTTGATGGTCCGCACCTTCGCGGTGCGTTCCATCAACACCCCATATTTGCCAAAAAAAAATCAATTTTTAATGTTTTTAAATCCCGACAAGGAAAAGTACTGCCAAAACCATTGATTATGTTTCATATTTTGTTACAGTGTGGAAATCTTGTTGGTGCATCACAGTTGATTCCAAGTGGTGTATGAGGTATTTTTTGGCATGGGTTTGGTTGGTGGAAGGAGCTGCCGCTACTGGTCACGTGAATCACCGTGCGCCGGGCCCCGCATAATATTATATCAGACAAGATTTGAACCCATGGCGGTATTATTCCTAATGCCTGTCTCAAAACTTTCGTGTATGGCAAATACAATTACTGAATATTAGATCAGACAACAAACTTCAAAAAATTTAATCTGTTTAGCAAAAATTAATATATAAAATAACAGTCTTAGGACTGAAAATAAAACTCATGACTTTCCTCTTGTTGCTACAAAATGATTTCTTACCTTGTGTGTCGATGTGGACTTTGCGAATCCCATCTTTGACATACTTTCCCACAATTAGTTGTTGCCATCTTTCCTCTATAACTAGCACCAAGGTCCGAAGATCTCCAACAGTCATATGCTGTAATTAAAATAGGATTTTGTAGAATATGATTCTAATGTTGGTAAAGATGAACCGCGCATTTTCAATGCAGTTTATCAATTAGACAAAGTGTTCAAATATTCTTTTTTGTTCAGGCGATCTTACTTCAATTTAGCAAGCACATGCCTTTCCAGCATTACTAATCCCGTTCATTCCAAAAGTGACCGATGGCACTGGACATTGCCCAGGCTGATCAACAGTGTTGGGGAGACTTGGGTCAACTTGGTACTCGAAGTGAAGTGGATTATTCCCAATACTGCTGATCAATAGGTATGAGTAAATAGTTTCGTCATCTCGGAAATAAATACCACTCATTTCACACTGTTTTAGGGTTCCGTTTAATTTGGAATGTTTTCAACGCATGGAATATTTACTTCTACTACAACTTGCAGTAGATCTTTGCCAAGACCTTAATTAAAATGAACTTTGATAATAAGAACATTATGTGGAATTCAAAGCGTAAATAAAGTCGCAGAAAAAAGACAAATCCAAAGATTTTAATGCTATTTACAGTATTTCCACGTTTACAATACGTTTTTGCATTATACTAACCCTTAGATTTTGATAAATTTTTTTCACAAAAGCTATAAATAATTTGTGCTTGCAAAATATATGGGAAAATTATCATTGAAATTCATTAATAACTTTTTAGTTCTCTAGTTGATTTTGAGCATAACATAAAGAAAAGGTAACTTACTTTCTGGTGCTGCCGAACTCATCCCGACCAAGTTTATTAGAAGAAGCCTGGTGGACATTTTACCCCAATTAAAGATTTGCAAATCCATGCCTGGTTCGAATTTAAATTAAGCGTCTGTACTATCAATAACTAAAGGATAAAATAATTTTAAATTACTTCAACTTCTAAAAATCATAGTTTTGTTAAACGACATAAACAATCTAGAAGGTACTTGATACCAAGCCTAATCCAATCTTTTGGAAATTAACAATCCGTTTGCTCTGTGCAACCAACCCGATAAACTACCTATAAATCCAGGATCGAAAACTTTGAATAAAATGTTCCACTCTGTCCGTTCAAAATTTATTTTAAAGGAAATGCATGTTATGTACAATGACTGGTAATATTATGTATTCATACTGCATCTGCAAGATAATTGCCATAACTAAAAAAATCATTCAAAAATATTTATCCGGATATGCATTTCGATATTGCAATAATGATGCAAAATAAATTAGCCAACTGCATTTAAAATGTCAATTATTATTTTTTCTCATTCATCGACAAAAATGTCAAATGTATAGTATTTCCGGTATTAGGGTATTGATCGTTGGTACAAATATTTAATAAATATCAAACTAGTTCCTGGTTACTGAGTAACATCGCAATCAATTAATTCAGTAGACATGGGTAGCCTAACCAGGAAGAATAAGTTTAACGAAACAATTTTTGTCATGTATGGGTCACTGATGTAATGCGCCCACAGGGCGCGGTCTATCTGTGACTCATTCTTGGCAAGGGCTTGGACAAACCCGTATTAACTTGAATTTGGTTCGAATCACTAATTACAAACCGATTCAAATCTTCGAACTGAACCGGCCGGTCCCAATTTCGACGACAAAGATAAGATTTCTTTTTGGGATGATTTTAAAACGTTGATAAGGAAGGTGTAAGGTATTATGTTCGTGCTCCTTCCGGAACGCTTATCCTTGACACATCTCTGAGTCAATCTTCGATAACTTATTTTGCACATTTGTCACAATAAAAAGGTTATAGGCGGGAATGAGAATCATGAAATAATCTATTACATTCTTAGTGAAACCTTGCATCACGAACTTTTAACAAGGAACTCGAATTATATGCAATAGATCACGGGCAGTAGTAATGTTAATTATTCAAAAACTAGTTAATATTTAAATGATTTCTTCGTATAAAGATACTCAGTATTGCAAATTCTAAGTCATGGACACGGAACTGTAAAACGCAAAAAAAGCAATAACATTTTTGTCCAAAACATTTGGCGCCGTTGGAATGCTGCCAGTGACTGGAATAATGCGACAGAAAATTTTCATTGATTTGTTTTTGTGTTAAAAGTTATGCCAAGTATGTTGAATAGATAGATAGATATAAAGCAAAAAAAGATGACATTTTAAACAAAAAAAAAAAAAAAAATAGAACTTGGCGTTCTGATTAATTATGCAGTCTTACATGGAGCTAACAATATCGCACCAAACCTAATTTTTCTTTAATTGACCATGACCCGCGAAGAATCCGCGCATCACCGACGCGTATCAACTAAAGATCGCATTTACCGTAACGATTACTAACCCGATCAGAAATCGAATTTTGTTTAGTATGAGCCCCAGATGGTTCCTGTTTAACAAAACTAGAGCACGGAATAGTTTACTTAGTAGAATAGTCGCGAACTTCTCAACAAAAATCGAGCACAGCTGCACCTAGATTTGTGACAAGTAATCGCACACTATAAGGTAAGACCTTAAGATTATCAATAATATTAGTAAATATCAATAAGTAAATAAATAAATATCAATTGAAATCGAACTGGAAATTGCGCAAATCATTGCAAATGAAATAAATTTCCCGTAATCGATTTGAAAACCTCCGCAGCTAAAAGACTATGGTGAATTTGGTGAAAACTTCCGATCACGTGATCGGAATCGGATGATGGTAAAGTTTTCGTTTTCAGATTTTTTACTGCAAATTGCGATACTTAAGTTCTATTGCAATAGTTATCGCTGAACAAAAGAATTTTTATTTACTGATTTGGGGGAACCTCTAGTTAAGATATATACCAACTGATAACCAACGATTTCAACGTGAACCTCACCTGTTCTTCATAACCTTTCAGACTTGCTTGCATTTTTAATTTTTAAAAAAATTAACTTTTGAGTGCAGACAAGACCATTTTTGTGAAGTTCAATCGGGATTCCTTCCTAAGTTTTGTATAAGACAATTTGCGATGACGTAAATACAAATAAGCACGCATCAATATACATCTGTCTGAGGCGTGAATTCGTTAGTTGCCATTCCTGCATTTCATGTAAATTTCTGCACTTTAGTGGTTTCGGGAAACTTTTCAAGTATGATATGTGCTCTGGGCGAAATTTGACAAAAAAAACTTATTAATAAAGATTAAACAACCCCACTTGTTAAAAATGTCTGTTCATCAATTATAAATCATATAATGAGCCACACGCATCGGTGTCCTTTACTTTCATGGCTGATACATGATGTCAGGGCACGGTAGAATAACAATTTCCTGATTAATTTTGAATGATTGATTATAAAATACGTGATTCTTAAATCTTAAAGATGTGGTTAGGTGATCGCGACCATATATTACATGTTGCATTTCGTATTCAATAGATAGATTAATCACTTCATGTTAAATAACGGTCAAAGATTGATTTTTATAAGACACGAATTTCTCATGAATATTACTTTAACAAATTACCTAGAGGGATAAATGACAATGATTGATTGCGCCGATCGCACAATCGTGAGCTTCATATGTTTATATATTCCCAACCAAAAATTAGATTTTGTCAAGCATGTGCCACAGATGAACCGCGTCTCATCAACGCGATCCAGTAGCGACACATACTTAACCGATAAATGCTTCAACACCATTTTTAGATTTGATTGCATTTGAAACTACCCTTTTTATATTTTTGATAATAAATTTCGATTTTTGATTAATGAGCGAAAGACAAAAGTTTGAGAATAGCTAATTCATTTGCTTATATTTGGTCGCAGGCCAGATTTTAAATCACAAAGAAAGTTAAAAATGTTTAATCGAAACATGTCATGTTGAGCATATGCGCTACTAATGAATGGAATCGCGGGTCATTAGGGGCTCATGTCTGACAAAATGAAATTTCTGATTCGGTAGAACCTAGCGCAATTACCTCGAATTTGATACTTATACAACAAATGCATTCATTGCGTTTTTCAACAAATCATAAACTAGATTTGCGCTTTGCACTCATGTCGCTACGATTTTCCATGGACTCATTATTTTGAACGCCAGATTTGTCAAAAATATAGTATAGACATGTATTGACGATCTTAATTTGTAACCTACAACGAATCACTAAAAAAACTTGTGTTTTTTTTTACTATTATGAAAATATCCCAAATCACTAGGCACGGAGTTCTCCCACTGTAGTGCAGCAAATAGAGAAAATGTCATATTTGCCAAGATATTTACAGAAAAGATTTACGCTATCGGAAAAGCAAATTGAGGGCGATGAATTACAAATTAATTTCACATAAAATTGTCTTTGACACTACACTACAGGGAGGCAACGGCACGGCGACAACGGTTCCATTCTTGGTCTCTCTTTGGTCCTAATATGAATGGAATGGTAAGAAACCAAAAATCCTTTAACTCAGCTCATGATTTTGAATTATAACTATGGTATTGACTGTAGACTTATCGCTTCAACAAAGAGATTAAAAAATATTGCAAATATTTAGTGACTGGAAATGACTCTGGAAATTAAACAAAATTTCCGGTTCTTTTGTGTGAGTTAGAATGCATTGTCATTATGTGTCAAAGGTAATTCAGGTAAATTACCTAGTTCACCTAGTTTGTCAAGTTGATCTTTAAAGCGCTTTTACCTAGTTTTACATATATCTGATTTACATAGATCAACTTTTACAAGAGTTTATTTGAATTTTAATGTTCACTGTTCTGATTCTGACTCTGATTATACTATACTCTACCAACACATCGTCGTCGCCTAATCATATTGATATATGATTTTACACGAGTAACTTATACAAATAGTTTATAAAAATTCTCAAAATACATGAAAACGTAATTGACAAAAACATAAAGAAATCTTCGATATTTTCTCAAATTTTAATATTGTTAGCGGTACCTACTTTAGAACAGAATAATATTGTTGAAATCGTCCAGATTCATTCAGCGTAAACTGATAATCATAAATTATGTGTATTTTATTTTTTACAGCCACTTCTTAGAGTGGATCCACCCTGTCCAAGGCCCTGTAAGACGGGCCACTTATGGATGGAGAGGGTTACAATTGCTGGGAAGATGTGATCTTTTCCTATTCGGCATAGCCTACCAAGTTTTTACATCCTGGTTTGAGTGGTGGGCATAGATAAGCGAGCCAGACTCGCCGGGACTCGAACCCGAGAATATAAACCTGGTGGTAGGAGTAGGAGTAGTAGTGGCACTAGGCCATCGTGCTCGACAGTACTCTTGAACTACTTACACATATCAGAATAAATATTTACACGTTTTGTCAAGTATGAGTCACTGATGGAACGCGTCGTTGAGACGCGGGCCATCTGTGAATCATGCATGACAAAATGAAAATGGGTCATAGTTTTATGCGATCAATTTTAAAGAATGCAAGAAGGATAAAAATATTACACAAGGTTCACGGCAATACAAAAAAAGGAGTTTGGCACTTATTGTCTCACTTTTCAACATTTTGGACGTTCACTAATATAAACAGTCAGTTTAAGCTTAGGGTTATGGCAAAAAAAATAAATGAAAATAAAATCGCACCGTATCGCACCAGCTCGGACAAATTCCGTGTCATCGTAAATTCGTATCGTTCTACGTGACTCGACGATAGTCGGATTAAAATATCCGTTAAATAAAATTTCCGAAGATGTTATGTTTATTTTCTTGAAATGATGCTCAACACAGCTGATCTGAACTTTCCTAAAACTGTGAATGCTCTGCCCATTGTTGTCCGACGAATACAAAATGAACCTTTGGGTTGTCTTTATTTTTAAAGGATACACATACTGCGAAGTATCTTATGAAAATCGAACGTTTGAAGAGTGCTGTAATGTGAATTAAATTTTATTTATCAAATTGGAAAAAGGATTGTTAATTAATGCTTTTTTTCAGTACACCCTTGACGTAAATATTTTTATTAATAGAATCATTTTTTGACGGAATGATAAAAAGATTTACATTGACTTTTGGGGAAGTAACATGATGAAGATTTATAATTTTTGCATTCATGAATTTAGATCTGCTGGTCTGTATATTTAAAAATCTATACCTAAAGATCAATTTTTGCTTTTGATTTTGATTCTGCACGCAAGTATTTATGGGATTTTGGAATTTAGTATTAAAATTTATTAATATTATGTCAAAGTCATGGTGCTTGAATGCTTTCTTTTATTTTGTTTGGTTTTTATCGGAACAAACTAAGCAAAAAGCCACTTAATTCAAGATTTAAAATAAATGAATACATACAATGTCACAAAAATGCAGTAAAATCGCTGCTCTCTGATAGTAATTTTACTTTGCCTTATTGAAATAAATCCCGGCTCTCAAAGCCAATTATGGGCTGTTGATCGAACGCACCGCCGATGTGCGGTTCTCAACAGTCCATATTTGACATAGTTTGCGTGGACCGCGGTGGCGTTATAAAACCGACGATAGCTGCCGTACGTATCTAATGAATAACGCAGGCTCGAACCCCGGAAAGATCTTTGAAAGATAAAAAAAAAACGTCAAAAAGCAATACATGCGGAGTGCCTTTGGGCAAGGCAAAGTGAATATGGTTAACAATCACTTTGGGGCAAGGCACTGCAACCCACAACCTCACCGTTTTCATTGGTTCCACACTCGATGGAATAACAAATTACAATATAATCTCAAGACCAGATAAAACTGTAAACATTGTTAACTGCATACTGTGAAATAAATTTCATTTCATAAACCTCCTCGGAAAAGTGTTCCAATCTCGAGAAATTACAATAACTGCAAATGAGCAGTAACTTCACTGTATTTATGAGTCACACTGCAGCTATAGCGCTATAACTGCGATCAATTTTGTTCTACATCACTCATGTCATTTTGACAAGTTTAATTCGTTTTTGTTTTAAACCATATTTTCTGTTCGATGAAATGGAGCACAACATTTTTTTTTAGGTTTTTCGAATTAATTGCTATGGTCTGTCCGTGAACCTACTGGGGGGCTTATACCCAACAGCCGTTAGGTACGGACCTTTGTAGTGACTGTGTATCTGTTTTTGAAGTTTCATTAAATTATACAATTGTTAAATTATTGTGAATATAAGTTCAAAGGTTGTGAATTCTCGGATGAAGTTCAAATCAGAAACTTAATCATGTCAAGCATAAGAGCTACGCGCGGGAACCTTTCAATATATTGATTGAAGATTACCACACATCAATGCTGTGTCGCTGGAAATAGTACTTGGTCAGCTTATTCGAGCGCGCCGAAGTTGCGAAGAAATTTGTTATGCTTAAATGCAAAATTATACTTAATTATACAGATTTGTTGAAGAGGACATTATGAAAATAAATTCATACTATCCGCCAGTTGAATGACGTCGGTCTATAAGTTTAAAAATACACTGTCCAGATATTTTTAAATTGAATTGATTCCCAAATCAATCACTTTGGCTTGTTTGAACACATTTTTCAAATCAATGTGACGTTAGATTGCGTTAATGCATCGAAAACTGACAAAAAATGTCTGTTTGAAAATGAGTGAGCGTTTGAACACGTCATTGATATGCATAATCTACGGTTGATCTATGTTGAACAATACAATAGAATGAAGTGTCATTTCAATTTATTATTTCAAAACAAGTTCATTATTTTACAAAGGTTCTAAGACAGTTTACGGGCTCGGTAATAAGACACTTCGCGGGCAGCTATAAAAAACAATACTCGGCCACATTGTAGGACCCGTTGTTATATCGTTGTTGGGCACATGCTTCATCCCTTGACAGGTTCATGGATAGTTTCATGGCAGCCCTTGTTTACATCTTTTTGTTTAACTATTAATTTTTATTTATTGGATTGGATTTTGAAATCATCGTATTAAAAAAATTCACGTCCCTATTATTAGTGAGACAACAAGTATTTCAATACCGCAATTTTCACTCATGAAGGTTGCTATAAGTTTTATTGCTTGAAAAGAAAGAAGAATGCCAAATACAAAAAAAATCAATCTTATTATCTATTTTCTGTACAATACGAGGACCAAACAAAAACGGCGTAAACACAAGTCTAGTTTATTGAGGTAAAAGGATAAGTCACAGTCCTTATCAGAAATTTTACTTTTTCAAGCATGAGCCAATGATGGATCGCGCTTTCACGGCGCAATCCATCATTGGCCCATTCTTGAACAAAACCTAATTGGCATAATTTTTCTGACGATAGACTTTATCTATTTTTGCTTCTTCAAGCAAGTTTGTAAAACGCGGTATTTACCAAAGTATAAAATTGTTCTAATAATATCAAAGCGTTTAAAAGCTTCCAACTTTATCATCATTCTTCCATTTGACAGAGATAATAAAAGCTCTTAGAACAATCGTGATCATTAATTGACCAGTTGTCCGAACTATCCAGCCATCCACAAGGATCAGGTCCAAGTTTTTCAATCCAAGTGTTGGAACCCCCTGCAGCTACAACATTGGATACAAGTTCACTGAAAAAAAAATATGGATAATATTATATTTATATTCGTTGGCGCGATGGCTTAGTAGTTATCATATTGGCTTCGCAGGTTGAAGATTTAGGGTTCGAGTCCTGACGACTTCAACCCGTAATCCATGCCCACCTCTCAATCCACACTGTAATAATTTGGGTAGTATATGCCGAACCGGAAAGATCAAATTTATCCAACAACACTAACCACGTTCGTTTATAAATGGCTTCTGGTACAGTGCCTTCCTTGGTCACTGTGATCCACTCAAAAGAGTGTGTATAAAAAAATATCCGAACAAATACCAAAAGGCTCAAGACGAAAATTTAGCGTATTGAAAAATCAATTTTATTGCGAGTCGTTGTCAATCACATACTTGCAATATTGTGAAACCTACTAATCAGTACCTAAATATTGCCAATAGGACTTGAATATCACTTGGAAATTTTCTTATTTGTTGCCAAGTTTTGTCACCTTTGTCAGTGTTGCTTGGCATAAAAGGTATCAGGTGGTTATTCCTGGTGCATTTTGTAATTTTATTTTGCAGACCATTGGTCAGTGGTGATGATGAGCAGTAGTTCTGCTTTATAACCTCGCCTGTGCAAACTTTCTTTCGTTGGGGATTTATCCCCGTCAGTGCTTGTTAGAATATGTCTGTGTACTATTTTTCGATACCTTTTTAATCCTGGGCTATTAAGACCGTATGCCAATGTTGCTCCCATCTTTTCACATTCCTCCCTCGCAGTATCATAAGTGACATTTTTGCGGAATAATTTATATAAAACACCGCATTTCGTCTGATACCATCCCCCTGGTGACCTCAGTAGACTGCGTACTTGGGCTTTTGCTTTATTTAACTCACTCACCTTCAAAATAAAAAAAAAATGTAAAAATTATACTTTTTATTTATAAATTTCAGGTATTGTGGAAGATTTTACCATGTTTACTGTATTGGTTTAGATTTGCAACCTATCGAAAATTTTATTTAGTCAAGCGCGAGCCACAGATAGCCAGCGGCTCGACGGCGCGATCCATCAGTGACTCATACTCGACAAAACATGTTTTGAGCAAACTTTCCTAGTTGGAATATAATATTGTTTTTTGATCTCAACTTTGAGGTGGTTCTCTGCTCACAGTGGAAGATAACTCGAGTGACATTATTTTCAGTGCGAGTGTAATATGGACCGACTGCAGTAAATAAATGAAGTCGTCCTGCATTCGTCAGGGTAATGCAGCAGTGTCGTGTGTGTGAAAGCTGAGCGGCAGTAATTGAAACGTAACTTTTTCACAACCAACTTGCCTATGCATCGTGTCGTTTGAATATATTATTTTTCACTGTCATTATATTTCCCACAGTCACGATTTTTTTGCAGTCTTATTAACATTTTTCGTGTGAATATGCCTGGCGCCATTACGTTCACAAATAAGGTTTATAATTTCTCATGTATTTTTAGAAAAAAAATGTATGCTATTTTTATTCTATTTTTAGCAAATGGAAAGATATACCAATGCAAAATCGTAAAAAACTACGATTTTTCTGTTTGTTTTATATATTTTAGCAATGTCATACTCACCGCTTCCGAAATCGATTTTCTTGCTCGTTTTGTATTTCGTTCAATATCGTCCATCATGTATTTTAATTGCTGTGTCCTGATTGCTGCATCCTCATTTATTTCAGATAATTCTAAAAATATTAAAAAAAAGTTATTCGAAACCAACTCAATTTCCTTTCTCCACACATTATTTTAAACTAATGGGCAAATGCGACAATAATTTTTTTTCCTTTTTTTATTTTTCGTCATTACTTTAAATAAACAATATATGTGACCCGCTCGACACACTGAACAATGATACTCTTTAATTTCGCGTGATTCACAACCAAATGTTTGATTGAAAGGAATATCCAGTTACGGGTATTATGTAATAAATTTCTGACATATTCAAATGATGCTTGTCATTTGACTATTATTATAATAATATGAGAAAATCGCTTCAGAATGGTGCAATATACCGAAGACATTATTTGTTGAAGAAAATGAAAGTGTAGGACTGTGAAATCCTGGTTAGTGATTGCGAAAATGCAAATTGGGTTGCGTGGATAGAATCATGCCACTTTAACCTTTTTTTCCTGATAAAAAACTACTTCGTGACAAATTTGCAACAAATGAATTTTATGCGAAGTACAGACTGTTCCTGGCACCCACTTCGTCACGAATTGCGTCAGCAGTAAAAAATTAGCCGAAAATGTATACTTTTCATTCAATTTTCTATCGCCGATAAGTAAAATCACTGTGAAAGTGCGACCATTTTACTACATATTTGTTTACGTCCAAGCAGTCCAATACTATCCTATTACGATGCATCATAATACATAATGTCAATAGTTATGTAACATATTCATCTCATTTTTCTGCTTTCTTGCTTTCTATTTTTAAACCCTTATGTGTTTTAGGGGAAAATGAATCGCCATGTCGTACTTAAAACTTGAAATGGCAAGAATTCTACATTTTTTTCATATAAATTCAGTCTAAGCAGGGCAGGAGGCAGCTCCCAAAGAGAACCAACCAACGGCCACTCAATAGCAAAAAGCCAATATAACTGGTAGTGTCCGCAACTGCATTCTAAACGAAAACATCCCAAACGGAACTGAACCGTTGTGGTAAAGCGCTGTGAGTGGTATCTGCCTTGGGCGATGATAAAGTCATCTAACACTTCTCAAAAGTATAAGCATCAGAAATATTGCTTGTTTTGCATCCAGCTTACAGCGAATAAGATACTGCTTTTTCAAATATTTTTTCTGAAGCTGGTGCATTGATCGATTTATTAGCCAACTGGAAAATTTGAAATTACAATGTTAATTGTTAAGTCTGTATTTGAGAGTTAAAATTCGTGTATTCCAAAAAAATCAGTCCCATACCATCACAGGATAATTTGGCTGTTCTTAAAGGTGAGTGGTATCACATGAAAATTGTAAACATTAGAAAGAATTATAGTCAAGTCACGGTTAGAAGCCCACATCTGGACTGACCTAATCAAAAATTCTGCGAGAACATGTTTCAAGTATGAGCAACTGGTGCATCGCGAAATCAGTTAAAAAAGGTCACTGTTTTGTTTTGGCAAAAATATACCAGTGGATTTTATATAAAAGACTATTAAAAATAATTTGACTTCTTTTATTGTTAGTGGCATAAGAAAACAGTCAGTATGAGGAATGCAGGAAACAGTGCACAGGTAGTGAAAGTGAAGAAGTGTGGGAAACCTAATTAGAATGCTAATCAGAAATTTAAACGAAACAAGCATAGTCCGGCTCGTTAATCCATGCTCACCACTCAACCCAGGGTGTAATAATTTGGGTAGGCTAAGCCGAACAGGAAAATATCACATCTTTTAAGCCATTCTGACTCTGCCCGTCTATAAGTGGTCGCTAGTACAGGGCCTTGGTCAGGGTGATCCACTTCAAGAAGTGGCTATAAAAAAGCATATCAGAAATAAGCTTTGTGGAGCAAATCTTACAAATGGACGAGACTCACAAGCGCGATCCATCTACATGTACTTGTAGTTACAAATAATTCGACAAAATAGGAACAAACACTATTTGCATAGCTAATAACTCTAGGAATAGGCATTCCCCAACACATTATTATGATGAATGTAGATAACTGAATTACTGCATCCGAAAATATAACTGGATTCGATTTTTATTGGAAAATTGCAAAATGGTATCTAATATTAGGAGCAGATTTATCGGATTTTCTTTAGAATTTATCGGCGGAAACGGCACGAAAATGAAGCGTGTCGAACGTTGTGTCAAGCGCATTCCATGATCTTGTTCAGTCCAGTCTGAGCCGGTTTGCAGCAAGTAGGAATGCTAGATTAAAATAGCATTGCTTATCAGAAATTGTAAGGCGAGCGAGTGTTGGCACGCGCTTTTTGCGGTTTGCGGACATCAATTGTTACCCAGTTTAATCAAGTAAAAACTAGAAATTATATTCTACCATAAAATAGGTAAAACTTGAACAAAATATTTACAAAATAAGTAATACTACGTACGAATATTGCACAAAAGTAATTGATTAAACCAGATCTACTAGGTAAACCTGGTACTGATAATTGCCAACACTGAATTTCACTGTGTATTGTTTTAGTCTTTTTCGAATTACCTTCTTCTATGCCCTTGATTATCGCTTCTTCTACTTCATTAATTGTTGCTTCCCCCGTATCTCGTCTGTCGCAGTATTCATTAACACTGTCTGTAATTAATTTGATGTGCTGGGCATGTCCATTACAATAGTCACATAGAAACAGCAACGCAAATGGGAGAATTGAACTAAACATTCTATAAATCTAAGACAAGAATCAACAACATTTCAATTTTTGTATAGGACGGTTATAAAGGGAGGTAAAGAAGGACGGTTGTTCGGATAATATAGTTTTTCCCACTCTCTAAAAAACTCGCTAATATGCGCAATCAAATTATATGGGCACACGTCGTGCACTTTCCTAGTGATTTGATTGTCACTATTATGTTATTATCAGTGGCATTGTTATGGCGGAGAGAAAATTGGAATGGCATTCCATAGTAATTCGATTTCGTGAGTTCAGACTTTCCTAACCAGACTCATCTTTTCAAGTTAGTACCATTGTTGGAGCGATTAGCGACTTTTCCTTTGTAAAGTGTTCGTCGAATATGTACCAAAGCGTTTGTAAGTATTTCATTGTTGATTATTTCTTGAAGAGAACCAACTCTCATATAAATCTCTATTCTCATTCTGTGTCCAAAATTTTTAAAATATATTCAGTTTCATATACGACACGGTCTATCTGTGGCTCGAGCTTCGCAAAATATTAAAATGTTTAAAAGGGCTATACCCAGTCAACCCAGCAGTTTTACCAAACAGTAACCGTTACATCGAGCGTTCATGGCATGAATGTCAAATACTTTAGAACGCTTGTTCTATCTAGAATCTTCTGAATCTAATCATTTTCCTAAACTCCACTCCGCCGATATTCCCTCCCACCAATGTATATATGTATGCTTCTAACTCGTTTTTGTTTCTGTTTTCGACACTGAGAGTATCGACTTATTCCAAGTGACAGACTATGACAAGACCTTCGTATGCATAAAATGAATAAACTGCTACCACAAATGCGTTCGTTGTTGTCAAACAAAACGCCATATAGAAATGTAGGCCGGAAGTTTTGCGCTGCTTTGCTGATCATACGAATATATACGGTTTCAAGTTTTGTTAGTATGATTTGCTTTTCATATTCAATACGTCAATGATTTCTTCCATACTCCTTCAAAGTTTTAACTTAATCCTATTGATCCATCTTATACGAAAAAAACACTTTTATATAATATCAAAACTCTCGTGATACAAAAGAGAAACGAAACTTTCTCCTGGAAATCTGGTCTGAAAGTTTCTACATTTTCTATTTCTCACAAAATCAATAGCTTAAAAATTTGTATATTTCTCACAGAATATATTATCTAAGATATTTGCCACATAACATGTATCGTTTTGTTTAAACATGTAATATATGATTCCTTGACTTGTTCGACAATTTTTTTTTATAAAAACAAATCTGTTTAACGTTAGTATAAATGGAATAATTTGGCTCTGAACCAAAGATCTTATATTGACACTTGCTAGCACTTGTACTATAGCTTCCATTCGCACTTTTATGTGATTCGAACGCCTGTTACTCCTAGCTTGTAATTTGTAAAGTGTTTAAATATTTTTTTACAACGTTGAATGATAAATACGAGTTGGCGCATTCCATGATAATATTTGTCGATGAATGATAAAATAACTAAAATGTCGCAGTAATGAAAAATCTTTATGTGTGGGACGTGTGAATACCGTATTAATGGCCACGTATGGAACAAAATCATTCGCTACTTAATCCAAAATTATATCTTTTCAAGTTTGTGCCGCAGATGAACCGCATATTGTACCTAATTGAAGGCTTAATTTTCAATCTGAAATTTAATCTTTTCAAGTATGTGCCACAGATGGACCGCGCCTTTCTGGCGCGATCCATCAATGGTACACACTTGAAAGGACAAGTTTTGTTAAGATAGACCACTCTAGTCTAAACTCACGAATTCGAATTACTATGTAATGCCATTTTAATTTTCTTTCCGCCATAACAATGCCACTAATAATAGCTTAATAGTGACAATCAAATCATTAGGAAAGTACACGACCTGTGCCTTATAATTTGATTGCGCATTTATTCTATTTTAATCAATTTTCGATGTTGCGTTTCCGGATAGAACGAGACTGAAATATTTTTGGCGAGTATCGTGCTAATATTACGTCGCGTCCACCTATAATTCGATCAAAAACTTCACGTAAATGTACGTCATATGCAAATTATTTGAACTGGGTGTAGCTAACAATTAAATCAGATAAACGAAAAATCATAAACGTTCCCTTTAAAAGAAAAAATAGAATATAAAATTACAATAATAATTCCAACAGGATTGTTGCTAGCTATTTTCGTTATATAATATCAATTCTTAAGTTCAGTTCTGCTATTTGGAATGGGACATCACCTGTATACATATTAAACTCATGGCTTCGAAATATATTTCACTGCACTCAATGATTCAACTTCGTACAGGCGTATCATACAAAAAACTGTATCTCGAAGAATAGAGTTGGGTATGAAAACATTGAAGCTCCAATAAGGGCTGGGCAAAAACGAATCATTCCTAATTCATTTCTTAATCGATTAATTTTATCAAGTCTGGTCGAATCATTAATTTCATATACATAACAAAGATTTCGTTTTTACAACTAAAACTTATGAAAAATAAAAAAAGGGAAGGGAAATAAAAGTTACAAAAATATTTTTATTTGACGCAAAACTATATCCCCGTCTTAATTTTTTTACTAAGCGTTCTTAGTTATAAGTAAGAGACATTGATGAATCGCAACGCGCCGCTAACAAATTTCAATTCCCGGATTGGTACAGTGTGAATTATATTCCTTTTATCTTTCTCAAAAATAAAAAATAAATATTGATTCGTCATCATCTCAAATATTTTATATAACCCAATGAATATTATCATTTCAGGGCGCATGATAAATTAGCGGTTATCATGTTGGCATTGTTGAAAGTCTCGGTTTCGAGTCCCGACAAGTTATAACTTGCGTGAGCTATGCCAACAACCCAAACCCTTCCCGTATATAAGAGGCCTCTGATACAGAACCTTTTCAGAATGATCCTCTCAAATGAGTGGCGGTAAAAATAGTGACTCGCTTTGACTAAATAGTTGAAATGATAATAGCGCAGGAAAGTCGGGCGTAAAATGAAAATACCTAAGTTTGAATGGGCTTTAATGGCCATTTTTTTCTTTTTGAGTTCGACTAGGCCAGTGGAGTATTAACCAAGCCCTCTGATGAGTTAGGGCCAACGGCATTCTCAATTTTTATTGTCACACGATTGACCAGATGGCGGACATACTAAAAAAACTAGGCAATGGTCATTTTGATAGCTGTTTTGGAGCAGCTGGGCGATATCAAAGTATATACAAACAAGTCATACTTGATAAAGCGTGTTTAGACCAAATATTTTTTGTAACAGGATTCAAAAACTTTGAACCTCTGAAAATGTAGTGGCAATGATACCTTTAAATCAAATATTGCATTTTTTGAAACGCTCGGACAAATTTACAAATAATTCTAAATTGTGTAAGTGATAATTTGGTATAATATGATAAAACAAACATTCGTGATGTATTTCCAATAAACTTTAGATAAAAGAATTTTTTCAAGTTAATTCCGTTTAATGAAGCATCGCTGGCAGCCACACGCAGTAACCACGTAATGTCGCTAATATATTGGAGGTAGGTTACGTGTAATTTGTGGAGCTTATTGCGCTTATATGAACACTTATCTGAACAAGTGTATTTTTAATTTTTTTGTTTTTAACTTTAAGTGATTTTGAGATCTATTTTTACGGATATCAAAATCGTAACACAGATATTATGCACTATATTGATAAAAGAATTGTGAACCAAGCATTATTATAGTCAGAAAAAATTTTCATTTTTTTTGCCCAGTATGTGTCACTGATGGATCGCCGTCAACGCTCATTACGAAAAAAATATAATTTCATATGGATTTTTTCCAAATTTTATCTTTTCAAGCAAATATGTGCCGTATAGATAGTTCTTTGTCAAGTGATTTGCACCTGTCTAAACAAATTTACAGAACTGATTGCAGGAAATAGTTAGGATATACAGAATATCATGCAGAGGTGAAGAATTTAATACTGTTCAGGATTAGGTGACAATTTCTTACTGAAACCCAATCAAAACTTTATTTTGAAAAACATTTGGGCCACAGATATACCCCAGCATGTTGCTAAAATGCATAAAACGCGATACTAGGTGGTTTTATCGCCGCCCGAATGTAGTTGTTGGAACTGCATTTCATAGTACTTTTCGTCATCATAGTAGTCATTATTTGGCATCTTTTTTTAACTTGCTCGGAACAAACTTCAATAAAATAAATATCATGTAACGTTGTAATATAACGCCGATGGAGAATTGTACCGATGTATCCATAGGTGTGTCGGCGACTATCGGATTTTTTTAGAGTATTGCGATTGGTCCCAAAATTGCCAGAACTTGCTGATATTTCCCAGAATGTGCAAATTCTACATATATTTTGTTTAATTAAGATAATGACATCGCTTCGTTAATTGAAGTTAAATGTTCGCAAGTTCTTCAAATCGCACCTAATGCAAATGCTTGGCGTAAAAGAAAACTCGATTAAAACTCGAAAAATACACTTTCAAGCACAAGTTTATTTCATTATACATATAAAAATGCAATGGATGGTATTCATTATTAACCACGCTTAAATGTTCAAAGTTCAATTTCCATTTTTTTTTTTTTAAATTTTTTGGCATTTACTGTCTTCGTGACCAGGTTCATGAAGCATAGAATCCAAAATTGTCGTTATCATTGAATTTTTCCGCGTTTTCATCTGTCAAAAGTAAGAATGCATTTAAATTTAGTAAATAAATATGATAATATAAATGGCAATATCTTCATCATGTTCATTCAAAATATCACTTCGTATGCGGAAATTTATATATTCAATTTAAAGTTTTTAACGCCTTGATTAGTGCAGATTTTTGTAAAAATATGATGGCAATTAATCTTTCTTTGAAATTTACACAATCTGGACCTATTTATTTCATGGTAGTGTTATATATTGCAAAAACGTTCACACTCAATAAAAAGAAATTTCGACCTCAAATGCCAAAAAGTATTTTTTCACTGTTTCATTTATCCTTTAACCTCAGACTACTTTGATCAGGATAATACTTCTCTAATAATTCAAATAAAAAACAAACCTGCGTCCTCGTTATTATTGATTGAACGTTTAAATCTGGAAGATTCAGATTCCGAACTCCTCAGGCCAGTTGATCTATGTCTTCGTCGATAACTTGTCCAGGATCTGGCACTGAAATAATATTAAAGGTATGATGTCATAGCATCATATTCTCTCAACCACTATTAACTGTTTCAAAATGCACGATAGATTATTTTCGTTTAAATAGTCATCCGATGGTGTTCATGCGGATGGACTTACGTTGTTTCTATACAGTAACATTAGACATTTTCTTGTGTAGACACATTTGCGTTAAGCAATGTCATCGAGTCGGCCAATGCTGCTGGTTCTGCATCCAATGCAGCCGAAAGTCGTAAGCGACAGAATTACTGCTTCCAAATAAACCAATAACTTTTCGAGCCTCTAGCATTTGAAACAACCTGTGTTTTCAGGGAAAGCACAATGTATTTCATTTCCAGTGGAGGAAAGAAATTGCAAATAATATCGAATGATAAGAGGGAGGCTTTGTGGTTGAAGCAACGCATTGGCTTTGCTAATATAAGAGGTAACCTTGCTTGCTTGCTCAAAATGCCACATTAAACCTTCAAATTGTTATTTTTTCTAAGCAGTTTTTATTGATTTCTATTTGCAATTCTATTATTTAACTTATTTAAAGTTTGGTGATATTGATATTGTATGTATTTTATTCTATTTTATTTTTATTTTTTCAGTGTTAACTGCGTATATTATCTATCATTAGTATATTTGTATATTTTTTTCTTTGTCTTTGTTTTTATTTGCTATTTTCTATTAATAAAGTTAAATGAATTAAAAAAGAAATCCCAATTGGCAAAATGTTGCCAGGCCTTCTCTTGTTATGCACGCTCCGCAGAAAGATCGCGTAATGCTCGACAAAATAATATTTCAGATTGAGTCTACGGCCTAATAAAAAATTTCATGTTTCATGTTTCATGATTAAAGACAGAAAAATATTTTTAATGAAAAACTATATCCCCGTCTACTGAACGTTCTTTGTTAAGTATGATGAATCGCAGCGCCAACGCACGGTCATTTTGTGTTTATGCTTGACAAAATTAAATTCCCAAATTGGTACAGGGTGAATTAATTTTCTTTCTTCGTTCTCAAAAAATGCTTTCCCATCATTTCAAATATTTCATATAAGCCGATGAATATTATCCTTTCAGTCCGCATGATGGCCTAGTGGTTATCATAATGGTTTCGCAGTTTTAAAATCTCGGTATAATTCATTCAGTTCAATAATCATGTAAAAGTTTTCATGGACTCAGATGTTAATCTACCAATATAAATTTTTTGTACTTACGGCTCAAATTCTGATACAATTATTGCAATCACGAGTAGACTGATTAATGCTGTTCTTGAATTCATCTAAAAAAGAAAGTTAAAAGGGATTTTTTTTTTCATCACAATTATCATGTAATGGTTCCATATCCTGATTCCATTGTTTTACTTTCATTTATTTCTGTGTTTCAAATATCTCAAATTAACTTTTTAAAATTGAAAACAAACTGATGAAAAGAAAAGTAAATTTTGACATGTCCAAACGCCGCCTAAAACTTCAAGAACACGCATTACTATATAAATTGAAGGAACAAACTATCGGAATAGTTATTTTTGCAAATCACATTCCAAGTGCTAAACATCGGACTATATTTACCTAAATGCCGTCTTGTTCGACCACCTGGCTAGAATAGAGGAGAATTTTGGGCTGTTTAATTTTATATATTAGTTTTTAGCCTAAAAAGCGTCATGGGATTCCATAAATGTAACCATTCTACCATTTTACCATTTTTACCTGAGCACCTCTTTGTTGTAAAGTTTTTAATACGCTAGTGTACAGATAGATTCTATTTTTACATGGATGACGGAATAACTGATCAACAAATCATTTCGTCAACTGAGATGTATCCTGATTTAAAAATGGTAGTTACAAACCACAATTACTTAATGATATTACAAATGAAATGAAAAAGTTTGTACGTTACCTTTGATATCCACACACAAGTCAAAGTGCTATGATGGTCTACTATTTCTACCAAGTGTGAATATCGTTAACTTTCAGCTTTTTTATACTCCACAGTTTCCTGAATTAGTCTGGTGAAACGGAAACGTGTTTCCCTGTTTGCTTGTTTGTGTTCTGGATTAGGAACGCAACCTGACAACTTATGCTTAAAGGGAAATTAGAATCGATAAGTCTTAGAACGTAAGTTTTTTATTCTTTCAAACATGCATACTTTGGTTGTTCAGTTCATCTCTGGCCTAAGCAAATCGACTTTTTGTTAGCTATTATACATTGTATGTTTCACTGTGAGAAATATATGCAGTAATCGGTATGTATCGTCCTTTAAAGTAGTTTAAAGCTTGAGTCACAGACGGATCGCGTTGCCAAAGACCGCTCATCTTTGATTCTTTCTTGACAGAATTTTTGTTTCGAGTCGAAATCAGTCATCAAAATCACTGATATTCCGGTACAAAAAATGTCTAATAGCAAAATAACTCTTTTCATCACATTTTTGAATCTCGAAGATCAGGGCAAGTTTCACCTCCCTACAAAATAAGTAAGAATTGGTGATCTAAGCTACATTCTCGTATTGCAAAAAAGTAAGTAAAATTACACAGCATTACTTACAATTCATGTTTGCTTAGGTTACGCATCTTTACGTATGTTTCATTTTATTCTTGGGTGTAAAGCTATGCAATCAAACGAATGAATAAAAACAAAAACAAACGTGCAAGCAAACAGAGCAGGTCATTAAATTTTTAATATACCTAAAGCCTGGCGGGGTTTTTTGAAGTTTCGGCATCGGCTTTAAATATTCGATGCTACAGATATTTATAGAACGTGCAAAATTTACATGATTTTTTTTTCGTTTTCTTAATATCTTCGTTTCTTAAAATAAAATACCATGTAATTTTCTAATTCCCATGTAACATAAATTCATATCGGAGTGAAAACCTTGTACTGTTATTTCTTATACAAGTTTCCAAATATTATATCGATACTTGGCATTTTAATATAAATCAGTGTGCTTTATGATGTTTCAAGAACAAGCAATGCACCAACTCACTCAAAAGCGCCATCACCTTCATTTAAGTTATAGACTAGGGATTTGATTTTTAAGATGGTGCTTTAAACAAATTGTTTTAAAACATGTTTTTATTGATGTTTCGTTTAAATTGATTCTTCAAATCTTTTTTTTTTCCATCCGATATACACCGATGAATAAATTAAAACGGAGAATAAAATAGCAAAATCCTCTGATGTGTTTTAATCTGGTTAATGGTTGTGTTTCCACCTGAGGGACAGAAATATACCTGTTAGAATTTCAGAACTCAATCCCAATTAACAATCAAAAATCAATCCCCATTTTTAACATAATATCTTGCTTCAGAGTCAGAAAAATCCGAATTCCGTCCGTCTATGAGTGGGCAATGGTAAGGGGTCGTGGTAAGGCTGATTCACTCCAACAAAGTGACCTTAAAAAAACATTACTCTGATAAAAGTGAGTCACAGATGATCACACCACCGGGGCAAATAATTCTCGAACATCCTGTAAATAATATATCATCTTGATTAATTGAATTAAATAACAAACAAATAGAAACAGCGGTTTCCGATTCTACAGGAGAACTCAGGAAATTGTGGAGTTTAATTAATTTGACTGTAGGTAACTGCTGTCCGCTGGTTCCGAACCCATTCTAAAACTTTATTTTGCCAAGCATGAATCACAGATGGACCGCACCTTCTTAAAACGAGCATATGAAAAATAAATATGGCCATATAGCACGATAGCACTAACAATAGTGAACGTGATGGCCTAATGGTTATCATGTTGGCATTGCTGGTTGAATATCCGGGGCTCTAGTCCCGGTGAGTCCATCCGGTTAATCCATGCGCATATCTCATATTTTTCCAACAACACCAATGATAAGGGCCGCAGGTGCAGGGCCGTGGTTAGGGTGATCGATCCACCCCAAGAAATGCTGCCAGTTTATATTCTGTTGTGTACTGACGGAACACGACAGAGGATTGCAATCCATCAATATCGAACCTTTGACAAAAATCTTTTGCTCATTGTTGTCAAGATTCTTGAGTAGTTTGCGGAAACTTCGGAAGTCCAAAAATTTCTATCGAGTTACCAATAAAGAATGAAAATATATGAATTTTGCACATGGTTTCCTATTACGTAATACAATGAGTAGCAGACGACATATTTAATTACTTCGCCTCTAGCGCTTCTATCAGCAGTCTGCAACTGCAATCGATTCAGTAGCTTTTATTTCAGTATCTGCTATTTAAATTACTGTCAAAAAACAGTGATTTAAGTGCAATTTTTCTGCAATAGAGTCTAAACATAAATCAAAAAAAGACGCAAAATTATTCGGGCGACATTACAATAAACAGATCAAAAGATGAATCTTCAAGATATTATTATCATATTATTGACGATTTTTGTGGTAACTATGAGCCCCGTACACGTCAGAGAAAGATTGTCTAAACTTCTTTTGTTAAGTTTGAGCCATAGATAAATCGCGCCACCTAGGTGCGGTCTATCTATGACTCATGCTTGACAAAATAAAACTTCTGATTGAGTGACGAGCTTGTAATAGGATAACGAATTAAGTTTTGTTTGGATTTAATGGGAAAGCAAATCTTCAGAATGTTTTGCCAAGTATGGGGCCCTATTGGGCACAAGTATGGACACTCGAAAAGGTGTGGTCCATCTGTGGATCATGCTTGACAAAATAAAATTACCGATTGGAAAAACCTGAAGCCTGCTGCTGAGCTTATACACAAGCCATTTAATATTGGGACGATCTACAATCTTTAGTTTGTGACGCTGAACAAAGTTTTTTTTTATTATGCTTTGCGAAGTATGCATTACGGATATATCGTGCCATCGAGGCGCGGTTCGTCCTTAACACATGGTTGCAAAAAATGAATTTTCTGATGACGATAACACCAGTCTAGCCCAGTTCTGTGTGCATTTCTGACATAGTTTTCAATTTTTAACCTTTAATTTTAATGCAAATATGTCTTCAAGAAATTAGCGGTATATAAATTTAACAATTCATAAGAAAAATATCAATTCGTTATCATTTGTCACATCTTTTTGGTCGATATTATTGTCGACACCTCAGAAAAGAATATATATACAAAAGAAATATCCACAAATTCTACATCTCAGTACAAAAAAAATTACCACTCTTCTCCAAATCCACCTATGACAAGATATTTATTCAAAGATATAATATTAATAATCAAATTTTCCACCAGGCAGGACTTCGGGTACAATATAATCCGGTTCTTGTATTAGCACATCACGACTTGCACCAATCGGTACTTCGTAATCAAGATGATCAGATGACCCATACTGTGCTGATGATGTCATTTTGGGGCTGGGCCTTACATGGCTTTGTGGTTGCACTATGTGATTTGGTTTGTTTTGATCTGTCGAGATCATAGAATAGTCTCGAGAGGGAGAAGGGTGACCTAGGTCTTCCACAGCAGCACTGCTAGGGAGTTGAAGGTCGTTGACGACTTCGTAAATACTTGCAGATGGGAGAGGGATACAATCAGAAGTCACACGATGATCGTTTGGATGATTGTTGGCGCTTCGTCGGCGATGCCTGTGAAAAGTATAAATTCGATTAGTTCATTATTTTGAAGCTTTTGAGCGCTAGTGAGTTCCGATGGGTATAAACTGAAAAATACTCTAACTATACATATTCTTTGCAATTTTTAGTAAAAGCACGAAATTTTCATAGCCTATCATGCTTATTTTTATCCAGAATTTACTCAGGATGCTAATTTAAACCTATATATAGTTATTCTACCGTCATTCTGCTTGAAGATCTATTTAGTAAATTTAGCATCGGAAACATTAGTAACTATGTTAGCACGCTTTGGTAAAACGGCCATTCGGCTCTTGTTGATGTGGTGCTTCATGACTTGTATGGATTCGAAGTATAGCCAAAGCAATTAAACTCAATTTAAGAAAATTAACCATGGAATCGAATCGAACTTCGAATTCGAAATTAATTGAAGTTATCGGATCAGATTTCCCAGCTAACGTAACGACAGTTACTAACGCAACCTAAGTAACGATTCTTACTTTTTCTTGCAGTGGAAGTAGATAAGCATTGCAAATATCTGCAATATAAAAAACAGCCCAATCAATCCTGCGATGATTCCGAACATTTGCATAGAAAGCGGGGGCGATTCAACTTCTGATTGGGTAATAGTCTTGTAAGAACTGTTGGTTTGCTCTGATGACCTATCTAATTGAGTTATGAATATCGTACAATTGTTCATTCGTTCCGTGGTAGTTGTCTGTGCCCTGGTCGTCGGCGATTCAAGCTTCCTTCCTAAGAAATCAAAATGTAAAACGTGACAGTTAATTTAAGAAAATACATATGCAAACACGTTACCCGTGTTCATATATACTGCAAAGTTGTGTGCGTCAAATATTTGTCGTGGAAAAGATAGCCATGTTCATTTAAAATTATTTAGAAATTGAATACCGTGTGAAATTCCTTGTCTTTTATTCAACGGACAACATTCCGCTTTGCAATATCCATTAAAAACTTTAACTTCCATATAAAAAAAAAAAACTAGAATACAAAAAAATGTTGATGATGTTTTGCACTGATGAGTCAATTTTTTATAATACTATAAGTTTAGATATATAAATACCTGTTAGACAATCAATATATTCATAGCTGATATCGAATTGTAATTCATCAGGTATACAGTTAAACATGAATAATAATCTTTTCTTTCCACATTATAAGCCCATTCAGGCGCTATACATTTCATCTTCTTAACTTCATCTAAACAATGTTGAGAGTTGTAGGCCACTATACACTTCTTATCATTGACCGACGCAAGATTAACATAGTCATATATATATATATTGCACCGATGAGGTTAGTCCTGGGTGCATACGCTTTCTTATGCTAGGTCTAACTATAGGTTGATTGTAGCCTTAACATGTCAAAAATTCGTATTCTTCCCAGCATGGCATAAATAAAATATTTAGTGAAAGATATTTTATGCGCATACTTTTTGCTAAGCTTGAGTCACTGAGGGATCGCGCCGGGTTGCGCTGCGGACAATATGCGCTATGGACATGAACACTATATGACATATCGTCTGGTCACGGTGGTTCACGAAAGCATCAAAGCTTTCTCCACCAACCAGGTACATGTACAAAAAAATGAGATCATTTTTAAGCCAAAACCCTCATCCGATTCGGTACTATTGTCTGCACAAGATGCCGTGGTTCGTCATATGGTTATGCCACATTCTCGGCTTTTCTCTTTCACCCTAACATAGCTTCTTAATTGTTTTAATCGCGGTAGGTATGGCTTGTAAGTTATTGGCTAAAAGGAAGCAAAAAAAAGTTTATTACAATTTGGTCTCACCCTTGCACAGGGCAGATGCCACTCATGGCTACTCGCTGAAAGGCACGACTATTCCCACTTCATTTTTTCAAATAATGATTTTACTACTGAAAAATGATTAGTTTGAAGATCTATATATTATGATATAAGTCCTAGATCCCAGTCTTCACTAGTATTGGGGTGAAAAAGTGATCTAATACGGTTTTGTTCTCTATGGATGATATATATATATATATATTGTTTTTTCACAGCCAATTCTTGGAGCGGATCACCCTGAACAAGGCCCTCTACCAGCCACTTATAGACGGGCATGTTTGGGATTGTTGGAAAGATATGATATTTTCCTGATCGGCTACCTGCTGGCCTACTCAAGTTATTACACCCTTGGCTCAGTGGTGGGGACATGGTTAGGACTGCTGGAAAGATATGATCTTTTCTTGTTCGGCTTAGCCTACCCACCTTGGGTTATTACACCTTGGGTTGAGTGGTGGGCATGGATCCATGAGCCGGACTCGCTGGGACTCGAACCCGTGAACTTGAACATGCAATGCCAACATGTTTAACCACTAGGCCATCGCGCCCAAAGCCCAAGAAACAATAGTGCGATATTCTCTGGAATCATTTTCACTTGTAGTGCAGTTACTGATACCAGATTTTGAAGTAGCTCTTTGTCATTCAGGTGACCGTTAATCGGTTCTTTTTGACGCCACTTCCCGGACTTAGGGTAATTGTCCATAAAACAAAAAAATCTAGCTGAACCGGAAAATTCGAGCTCTCCCATTATATCTAATAACTCATTTGAGTGGATCATCCTGTACAATAACCGGCCAATTGTTGAGGCCCAATGTCATTTGTTGACGAAAAGATATCACATTTTCGGTTCGGCCGAGCCTAACCAATCCCACCCTGGGTTGAATGGCGGGCATAGATTAACAATCCGTCCAATCTTGTCAGGACCTGAACACGAGATCTTCAACCTGCGGTGTCAACACGATAAATACTAAGCAATCTGGGTATGATAAAAGCATAATAGAAATGACAGGAATACTGCAGAAATGCCAGTGTAGGTACGCGATTTGGAATAGTCCTAACGTAATTCATGCGTGACGTAAGAGGCGAGTAACGGAAGAAAAAAATGGTAGGGACTTTTACCATCGTCGAAAGCAGATTCCACTTAATGCACTTCTTCACATGCACTGTCGCTTCAGTTTCGTTTGGGATTTTTTCCGTTTAGAGTGCAGTTGCTGGTACTATATATTTTAATAGCTCTTTGCTATTAAGTGGTCGTTAGTTGGTTCCTGTTAGGCGCCGATTCCAGGCCTGCTCAGAGTGAATTCAAATAACAAAGAAAACAAATGTCCTAAGTTCGTATCTGTGACGTCATGTTTTATTGTCTTTTGACACATCGTTGCTCAAGCACGCATCTTCATTTCAATGCACCAGATTAACGGGCTAAAATTCTCACTCAATAAGTTTCTGATTGGTACAATTTTTAGAACGACTAAGCAAATTAGGCGCTGTGGGGTGCGAGCTTTTGAAAATCGTAACGTAATTCCTTCGTGTCGTAAGAGGCGACTAAAAGCAAACGAAACGGTAGATGCTTCATCGTTGCTCAGGGTAAATAAACCAGATATTACTCGAAGCGTATTCCAACGCCATACCGATTGAGCTCAACGGGTACTAGAAAATGAACATAGTCTTTCGTGCTATGTTGGCCTATTGATATTCGTCGCTACGACTAGGGCTGGGCAAAACCGAATCATTAGGAATTCTAATCTGATTCGAATATTTTTTCTGAATCGGATCGAATCGCGGCGGTCTAACAAATATTCTATTTTTACTATTACTATTATTGTCTACATTATGATAATTAGGAGATTCAAATTTGCAAATTACAAATATTAGCATAAAGTGACTTGAAAGCTATGTATTTTCAAGTACGCTCCAGTCCGAGATCAAAATTTTTCATTTTAACGACGAAATACAGTCGAATTCCACTTCATTTAGCAATGTTTTGTTGTTCTTACGAACGAACGATAAGACTCATTCGAATAATTTGTGCTTCGGATCTATTCAAATCACCAAATTAAATTGCACAGTCCTTTTGTCAAAAGTGTTACTTTAGTGCTCTAGTCAGTGGTAGCAAACCTTTATTTCACATATTTTAATAGGAATAAATATCACAGGTAAAAAGATAACACAACACAAATGTGTGGTTTAGGTCATTTCATTCCTTGGATTATATCAAAAAAAATGCTCGCTTCCCGTTTTGTTCCACGCCTGAAACAGTGCCGGAAAGGAACAGATTATTAGAGTGCACCGAAGGCGAGTGAAACTCTTGGGATTCATTTTTAGCGTTTTTAAAGACCACTTTCCCGCTGGCCTGTTGCGGAAAGTACGGTCATAGCTCATGACAACCCTGAAACCAATACATTCAGGAATATATTAGATTGTTGGCCAGCTAAAACCCTTCAAAAACAAAATTGCCGAGTCAGAGTAAATTATTTTATGGAAGTCCGCTTTAGGCTTAGCCAAAAACGGCGTTTAAAGGGATCAAATGGCGACCACTCCAATGGTAAAGAGCTACGACAAGTTTAAACAATGGTTCATAAAAGATTCATCTCATGCATATGTTTGTTCCAGTGTTATTATTTATGATATAGCAACGGTACTGATGGTAAATCGCTGGTTTTTCAATATTTAGGTTCATTGAACTTCTGACTGTAAATGAGATAGAATAATATGAAGTGAGGAGATCGCGCAAATTGTGGAAAATGCCCAAAACACGTTGTAACACAAAGCTAAAATAGTCATCTGGAAGCCGACAAGTTAATATGTCGATGCCACGAGTTGGAAGCGTAACCTGGCCAAACGAAAATTTCGTTCCGTAAAACCGAGGCAAAAATGATCACCGCCTTAGCTCGTTTCATGAATGACTTGTGCTCTACAAAATATACTTCAGTCAATATATTTTAATGAAAACATTGATCCAGTGGCACTACATACGATTATTCCAAGATGTTATGGTTACGGCAACATGAAATGACCAAGACATTACTTGATATTTGAAAAACAAAACAGTGAATACATGCTATTAAACATCAATGTAAACAAAACAGTTCACCCATCCAGGTTATGTTTTGTGAGGTATGAGTGATTGATGGTTCGCCCCAACCAGGCGCGGTCCATCTGTGGATTATACTTGACAAAATCAGATTTTTGACTGGAATTCTCATCTCAATGACCTGCTTCGTGATTCAACGTTTTTATTTGTCAAGCTTTTACCATAGTAGTTGTGGCCGGACATATCCCTGGCCCATACTTATCAAAGCATGCTTGAACAAAATTTATAAAATTTTAATCGTCGCACTGTTTTAATCTAATTGGAATCAAATGCGGCCACACATGGTCAAAATATAAGCAAACATAATACATACGCAATCTAGTGTAATCGTTATTATCAATTAATCCATTAATTAATTACCTAATCAACATACTCGAATCTTTTTCGCGCGTTACGCAACTTCGTCACTTCTTCGTTCCTGAGCACATCATTTTGAAGACTAACAGCTTGGAAGTACGTCGCAACTCTGCAACTATGAAGAGCAGAGATGGTAAATATTTTATAATACAAAGAACTCAAGTAAGTGTGTATTTTATGTCTATTGCATGCTTGTGCCTGGCGCCGGGCCTTTTTATTTTTGTGTGTGCCTGTTTTTTTTTTCAAAAACCCAAAATTGCCGATGGTCGCGATGATGGTTGCATCTGTCTTTTATTTGATTTAGAAATGCATGCGCCCTTTTAATGTCCAAGAACTAACCATGTCTTGGATGCCCAATAGTTTAAAATGTGATGCAGCCTGATTTGCGATCATCGAATAATTTAAACAGTTTAATGCTGCTCGAGTTTTTCCAGATCACTTGGTCAACAACGATGAATTAACAACGATGAATCAACAACGACGGATCAATAACAATGGATCAACAACATGGATCAACAACGATGGATCAACAACGATGGATCAACAACGGTGGATCAACAACGATGGATCTCAACAACAATCACTGGAAAACGCAACAACGGCGGTCGGCGACAATTCAACATCAACCATGGACGATGAAAGTCTAATTACCGGATATGACGACGGACAATGAAAAAACGAACTTGGATGTAAATGGTAAAAATAATACCATAATTTGAAGTAAGTTTCTTATATTCATTCTGCATGTTCGAGCCTGGCGCCGGGCTTTTCACGTGTGTCTATGTGTGCAATTTCCAATTGCTGATGGTTACGATGAACGGTTGCATCTTCCTGAATTTGGCTTAGAAAAATGCATGCACCCTTTTGATGTCCACGAACTAACTATGTCTTGGACGGCCAGTAGTTTGTGAAATTTGATGCAGCCAGATTCGTCAAAATTTTTAAACAGTTTAATGCTGCTGGAGATTTTCCAGATCACTGGGTCAACCAACATGGACCAACAACAATGGACCAACAACCGTGGACCAACAACCGTGAACCAACAACCGTGGACCAACAACCGTGGACCAACAACCGTGGACCAACAACCGTGGACCAACAACCGTGGACCAACAACCGTGGACCAACAACCCTGGACCAACAACCCTGGACCAACAACCCTGGACCAACAACCCTGGACCAACAACCGTGGATCAACAACCGTGGATCAACAACCGTGGACCAACAACCGTGGACCAACAACCGTGGATCAAGAACCGTGGATCAAGAACCGTGGATCAAGAACCGTGGAGCTAAACAAAAACCCGGTGATTTCTTTCTATATTATGCTGTTGTTTTATTTTCATTTTTGAACATAATAATCACATATTATCAGTTATTTTCCAGACTTCGTAGCTGCGATGATGGGCCCGAAGACAACTGCAAACATGACAACACAACACACACTCCACACACACACGCACAAATATACACTGCGCAATAGGGAGCCGCGCGGCTTTACTTAATTCTAGAAAGGTGTAGGGCGTTATAGTGTGACTTTTGTTACCTATAACGCGATGCAGAACCTACGTAAATCTGCAACGGCAGGAAGTCGGTTCCCAGTCGGCAGAAAAAAATTATTATCAGTCGAACAACTGAAATTTTGATTTGATTATTGTTCAACTGTGATAATTTCTGAATGGGAAGTATTACCTCTGTTGGTCTGCTGGAAACTCCGGCTCAATTCGATTTTATCATATTCTAAAGGAATATGTTTAATCAAAATTCAAATTCTATTTAAATTTCAATTTAAAATGAAGTATTTTAATCTTCGCTTGATTTCCCAAAGGCTTTTAATACCGCCTGTTTGCGCCACCTATCACGCGGCCCATTTTACGTCGACGCCATGTTGATCGTGATATGGGACAATATGTTATACCGATTTTCGATGGCACACGCCGAGCGTAGAATATAAATATTCGGAACGCGAGTGTTTACGTCGTCCCGTCAAATTTGCGTCTACGATACGGCATTTAGCTTTTCTACGTCCACGCAACGTTGCTAATATACCCTGAATAATGTCGTTGTCATTAAAGCTTTTGGGTTTGCAGAATGCTTTAAAGATTGGAGTTATAATTCGGAACGGAATTCTGTTGTCCCTGCGTTGAATTTGCGTGCGTCCACGTACCGTGTGTTTGTGCTCCTGCTACGTCGCTATAACGACACTAGTAAGCTTTTGAGCCTGCATGGTGGTGCATGGTAATATTTGGTGACATAATTCGAAACGCAATTGCTTCTTCTTCTCGTGCAATTTCCGTGCGCCTGCGTTACGGCGTGTGTTTGTGTTCCTACTACGTCACTATTATGCCAATAAAAATTTCGATTTTATTTTAAAGCCTTTTGGGTTTTCGAGATATTGTAAAGAATTTGTGTGTTGTAATTACTTTTTTTTTAAATAATTGCATATAATAAATGCATATAATTGCATTGCGTTTAATTGCAGTATACTTTGCAATGGATGGGATAGAAAGTTTTTACAGGACAAAATGATAGGAACAGCATGATCCATTGTATTGTATTTGGGCTTGTCTGTACGTATTTTGGGTGATTTAAAATGCCTATAAAGAACGTAATAACCATCTGTAAGTGGTATTTTGAATTGAAAAAATTCTGGTTAGGTCTGTATGCAAATAAATGAATAAAAACCAAACGTGTTTGCACGGAAAATGGCAGTTAGACATTTTTGCAGGACCGAAAACTGTCGTTCTCCATATTTAAATGATGGAATAATAAAGCTAACGGCTTTGCACGGAAAAGTGGCAGCTGACATTTTTGCAGGACACAAAATTGTGGGCCCACATCTAGTGAGAAGATTCTGCAGTACCTAACCCAATGTTTTGCTGTTTTATTTCTAACTAAAGTTTCTAACTAAATTTCACTAAATGAGTTATGAAATAACCATATATTTAGTACTATATTTAGTTTCTCTGCCGTTGTGTGCAATTTAATATTGGTCATCAATATTTCTCAATATTTGAAGTATCCTATTAAACGTAGTAAACACTGAAATAATTTTAATATAGCAATATGTTAACAACGTGATATATCCAGATTTTTGGAAAAGAAAGTAATTTGCCAAGCTCTTCATAATGAATTTTATTGTGTCAAGCATGGGTCGCTGATGTACTGTGTCTTATTGAGGTACTCTACCTTCTGAATCTGCAAATTCTATTTTATGAGCATGTTGAGAACAAATCGTCAACTTCAGATGTTAAGTTTCAGAAATATTATGTGAAAGTTTCGTAAAAATTCCGCAATAACAACAATAAAAAGTGAAAAAAAAATCCTTCACGAATCCACTACACACTGTAACAAAATTGCAGTAAAATTGTCGATCCTTAACAGTAATGTTACTTAGAGAAATTAAAATAAATTCGACTTTTTGGCTGAAAATTCATTTTTGAAATATAAAATTACACAAAATAGACAGTAAATTTACTTCATTTTTTCACAGTGTACAAGATCCTTCTACAAATCGAAATCACAGAAACAACATTACGTGCATAAAGGGCATCAGCTGTTTTTGTCATTTCAAATATAAAATATAGTAAAATAGCTATTTTTAGCTCACATTTTTCTCAAAATTCCCGGTTTAGGTACTCAAGTCCTTAATCTTAAATTCTGGCTTAAGTTGTCTTTTAAACGAATAAAGAAATTCATGGACAATCTTTTAAGGCGCCATACCCGTACGAAATGTTTTCTCCGCGAACAGTTTTTGATTATTCAATTGATTGAAGTATTGTTAAAAATATTCACACTTGCTAGACACATTTTTAGATTCTTTTCTAGACTTTTATTTCTGCAACTGTCACTTATCACCCCGTAGTTACAACGCTTTAGTAATGGCAAGAAAGTACAGTAAACTTGAAATCTAACATTCAACGGAGCGTGAGAAGATTGTAGCAGATTAAAACTACGTTGTCTCTTCAACACGCATTGCCAATCAAACAGATATATTAATTCCACGATGTGGTGACGCCCACCCATATACCAATAAGTTACTCAAAAACATGGCACCATCAAATACACTTCAAGCAGAAAGTACCCAAAATAGAACTGGTATATGCCCAGGGTGATAGTAAATTCATTTATAATTTCGTCGGCTAATTTTAGTCGCATTTTGCTACTCGCGGGAAATACTTTAGAGTAATCCCAAGGCTATAAAGGCTTTAAAATAATGTTCACTCTCTAATGAATTTTACAAAAGGATCATTCCATCTTCATCTTTTTTTTCTAAATAATTTAAAGCCGGCATAGAAAGTTTGCTTTTAGGTCAGACAGAATCATCAGCTTTACAAACATAAAATGTTTTTCTCATTCAGAAATGTTATGATTAGGCGGCAGCAGCAAACGCGATACATGAGTAATGAAAACTTGTGGGTTTAAAAATTGCTCGCTAAAGGACAGTGATTGAATTCTCTAGTAAAAAGAAACCTTTATTTAGACGTGCCTTTGAATTATATTAGGAAAGCGAAATATTTATGAGAAACTTACTTTTTAATCTGTTCAGTAATTTAAGCGCACGATTTTTCTTGTATGGAATTTCCAATGTAGTATCCAGGGAATCATAGTTTTGCTTAATTTTCACCTAAATATGAAACATACTTTTAAGAGGTTCTGGCAATATTCTTTCACTTATATTATTTCTAAATCCAATTTTAAAAATTACCTAAAAATCTGGCACTGCAGCATTAACCATTCTTGCTACAAAAGAAGAAAAACGGGAAGCGCAACATTTTTTGAAAAGGAGATTTCAAGGCTAAAAACTTGCAAAATATCTTTGCGCGCCGAAGACCCTCGAAAAAATTCAATAACTATTTTCTGTTGAGCACATATTTGGCTTTTCAGTGTTTATTAGAACCCCCTACCTCCCCACTGAATACAATAGTGCAAATAACGTTTCTACAAGATCTATGATATTAATATTTCCTGATTATTTCGCAGAGCCGAAACTAATATTTTGCTTTGAAATTCAGCAGCATTACATGCTCTCAAAAAGCAAAGTGTTTTTCCTGTCATAATTTTTGTGAATGGCCTTGTTTTTTTTTAGACTTTTGTTTGAGAATGATTCACTGACGGGAAGCGCCGCCGAGGCGCGATCCATCAGTGATTCATAATTGAAAAAAATATGGCAGTGTTTAGTATTAAATGTTTTTATTGAAATTCGCTCTGAGCAAGGCCGGAGGAAGTGCCTGAAAGGAATCAACTAAGGAGCACTCTATAATAGCAGAGAGCTACCAAACGATGTATCAGACTGATGGAATGTTGAAAGCCTGAAAACTAGTGCGCCATCGGAAAGCATCATTTTGTTCTATATTAATTTTATAAAATGCATTTTAACCTTCCTGTGTCGAGAAAGAATGCTTGAAACTCATACACACTTGAGCTACTGGAAGATGTAGTACTTACAATTGCACTCTAAGCGGGAAACATCCCAAAATAAACTCAACCGCCCGCCCTATCTGCCCCGGGCGGTGGTGAAACCGCCTACCGCTTCTTTTCTTCCTTTCAGTCGCCTCTTGTGACACGCTGGAAGTACGTTAGGACTATTCTAAAGTCCGTACCTACAGGGCCGATAATGAAAAAATTGACTCATCTAGACCGTCATGGCCTGCTTAATGGGTTTTCTAAGTCATCAACGTAACTTATAATATTTTCCAAAAGGATCATAATTTGTCTTTATATCCGAACCTTGCACGATGCTGTGTTGTTTACATATTTTAAACCTGCGACTATCGGATTTTTTTAGAGTATTGCGATTGGTCCCAAAATTGCCAGAACTTTTCGATATTTCCCAGAATGTGCAAATCCTCCATATATTTTGTTTTATTAGGATAATGGCATCGTTTCGTTAATTGTTATTAAATGTTCGCAAATTCTTAAATTCGCACCTAACGTAAATGGTTGCGTAAAAGAAAACTCGATTAAAACTCGAAAAATACACTTTAAGGCACAAGTTTATTTCATTATACATATAAAAAATGCAATGGATGGTATTCATTATTAACCACGCTTAAATGTTCAAAGTTCAATTTGCATTTTTTTTAATTTTTTTGGCATTTACTGTCTTCGTTCATGAAGCATAGAAGCCAAAATTGTCGTTATCATTAAATTTTTTTCGCGTTTTCATCTGTCAAAAAATAAGAATGCATTTAAATTTAGTAAATAAATATGATAATATAAATGGCAATATCTGTTCATCACTTCGTATGCGGAAATTCAAAATATCACTTCGTATGCGGAAATTTATATATTTAAATTAAAAGTTTTTAATGCACAATCTGGACCTATTTATTTCATGGCAGTGTAATATATTGCAAAAACGTTGACGCTCTATAAAAATAAATTTCGACCTCAAATGCCAAAAAGTATTTTTTCACTGTTTCATTTATAATTTAACCTCAGACTACTTTGATCAGGATAATACTTCTCTAATAATTCGAATAAAAAACAAACCTGCGTCCTCGTTATTATTGATTGAACGTTTAAATCTAGAAGATTCAGATTCCGAACTCCTCAGGCCAGATGATCTATGTCTTCGTCGACGACTTGTCCAAGATCTGGCACTGAATTAATATTAAAGATATGATGTCATAGCATCATATTCTCTCAACCACTATTAACTGTTTCAAAATGCACGATAGGTTATTTTCGTTTGAATAGTCATCCAATGGTGTTCAGGCGGATGGACTTCGTTGTTTCTATACAGTGAAAGCACGTGTCTAACATGGGACGTTACTTGTGTGACACATTTGAGTTAAGCAATGTCATCGAGTCGGCCAATGCTGCTGGTTCTGCATCCAATGCAGCCGAAAGTCGTAAGCGACAGAATTACTGCTTCCAAATAAACCAATAACTTTTCGAGCCTCTAGCATTTGAAACAACCTGTGTTTTCAGGGAAAGCACAATATATTTCATTTCCAGTGGAGGAACGGAATTGCAATTAATATCAGAAGCAACGCATTGGCTTTGCTAATATAAGAAGTAATACAATGAGCGTCTCAAATACCTTACTCCAAATGCCACATTAAACCTTCAAATTGTTATTTTTTCTAAGCAGTTTTTATTGATTTCTATTTGCACTTCTAATATTTAACTTATTTAAGGTTTTGTGATATTGATATTGTATGTATTTTATTCTATTTTATTTATTTTTTCAATGTGAACTGCGTATATTATCTATCAATAATATTTTTGTTTATTTTTTTTCCTTGTTTTTGTTTTTATTTGCTATTTTCTATTAATAAAGTTAAATGAATTAAAAAAGAAATCCCAATTGGCAAAATGTTGCCAGGCCTTCTCTTGTTATGCACGCTCCGCAGAAAGATCGCGCAATGCTTGACAAAATAATATTTCAGATTGAGTCTATGGTTTATTAAAAAATTTCAAGTTTCATGTTTCATGATTAAAGACAGAAAAATATTTTTAATGAAAAACTATATCCCCGTCTACTGAACGTTCTTTGTTAAGTATGAATCACTGATGAATCGCAGCGCCAACGCACGGTTCCTTTGTGGTTATGCTTGACAAAATTAAATTCCCGAATAGGTACAGGGTGAATTGATTTTCTTTCTTCGTTCTCAAAAAAAGTATTGCTTTCCCAGCATACCAAATATTTCATATGAACCTATGAATATTATCATTTCAGTCCGCATGATGGCCTAGTGGTTATCATAATGGTTTCGCAGTTTTTAAATCTCGGGTTCGAGTCCCGACAAATCCGACTTGTGGATCCTTGCCCACCATTCACACCCAAATCGTAAAAGGTTGGGTCGGCTCGGCCAAACTGGAAAGGTAATATCATTCCAATAACACCAACCCTGCCCGTCTACCTATAAGTAGCAGCTGGTACAGAGCCTTGTTGAGGATGATCTACTCAAATGAGCGTTAAAAATAGTTAACTTCAGATAACGTGTATAATTCATTCAGTTCAATAATAATGTAAAAGTTTTCATCCACTCAGATGTTAATCTACCAATATAAATTTTCAGTACTTACGGTTCAAATTCTGATACAATTAGTGCGATCACGAGTAGACTGATTAATGCTGTTCTTGAATTCATCTAAAAAAGAAAGTTGAGGGGGATTTTTTTCCATCACAATTGTCATGTAATGGTTCCATATCCTGATTCCATTGTTTTACTTTCTTTTATTTCTGTGTTTCACATATCTCAAATTAACTTTTTAAAATTGAAAACAAACTGATGAAAAGAAAAGTAAATTTTGACATGTCCAATCGCTGCCTAAAATTTCAAGAACACACATTACTATATAAATTGGAGAAACAAACTATCGGTATAGTTATTTTTGCAATCACATTCCAAGTGCTATATTTGCCTAGATGCCTTCTTGTTCGACCACCTGACTAGAATAGAGAAGAATTTCGGGCTGTTTAATTTTATATATTAGTTTTCAGCCTAAAAAGCGTCCTAGAACCCCATAAATGTAATCATTTCACCATTCTTTACCCGAGCACCTCTTTGTTGTAAAGTTTTTAATACGCTAGTGCACAGATAGATTCTATTTTTACATGGATGGCGGAATAACTGATCAACAAATCATTTCGTCAACTGAGATGTATCCTGATTTAAAAATGATAGTTACAAACCACAATTACTTAATGATATTACAAATGAAATGAAAAAGTTTGTACGTTACCTTTGATTTCCACACACAAGTCAAAGTGCTATGATGGTCTAATATCGTTAACTTTCAGCTTCTTTATACTCAGTTCTTTGAATCAGTCTGGTGAAACGGAAACTTGTTTCCCTGTTTGCTTGTTTGTGTTCTGGATTAGGAACACAACCTGACAACTTATGCTTAAAGGGAAATTAGAATCGATAAGTCTTAGAACGTAAGTTTTTTATTCTTTCAAACATGCATACTTTGGTTGTTCAGTTTATTTGGCACTCAAAGACAGTCATCAACTGTGACAGTCGTCTCATTGACAAAATATGAATTTTTGTTGGGAGTCGAAATCACCTCCCATCTAAACCACATGATATTCCGGTACTTCCTTAGCAAACATATGTCTTAATAGCAAAATGCCGTCTTTCCATCACATGGTTGAATGCTCGAAAGCAGCAAATTTTCGAACTTCCTCAAGAAAATAAGCTAAGCTACATCGGTGATCTAGGCTAGCATTCTACGTATTCAAAAAATGTAATAAGTAAAAAAATTAAAACAAACATTACTTAAAACTTTATGTTTAGCTTAGTTATCAGCATTTTTACGTATGTTTTTATTTTATTCTTGCAGGGGTGTAAAGCTATGCAAACAAACGCATGAATACAAAACATAAAAATGAAAAACAATGGGCAAGCAAACAGAAGTCAACCGTTAAATTTTTTCAATATCCGACCTAAAAGCCTAGCGGGTGTTTTTGAAGTTTCGGCATCGG